>OX401915.1:0-600000 GCA_947859195.1 Drymonia ruficornis
CTAACCTAACCTAACCTAACCTAACCTAACCTAACCTAACCTAACCTAACCTAACCTAACCTAACCTAACCTAACCTAACCTAACCTAACCTAACCTAACCTAACCTAACCTAACCTAACCTAACCTAACCTAACCTAACCTAACCTAACCTAACCTAACCTAACCTAACCTAACCTAACCTAACCTAACCTAACCTAACCTAACCTAACCTAACCTAACCTAACCTAACCTAACCTAACCTAACCTAACCTAACCTAACCTAACCTAACCTAACCTAACCTAACCTAACCTAACCTAACCTAACCTAACCTAACCTAACCTAACCTAACCTAACCTAACCTAACCTAACCTAACCTAACCTAACCTAACCTAACCTAACCTAACCTAACCTAACCTAACCTAACCTAACCTAACCTAACCTAACCTAACCTAACCTAACCTAACCTAACCTAACCTAACCTAACCTAACCTAACCTAACCTAACCTAACCTAACCTAACCTAACCTAACCTAACCTAACCTAACCTAACCTAACCTAACCTAACCTAACCTAACCTAACCTAACCTAACCTAACCTAACCTAACCTAACCTAACCTAACCTAACCTAACCTAACCTAACCTAACCTAACCTAACCTAACCTAACCTAACCTAACCTAACCTAACCTAACCTAACCTAACCTAACCTAACCTAACCTAACCTAACCTAACCTAACCTAACCTAACCTAACCTAACCTAACCTAACCTAACCTAACCTAACCTAACCTAACCTAACCTAACCTAACCTAACCTAACCTAACCTAACCTAACCTAACCTAACCTAACCTAACCTAACCTAACCTAACCTAACCTAACCTAACCTAACCTAACCTAACCTAACCTAACCTAACCTAACCTAACCTAACCTAACCTAACCTAACCTAACCTAACCTAACCTAACCTAACCTAACCTAACCTAACCTAACCTAACCTAACCTAACCTAACCTAACCTAACCTAACCTAACCTAACCTAACCTAACCTAACCTAACCTAACCTAACCTAACCTAACCTAACCTAACCTAACCTAACCTAACCTAACCTAACCTAACCTAACCTAACCTAACCTAACCTAACCTAACCTAACCTAACCTAACCTAACCTAACCTAACCTAACCTAACCTAACCTAACCTAACCTAACCTAACCTAACCTAACCTAACCTAACCTAACCTAACCTAACCTAACCTAACCTAACCTAACCTAACCTAACCTAACCTAACCTAACCTAACCTAACCTAACCTAACCTAACCTAACCTAACCTAACCTAACCTAACCTAACCTAACCTAACCTAACCTAACCTAACCTAACCTAACCTAACCTAACCTAACCTAACCTAACCTAACCTAACCTAACCTAACCTAACCTAACCTAACCTAACCTAACCTAACCTAACCTAACCTAACCTAACCTAACCTAACCTAACCTAACCTAACCTAACCTAACCTAACCTAACCTAACCTAACCTAACCTAACCTAACCTAACCTAACCTAACCTAACCTAACCTAACCTAACCTAACCTAACCTAACCTAACCTAACCTAACCTAACCTAACCTAACCTAACCTAACCTAACCTAACCTAACCTAACCTAACCTAACCTAACCTAACCTAACCTAACCTAACCTAACCTAACCTAACCTAACCTAACCTAACCTAACCTAACCTAACCTAACCTAACCTAACCTAACCTAACCTAACCTAACCTAACCTAACCTAACCTAACCTAACCTAACCTAACCTAACCTAACCTAACCTAACCTAACCTAACCTAACCTAACCTAACCTAACCTAACCTAACCTAACCTAACCTAACCTAACCTAACCTAACCTAACCTAACCTAACCTAACCTAACCTAACCTAACCTAACCTAACCTAACCTAACCTAACCTAACCTAACCTAACCTAACCTAACCTAACCTAACCTAACCTAACCTAACCTAACCTAACCTAACCTAACCTAACCTAACCTAACCTAACCTAACCTAACCTAACCTAACCTAACCTAACCTAACCTAACCTAACCTAACCTAACCTAACCTAACCTAACCTAACCTAACCTAACCTAACCTAACCTAACCTAACCTAACCTAACCTAACCTAACCTAACCTAACCTAACCTAACCTAACCTAACCTAACCTAACCTAACCTAACCTAACCTAACCTAACCTAACCTAACCTAACCTAACCTAACCTAACCTAACCTAACCTAACCTAACCTAACCTAACCTAACCTAACCTAACCTAACCTAACCTAACCTAACCTAACCTAACCTAACCTAACCTAACCTAACCTAACCTAACCTAACCTAACCTAACCTAACCTAACCTAACCTAACCTAACCTAACCTAACCTAACCTAACCTAACCTAACCTAACCTAACCTAACCTAACCTAACCTAACCTAACCTAACCTAACCTAACCTAACCTAACCTAACCTAACCTAACCTAACCTAACCTAACCTAACCTAACCTAACCTAACCTAACCTAACCTAACCTAACCTAACCTAACCTAACCTAACCTAACCTAACCTAACCTAACCTAACCTAACCTAACCTAACCTAACCTAACCTAACCTAACCTAACCTAACCTAACCTAACCTAACCTAACCTAACCTAACCTAACCTAACCTAACCTAACCTAACCTAACCTAACCTAACCTAACCTAACCTAACCTAACCTAACCTAACCTAACCTAACCTAACCTAACCTAACCTAACCTAACCTAACCTAACCTAACCTAACCTAACCTAACCTAACCTAACCTAACCTAACCTAACCTAACCTAACCTAACCTAACCTAACCTAACCTAACCTAACCTAACCTAACCTAACCTAACCTAACCTAACCTAACCTAACCTAACCTAACCTAACCTAACCTAACCTAACCTAACCTAACCTAACCTAACCTAACCTAACCTAACCTAACCTAACCTAACCTAACCTAACCTAACCTAACCTAACCTAACCTAACCTAACCTAACCTAACCTAACCTAACCTAACCTAACCTAACCTAACCTAACCTAACCTAACCTAACCTAACCTAACCTAACCTAACCTAACCTAACCTAACCTAACCTAACCTAACCTAACCTAACCTAACCTAACCTAACCTAACCTAACCTAACCTAACCTAACCTAACCTAACCTAACCTAACCTAACCTAACCTAACCTAACCTAACCTAACCTAACCTAACCTAACCTAACCTAACCTAACCTAACCTAACCTAACCTAACCTAACCTAACCTAACCTAACCTAACCTAACCTAACCTAACCTAACCTAACCTAACCTAACCTAACCTAACCTAACCTAACCTAACCTAACCTAACCTAACCTAACCTAACCTAACCTAACCTAACCTAACCTAACCTAACCTAACCTAACCTAACCTAACCTAACCTAACCTAACCTAACCTAACCTAACCTAACCTAACCTAACCTAACCTAACCTAACCTAACCTAACCTAACCTAACCTAACCTAACCTAACCTAACCTAACCTAACCTAACCTAACCTAACCTAACCTAACCTAACCTAACCTAACCTAACCTAACCTAACCTAACCTAACCTAACCTAACCTAACCTAACCTAACCTAACCTAACCTAACCTAACCTAACCTAACCTAACCTAACCTAACCTAACCTAACCTAACCTAACCTAACCTAACCTAACCTAACCTAACCTAACCTAACCTAACCTAACCTAACCTAACCTAACCTAACCTAACCTAACCTAACCTAACCTAACCTAACCTAACCTAACCTAACCTAACCTAACCTAACCTAACCTAACCTAACCTAACCTAACCTAACCTAACCTAACCTAACCTAACCTAACCTAACCTAACCTAACCTAACCTAACCTAACCTAACCTAACCTAACCTAACCTAACCTAACCTAACCTAACCTAACCTAACCTAACCTAACCTAACCTAACCTAACCTAACCTAACCTAACCTAACCTAACCTAACCTAACCTAACCTAACCTAACCTAACCTAACCTAACCTAACCTAACCTAACCTAACCTAACCTAACCTAACCTAACCTAACCTAACCTAACCTAACCTAACCTAACCTAACCTAACCTAACCTAACCTAACCTAACCTAACCTAACCTAACCTAACCTAACCTAACCTAACCTAACCTAACCTAACCTAACCTAACCTAACCTAACCTAACCTAACCTAACCTAACCTAACCTAACCTAACCTAACCTAACCTAACCTAACCTAACCTAACCTAACCTAACCTAACCTAACCTAACCTAACCTAACCTAACCTAACCTAACCTAACCTAACCTAACCTAACCTAACCTAACCTAACCTAACCTAACCTAACCTAACCTAACCTAACCTAACCTAACCTAACCTAACCTAACCTAACCTAACCTAACCTAACCTAACCTAACCTAACCTAACCTAACCTAACCTAACCTAACCTAACCTAACCTAACCTAACCTAACCTAACCTAACCTAACCTAACCTAACCTAACCTAACCTAACCTAACCTAACCTAACCTAACCTAACCTAACCTAACCTAACCTAACCTAACCTAACCTAACCTAACCTAACCTAACCTAACCTAACCTAACCTAACCTAACCTAACCTAACCTAACCTAACCTAACCTAACCTAACCTAACCTAACCTAACCTAACCTAACCTAACCTAACCTAACCTAACCTAACCTAACCTAACCTAACCTAACCTAACCTAACCTAACCTAACCTAACCTAACCTAACCTAACCTAACCTAACCTAACCTAACCTAACCTAACCTAACCTAACCTAACCTAACCTAACCTAACCTAACCTAACCTAACCTAACCTAACCTAACCTAACCTAACCTAACCTAACCTAACCTAACCTAACCTAACCTAACCTAACCTAACCTAACCTAACCTAACCTAACCTAACCTAACCTAACCTAACCTAACCTAACCTAACCTAACCTAACCTAACCTAACCTAACCTAACCTAACCTAACCTAACCTAACCTAACCTAACCTAACCTAACCTAACCTAACCTAACCTAACCTAACCTAACCTAACCTAACCTAACCTAACCTAACCTAACCTAACCTAACCTAACCTAACCTAACCTAACCTAACCTAACCTAACCTAACCTAACCTAACCTAACCTAACCTAACCTAACCTAACCTAACCTAACCTAACCTAACCTAACCTAACCTAACCTAACCTAACCTAACCTAACCTAACCTAACCTAACCTAACCTAACCTAACCTAACCTAACCTAACCTAACCTAACCTAACCTAACCTAACCTAACCTAACCTAACCTAACCTAACCTAACCTAACCTAACCTAACCTAACCTAACCTAACCTAACCTAACCTAACCTAACCTAACCTAACCTAACCTAACCTAACCTAACCTAACCTAACCTAACCTAACCTAACCTAACCTAACCTAACCTAACCTAACCTAACCTAACCTAACCTAACCTAACCTAACCTAACCTAACCTAACCTAACCTAACCTAACCTAACCTAACCTAACCTAACCTAACCTAACCTAACCTAACCTAACCTAACCTAACCTAACCTAACCTAACCTAACCTAACCTAACCTAACCTAACCTAACCTAACCTAACCTAACCTAACCTAACCTAACCTAACCTAACCTAACCTAACCTAACCTAACCTAACCTAACCTAACCTAACCTAACCTAACCTAACCTAACCTAACCTAACCTAACCTAACCTAACCTAACCTAACCTAACCTAACCTAACCTAACCTAACCTAACCTAACCTAACCTAACCTAACCTAACCTAACCTAACCTAACCTAACCTAACCTAACCTAACCTAACCTAACCTAACCTAACCTAACCTAACCTAACCTAACCTAACCTAACCTAACCTAACCTAACCTAACCTAACCTAACCTAACCTAACCTAACCTAACCTAACCTAACCTAACCTAACCTAACCTAACCTAACCTAACCTAACCTAACCTAACCTAACCTAACCTAACCTAACCTAACCTAACCTAACCTAACCTAACCTAACCTAACCTAACCTAACCTAACCTAACCTAACCTAACCTAACCTAACCTAACCTAACCTAACCTAACCTAACCTAACCTAACCTAACCTAACCTAACCTAACCTAACCTAACCTAACCTAACCTAACCTAACCTAACCTAACCTAACCTAACCTAACCTAACCTAACCTAACCTAACCTAACCTAACCTAACCTAACCTAACCTAACCTAACCTAACCTAACCTAACCTAACCTAACCTAACCTAACCTAACCTAACCTAACCTAACCTAACCTAACCTAACCTAACCTAACCTAACCTAACCTAACCTAACCTAACCTAACCTAACCTAACCTAACCTAACCTAACCTAACCTAACCTAACCTAACCTAACCTAACCTAACCTAACCTAACCTAACCTAACCTAACCTAACCTAACCTAACCTAACCTAACCTAACCTAACCTAACCTAACCTAACCTAACCTAACCTAACCTAACCTAACCTAACCTAACCTAACCTAACCTAACCTAACCTAACCTAACCTAACCTAACCTAACCTAACCTAACCTAACCTAACCTAACCTAACCTAACCTAACCTAACCTAACCTAACCTAACCTAACCTAACCTAACCTAACCTAACCTAACCTAACCTAACCTAACCTAACCTAACCTAACCTAACCTAACCTAACCTAACCTAACCTAACCTAACCTAACCTAACCTAACCTAACCTAACCTAACCTAACCTAACCTAACCTAACCTAACCTAACCTAACCTAACCTAACCTAACCTAACCTAACCTAACCTAACCTAACCTAACCTAACCTAACCTAACCTAACCTAACCTAACCTAACCTAACCTAACCTAACCTAACCTAACCTAACCTAACCTAACCTAACCTAACCTAACCTAACCTAACCTAACCTAACCTAACCTAACCTAACCTAACCTAACCTAACCTAACCTAACCTAACCTAACCTAACCTAACCTAACCTAACCTAACCTAACCTAACCTAACCTAACCTAACCTAACCTAACCTAACCTAACCTAACCTAACCTAACCTAACCTAACCTAACCTAACCTAACCTAACCTAACCTAACCTAACCTAACCTAACCTAACCTAACCTAACCTAACCTAACCTAACCTAACCTAACCTAACCTAACCTAACCTAACCTAACCTAACCTAACCTAACCTAACCTAACCTAACCTAACCTAACCTAACCTAACCTAACCTAACCTAACCTAACCTAACCTAACCTAACCTAACCTAACCTAACCTAACCTAACCTAACCTAACCTAACCTAACCTAACCTAACCTAACCTAACCTAACCTAACCTAACCTAACCTAACCTAACCTAACCTAACCTAACCTAACCTAACCTAACCTAACCTAACCTAACCTAACCTAACCTAACCTAACCTAACCTAACCTAACCTAACCTAACCTAACCTAACCTAACCTAACCTAACCTAACCTAACCTAACCTAACCTAACCTAACCTAACCTAACCTAACCTAACCTAACCTAACCTAACCTAACCTAACCTAACCTAACCTAACCTAACCTAACCTAACCTAACCTAACCTAACCTAACCTAACCTAACCTAACCTAACCTAACCTAACCTAACCTAACCTAACCTAACCTAACCTAACCTAACCTAACCTAACCTAACCTAACCTAACCTAACCTAACCTAACCTAACCTAACCTAACCTAACCTAACCTAACCTAACCTAACCTAACCTAACCTAACCTAACCTAACCTAACCTAACCTAACCTAACCTAACCTAACCTAACCTAACCTAACCTAACCTAACCTAACCTAACCTAACCTAACCTAACCTAACCTAACCTAACCTAACCTAACCTAACCTAACCTAACCTAACCTAACCTAACCTAACCTAACCTAACCTAACCTAACCTAACCTAACCTAACCTAACCTAACCTAACCTAACCTAACCTAACCTAACCTAACCTAACCTAACCTAACCTAACCTAACCTAACCTAACCTAACCTAACCTAACCTAACCTAACCTAACCTAACCTAACCTAACCTAACCTAACCTAACCTAACCTAACCTAACCTAACCTAACCTAACCTAACCTAACCTAACCTAACCTAACCTAACCTAACCTAACCTAACCTAACCTAACCTAACCTAACCTAACCTAACCTAACCTAACCTAACCTAACCTAACCTAACCTAACCTAACCTAACCTAACCTAACCTAACCTAACCTAACCTAACCTAACCTAACCTAACCTAACCTAACCTAACCTAACCTAACCTAACCTAACCTAACCTAACCTAACCTAACCTAACCTAACCTAACCTAACCTAACCTAACCTAACCTAACCTAACCTAACCTAACCTAACCTAACCTAACCTAACCTAACCTAACCTAACCTAACCTAACCTAACCTAACCTAACCTAACCTAACCTAACCTAACCTAACCTAACCTAACCTAACCTAACCTAACCTAACCTAACCTAACCTAACCTAACCTAACCTAACCTAACCTAACCTAACCTAACCTAACCTAACCTAACCTAACCTAACCTAACCTAACCTAACCTAACCTAACCTAACCTAACCTAACCTAACCTAACCTAACCTAACCTAACCTAACCTAACCTTTTTTTTTTTTTTTTTTTTTTTTTTTTTTTAACGAGGTGAAATGCATTTACGCATCCCCTTCCGCCTCGGGGGAGGCGGGAGGGGTATGTGGGGCTCCCAGGCGGCAGAGTGCCACCCGTCCTACCCACTAAAACACCTCGATACGCCCGCGAAGCCATATGTGTCAGGGGAGCGCGGTATCGTTAGTCCCGCGAACCCCCACCACGGCTCGGCCCTTTCAGGCCCCCCCCCAAGGCCAATCGGCCATAGTGCTGCATTGGCGTATAAAATGCAGCACAACCCCTCGCAGGCCCCTTAAGTGGACGGCAAACACCCCCGTGCCTACCGCCCCAGGGCCGGGCCACACTCGGCGCAGTGAGGCAAAACGCCAGGCCACAGCAGAGAGCCAGGGGGAGCAAAACCCCCAGCCCAGCGCCCTCCACCCGCTCCAGCGAGCCCCACGAAAGGGCAAGCGGTGCAGGCAGAGGCTAAGGGGAGACCTCCAACGGTCTCAACCCAAGCAGCCAATCTGCCGCGTCCCAACGTCTCACCCACACTCGACCAAAATGAGCAGGCCCACCTCTGGCGGAGTCTCGCCCCTCTGGCGACTCGACGCCGTCGCCGACGGCCACCGGCAAGGCTTCCGCCCCTCTGGCGCGACCTTGCCACCGCCGATAGGCGACACACACACATTCAGACATCATCTGTCATCCCTCACCTTTGCCCCCCTTTCGCCGTGGACTGATCTGGTTTTCAGGAGCGCCGGACGGTACCAGGACGAACCCGGCTCGGCTGGCCAACCCGTTCCGCGAATCAACCCGAAGGGACAAGCATCACGAGTCCACCACAGCCTCCCACAGCCAGCCACCACCGGCACCCCCGTCCACCAAACACAGTCCACTAGCGACCCTCTAGCGAGGATAGCCGCCCCTCTGGTGGATCCTCTCACACTCATCCATCACCATTCATCCGTCGCCTTTACCCCCCAGTCGCCGGTCTGCCCAGTTAGCCCGTAGCCGAAGCCGGTCAGTACTGAGCAGACAAAACGCGACGCCCCGTGCCGGACTATCCGCCATCGTCGACCATCTCCCCAGGGAAACTGGAGAGATGGTCGGCGATGCCCAGGGTGCACCACGAGGAGGTTGTCCGACCTAGCACCCCAACCTAACCTAACCTAACCTAACCTAACCTAACCTAACCTAACCTAACCTAACCTAACCTAACCTAACCTAACCTAACCTAACCTTTTTTTTTTTTTTTTTTTTTTTTTTTTTTTTTTTTTTTTTTTTTTTTTTTTTTTTTTTTTTTTTTTTTTTTTTAACGTGGGAAAACCCTTTATGGGTCCCCTTCCGCCTCGGGGGAGACGGGAGGGGTATGTGGGAGTCCGGCAATAGCCGTGTACCCACTAAAAACCCACGGTGTCCAACTACCGCCATGGAGGGGCGCCACGGGAATGTAAGTATACACTTCTGACCGTGACGCCCCGGCGGCAGGCCCAGCTTGACAGCCGGGCCTCCGGCACTTTGGAGACGGCCTGGTTACCCAGCCGTCTCCCAGTCCACCGAAACCGTGCAATGGGCGACGGGCCCCCCGACCCGTCACCCTGGTTTCGGCAAAAGTTGCGGCGCCGAGGGGAGCCCCCGAGGCCCACACACCCCAGGAGTCCGCTGAGGGGAACCCAAGAGGCTCCCACACCCCGACACCACCGTCCGTCTCCCGGACCATCCCCTGAGGGCAGCCCCCGAGGCCCACACACCCCAGCAACGCTGAGGGGAACCCCTGAGGCTAGCACGTCCCAGCACCACCATCCATCTCCCATCCCCTGAGGGGAGCCCCCGAGGCCCACACACCCCAGCACAACGCTGAGGGGAACCCCTGAGGCTAACACGCCCCAGCACCACCGTCCAACTCCCCAAACCATCCGCTGAGGCTAAACCCCCCCAGCACCACCGTCCATCCCCAAGTCATCCCCTGGGTGGAGCCCCCGAGGCCCACACACCCCAGCATGATGCTGAGGGGAACCCCTGAGGCGACCACCCACCACCGTCCATCCCTTAAAACCGCCCCATGAGGGGAGCCCCCGAGGCCCACACACCCCAGCATGACGCTGAGGGGAACCCCTGAGGCTACACACCCCATCGCCACCGTCCATTACCCGACCAACGAGCCCCTATCGGCTCCCATCCCCTGTGTCGGGAGGCCACTCCTGGTCCACTCCAATAAAGGAGAAGTACCAGCCGAGCGACCCCCCACACCACCGCCGCGTCCCGCCATGGGACGCCCACCGTCCGCCAGACTATTCGCCATCGTCGACCATCTCCCCAGGGAAACTGGAGAGATGGTCGGCGATGCCCAGGGTGCACCACGAGGAGGTTGTCCGACCTAGCACCCCAAAAAGTGGTCTCAATCTCGAGTACCCTTGCGGGCTCTCTTGACCGTCCTTGTTCACGTCCGATTCGAAGTGGAAGCCGTCTGCTAGCCAAATCTCATCTTTCGATCCCTCCGTAACAACCTCTAGAGCAACTTACTAGTTCTAACTTGGGTCCAATTAATAATGTGACGGCTGTACTCGCAACCTCAAATCGTCATCATTGAATAGACAAATTTTCCGTCTGAAAAATTGCTATTCTTGATGGGATTCGAACCTGTGCCATCCACCGTCACAACCCAACTAGTGTTGCCACTAGACCAACTTGGTCGTCAAAAAGTGGTCTCAATCTCGAGTACCCTTGCGGGCTCTCTTGACCGTCCTTTGTTCACGTCCGATTCGAAGTGGAAGCCGTCTGCTAGCCAAATCTCATCTTTCGATCCCTCCGTAACAACCTCTAGAGCAACTTACTAGTTCTAACTTGGGTCCAATTAATAATGTGACGGCTGTACTCGCAACCTCAAATCGACATCATTGAATAGACAAATTTTCCGTCTGAAAAATTGCTATTCTTGATGGGATTCGAACCTGTGCCATCCACCGTCACAACCCAACTAGTGTTACCACTAGACCAACTTGGTCGCCTAAAAGTGGTCTCAATCTCGAGTACCCTTGCGGGCTCTCTTGACCGTCCTTGTTCACGTCCGATTCGAAGTGGAAGCCGTCTGCTAGCCAAATCTCATCTTTCGATCCCTCCGTAACAACCTCTAGAGCAACTTACTAGTTCTAACTTGGGTCCAATTAATAATGTGACGGCTGTACTCGCAACCTCAAATCGTCATCATTGAATAGACAAATTTTCCGTCTGAAAAATTGCTATTCTTGATGGGATTCGAACCTGTGCCATCCACCGTCACAACCCAACTAGTGTTGCCACTAGACCAACTTGGTCGTCAAAAGTGGTCTCAATCTCGAGTACCCTTGCGGGCTCTCTTGACCGTCCTTGTTCACGTCCGATTCGAAGTGGAAGCCGTCTGCTAGCCAAATCTCATCTTTCGATCCCTCCGTAACAACCTCTAGAGCAACTTACTAGTTCTAACTTGGGTCCAATTAATAATGTGACGGCTGTACTCGCAACCTCAAATCGACATCATTGAATAGACAAATTTTCCGTCTGAAAAATTGCTATTCCTGATGGGATTCGAACCTGTGCCATCCACCGTCACAACCCAACTAGTGTTACCACTAGACCAACTTGGTCGTCAAAAAGTGGTCTCAATCTCGAGTACCCTTGCGGGCTCTCTTGACCGTCCTTGTTCACGTCCGATTCGAAGTGGAAGCCGTCTGCTAGCCAAATCTCATCTTTCGATCCCTCCGTAACAACCTCTAGAGCAACTACTAGTTCTAACTTGGGTCCAATTAATAATGTGACGGCTGTACTCGCAACCTCAAATCGACATCATTTAATAGACAAATTTTCCGTCTGAAAAATTGCTATTTTTGATGGGATTCGAACCTGTGCCATCCACCGTCACAACCCAACTAGTGTTACCACTAGACCAACTTGGTCGTCAACCTAACCTAACCTAACCTAACCTAACCTAACCTAACCTAACCTAACCTAACCTAACCTAACCTAACCTAACCTAACCTAACCTAACCTAACCTAACCTAACCTAACCTAACCTAACCTAACCTAACCTAACCTAACCTAACCTAACCTAACCAGTTGTGTCCGGGCCGCTGTCCAAGCATCGCGCGCGCAGAGCTAAAAATCCGAGCTCCACAACTATTTTTCGCTCGAAAAAACCGAAAAATAAGTTTATTAGCCCGAAAATACGCGTGTGATACGTTAAAAAAACGCGTCTCATTGAGACCAACCCGCGCGTGAAATATTTCCTTCGGGAAATTATTTTTCAGTGAGTTACAGTGAAAAACAGTGACATTTCGTAACTTTCAAAACTATAAGTGCGAATATCTCCGAATCGAGATCGGTGACACCAAACTTTTTTGACACCCCCGGGAGCCCCTCCGGAGGCCCCTTCGACTGTCACCACACTTGGATTTTTTGGACTCACCAGCTCGAAGTAACAGCCGAAAAACCAGAAAACCGTGGGAACAAAATTGGTCCCCCGGACCAGAGGGGCCCAAACGAAGTACCAGGTTATCTGCGTAGTATCAAGACGAGTTCAGGGACACCTCAACAGAAATTGTATGTCGAGTGGAAAATTAATTATAGATTTTTGAATGTTTTTGTTTTTGTTTTGCAACTTAAAAAATTTCTAAATCAAAATTTAAATCGAATACACATACTTTTAAAAATAGTGAACAATAGAGTAAAGCCAGTAGTATAAGTGTACGAAATTTAGTGTAAATCGGTTCAGCGGTTTACAAGTAATCCACTTTTTACAAAATTTTGGCAGTGAAAAATAGATCGCGCAAAGTTGAAAAAGCACTTTTTTCCCTGGACCTTTAGAGAGTTTCCGTTGGGTGGATCAGATAGAGGGTCCCCCAAAACCATTTTGTGTCGTGCGACAATTAGTTTTCCCCCAGGAACTAGGGAGATACAGGACTTTTAAACTCCCAAAACGAACATACCACTAGCGCCATCTAGCGCCCAGGGGAAAAAGCACACCGAAACTTCTAGAATTACCTAAATCAGTGTCAGTGTGTGCGTGCGCGACTACGGAGGTGCTCATCAGTACAGCTGACCCCGCCCCCTTTCTTGAGAGTGTGCGTGCGGTCGCAGTACGAAGGCAGCGCCCCCTGGCGGAAACCAGCGGCAACTGGAACATTGTAAATTAAACGAAATCTAGCAGTTTAAGAGACTTGAGACCACAAAAGTTCCACATTACTAACTATTAAGACACATTGTATGTTCTGTGACGCTGCCCCCTCTCCTATTCTAGCTGAGAACCCACCTATTCACAGAAAACACTTTAGGGCGGCTCGATCTCGTGGGCGCCGCAGTCTCACTTGGGCGGCGGAACTGTGCCGGTGTGAGTGTACGACTCGCTCCTGGCACTTTTAAGCCCCGCCCAGTGACGCGACTCACACTTGACGCCTCTCAGCGCCACCTCGTGTCAAGTGGAAGAAGTTTTTAGCCAAAGCATCAACATTCTGGAGCCGAATTGAAGATCGCGGCCCTGGATGCGGGAACACAGCGTCATAGAATAACAATCTAAGGTATATTAAGACAGTGCATCATCTCGAAGCACTCAAACTGGGACGTTAGTACCTCTAACAAACAAATAAAGACTCCCTATCGCTATTTGGCGCCATCTGTTGCTGGCAACAGACTCTGCACCCCTTCAGAGCCATCTAGCGCCGGGCTGTAGAACTACCAGAGACCGTACTAGTGTGAGTGTGGTAGCATTTTTAGATACGCCCCCTTAAAATTGTTTAGTCTCATACAGACCACTGTGGGGGGAAACAGAGGTACAACGCCACCCAGTAAATTAATTAAGTAGGTTTTAAGCTAATTTAAGTAGGTGCCAAACCCAAATTTTCCTATAATAAGATAAATTGTTTCGACTCTGTTGTCGCTACTCGACACAGGGCAGCACTTGGGGGATTTTTAGCCCCGCCCACTTCACGCCCACTCGCATGACGCCATCTTGTCCGTAGCTTACGCTAGTCGACACGGGAGGCGCTGCGCGTGGGGATCGTCTCGACGGTGCTTTTACCGCCATCTAGCGGTGAACGGAATAAATAGATTTAAGAAAAATTTTGTTTATTGACAAATAAAATAGCAAATAGGATAACACAGGCCCTATTGGTCATAGCTAAATTAAATGACATACCTCCTGGCCTCTAAATTGCACTGACGACCGCCGATAGGCAAAGCGTGACACGACATACTGAGGAAGAGGAAGCAGAAGTCTAGAGCTATAAATAAAAATTAAATACACTTACCCTGCTTACCTGCCATCCTGCGTAGCTCTGCTCTCCTCCGCTTCCTCTGTACGCCTTCTCCGCATCTGCAAAAAGAAAAAAGGAAAGGTATTACTGACAAACTATAAAACCTCGTACAAATTGGTTTTCGCTACCTGACACGGGGGCGCCACCTGTATGGTTTGAAAATTTTCAAAACCAAACAGTGCTTTTAGCGCCACCTAGCGGTGACGGGAGGAAAACCAAATTGTAAACAAGGAAGAATTATACTGACGGCTGTTTGATATAGACCAATATTTTTGACCTGCTATTTGACTGCTGTGTTCAGCATTATTTACACTCGTCGCACACAATATACTCTTAATTCTTTTATTTACACTTTTACATTTTTACATTTTTACATTTTTACAAAAATTTTTGAAACGCGAATTATCGCTTATTGAACCGCGAGCCCTAACATAGCAGCAATGGAGCGCACCCCCACCAAGAAGTCCCCGGGAAAGATGGGCCAGGCTGGACCGGCCCATAACAAAACATTCACAGCCCGGATGAGTGTAGGAAAACTGGAGGGCGACAAGAGCCCCATCATACCAAACCCTCCGACCTCGAGCCCCGCACCCAAGCCTGCGCGAATTGCTGAGGCCAAAGCCTGCCTGATAAAGGCAAAACTTAACCTCAGCAGCTCGCGCAACACCAAGACAGAGATAAAAAACGTGGTGACGGAGGCCCTTGACAGGCTCTTTAGCTTGGTAAAGGAATCGGAGCAGGACAGGAAAGAAGGAGAAGGAGGGGTAAGGGAAAAACTGACCGCGCCCAAAGAACAGGGAAAGGGAAAGGAAAGAAAGGAAGAGAAAGAAGACCTATGGCGAATAAAAATGGAAGAGAACAACGCCCTGCTCAAAACTACTATAAAACTGCTACAGGAAGCAGCGGCAGAGACAAAGCACATAACCCAGGTAATAAACCAAGAAGAGCTGGTAGCAGAAATCGTATCCATAAGATCTGACATCGAAATGATGAGCAATCGGGGCTCCGTAATAAAGGAGGCAACTTCTTCACACACAGAGACCCCGAAAGAATCCTCCCATTTGCTCTCCGTGCTAGCCGAGCAAACACGCCTAGCCACGGAGAACAACCAGAAACTTGGGGAGATCCAGACGTCAGTCGAGGCTCTGGAGAGGACAACATACGCGGGCGCAGCGGCGGGGAGCAGTGGGAAGAAACCCCTGAAACAGACCACCCTGCACTCGATGGTTGTCACCTCCAGAGACGAGATGGAGACGGGGGAAGAAGTCCTTCAAGAATTGCGGAAAGCAGTGGATGCGAAGGAGGGATGGATCACCATAGAGAAGGTTAGAAAGGCAAAAGACAGGAAGGTAATAATAAGCTGTGGGAACAAAGAAGACAGGGAAAGGTTAAAAGACAAAATCACAAAGACAGGGGGGAAACTAAGTGCGGAAGATATGCACAATAAAGACCCGCTTCTGATCTTGAGGGACGTGCTAGTAGTGCACACAGATGAGGAAATCTTACGGGCCCTCAGAAATCAGAATCGGGACATCTTTAAAAACCTCAACAACGAGGAAGACAGAGCGAGGGTTAGGTTCCGTAGGAAAGCCCGAAACCCGCTAGAGTGTCACATAATCCTTAGTGTCTCCCCCAAAATATGGAAGAGATCAGTTGAGGCACAACGAGTAAAAATAGATCTGCAAAGTAATAGAATAGAAGACCAGTCACCACTAGTTCAGTGCACCCGATGCCTAGCCTACGGTCATAGCAAGAGGTACTGTAAGGAGACTGAGGACCTCTGCAGTCACTGTGGAGGCCCGCACCTCAGAACAGAGTGCCCTGCCCGTCTGGAGAGAGATCTACCGACGTGCAAGAACTGCACACGAGCCCAAAAGGACGACATCTTCCACAACGCATTTAGCGACGAGTGCCCTATACGGCAGAAGTGGGACTCGTTAGCCAGAGCATCAGTGGCGTATTGTTAAGGTGGTCCCTGGCGTCACTAAAGTAAAAAATTATGACAGAAGACACATTATACACACATATAACACAACAACACAAAAACTACACTACAGAAGACCAAATAGGAAGCAACTTCGTGGAAAGTTGCTCCCAATTTGGAGGAGTAACAAACAAACAGCACAGATACAGACACACAATACACATAACAAAAACCAGACATACACAACAAAGACTGAACATTACAAGAACACACGACAGATAGCAAATCAAAACAGGAAACAAAAATACAGTACAGGTAAATCAGCAACCATGATAAAAATACATACAATAATATCAACACTATGATATCATTATATAGTACATTATATAAGCGAGCATCATAGAATTAAATAAAGATTTTAAAAAGAAAGAAAGGAAAGAGTAAATGTACAACATAAAAACTGAAACAAATAACTGTAAGTCAAACTAACATACACAACCATGTCAACGGAGAAGCTAAACAAAAAGGAGATCTGTAAATGTTTAATAAGCAACAATTAAAATTTGCAACTTAACTACAAATAAAATGATGTAACTAACATAGACATAAAATAAGCCAATAAAATATAAGACGTAAAAATTAAGTAGATATTAAGAAGTAAAATGTAAGAATAGAAATTAAGTAAGTAAATTAATAAAAACCCTTGTAAGTAGATTAAGTAATTTAGTAAGATAAATAAAGTACCAAGTAGGAGAAAAATAAGCAGCACATAATAGAATAGCCTCAGCACAAATGTATATGAGAATTTAAAGAACCTGTGTGAAATTAAATAAAAAAAAAAAACCCTGTGTAATCAATATCCCTTAGAAATAGTAAAGTCCCTGATAATGTTAGGGGTAGCTCGCGGGCCGGGCCTGAAAGCGCCCGGACAGGAAAAAAAAAAAAAAAAAAAAAAAAAAAAAAAAAAAAAAAAAAAAAAAACCTAACCTAACCTAACCTAACCTAACCTAACCTAACCTAACCTAACCTAACCTAACCTAACCTAACCTAACCTAACCTAACCTAACCTAACCTAACCTAACCTAACCTAACCTAACCTAACCTAACCTAACCTAACCTAACCTAACCTAACCTAACCTAACCTAACCTAACCTAACCTAACCTAACCTAACCTAACCTAACCTAACCTAACCTAACCTAACCTAACCTAACCTAACCTAACCTAACCTTTTTTTTTTTTTTTTTTTTTTTTTTTTTTTTTTTTTAAGTGGGGAAATCCTCATGGATCCCCTTCCGCCTCGGGGGAAGCGGAAGGGGTATGCCGGACTCTTACCGGCTAAAACCACCACTCTGTACCCTCTCTGTCGCAAGTGTCGGGGACGCAGGATCTTCGTCTACTGCGCCCACAACGCGACTCAGCCCTTTCAGGCTTCCGCCTGGCCGAACTCGGCCTTGGTGCTGTGTTGGTACAGACAACACAGCACACCTCACGAGCCCCCCTTCTGAAGGGCGGCAGACACCCCCGTATCCGCCGCCTGGGGACTCAAAGTCGGGTAGGCCGCCACCGAAGCCAGCCACGCGCCCTGGACTCAGCAAACACCTAGGTGTCGACCCCGTCGCCACTCACCCCAGCCTGACTGGCCGCGGGGCGGGCTGACTCCGTCCGGGCCCTGGCTCCAGTGGCAGCCTTGCCCTTCCTCTTTCTCGCCGACTTGGCGGGAACGCAGGCCTTGCTTCCGAGGACGTGAGCGGCGGGCTGGCTCAACGCTGCGCACACTATGCAGTGTGGCGCAGCGGAGCACCCAGCGCGCTTATGGCCGAGTTGGCCACAACGGAAACAGGCACCACTCCTGTCGGCCTCCGCGGAGCACCGCTCCCGGACGTGCCCCACCTCGAGGCACCGGAAGCATCGCAGAGGCCGAGGGTCCAAGACTTTGGCCCTGGCGGACGACCAGCCAACAACGAGGCGGTCAGCCCCAACTACCCTCCTGGCAGCCACAACCGGACAACTCACCAGAACAGTCCCCATACCGGACCTGTCCCGGCGCATTGCCCCAACCCTTACAGAGGCGGGCGGGCATCCGCCGACTTTGGCGATTGCCCCCTCCACATCCTTAGCGACGATGGAGTCATCCAGGTCCGAGATGCGCATTTCCACGCACTTCTCCGGCCTGGAGACTCGCACGTCCTTATCGCTGAGGACCTCCCGCAGCTTCGCGGCCAACAAGTTGGCTTTGTCGCCGCTTTCGGCCCCCGCCACCTCGAGGATTCGAGCACCGGTTATAGCCGGTCTGAATCTGACGGCCGGAATCCCAAGACGCTCGATGTCAATGGACTCAACGGCCGTCCCTAACACGTCCGAGTATGTGACCCCCCGGGCTAGAGCGTCGGGCTGCAGCTTCAGCACTACAGCCGACGAGCGGGGGGGTTTCAGCTTCCTAACGTTCCGCTGCTGCTTCGGCTTCGGAGCCTGGGCAGTCTGTGCGGGGCCAGTGGTGGACTTGGCCTTGCGCCTTGTCACCGTAGTCCAGCCCTCAGTGGGCCTTCCTCCGGGTGCAGTTGGTGGAGGGGCGGAATCCGCCGGAGCGGCGCGCCTCCTCCTACGACGCTTCCTCTTCTTCTTGGCCTTCGACTCCTCCCGCACAGCGGGAGAAGGAGGCCTGGTCTCAGCCGGTATGACCACCTCAACTTCCGGGCTCTCCCTCGGAGCCTCCTGCGGAGCAGCAACCGAAGGGGCCCTTGAAGTAGAGGCCAAGGATGGGCGGAGGCGCTTCTCCGGCAGAAGCCTGTCCTCCAGCGCCTCGAAACGGGAGTTTACCATCCCCCCAACCGCCTCAATTATAGAGCGCTGTAGCGTCTCTGGCTCATACGGAGCACTTTGAGGGGATGGGGCGACAGCAACGCCCGCAGTTCGGGAACGCCGCAATTCGGCCCGCAGCGCGGCGACCTCGCCACGCAGATCCTCCACTTCGTCTTGCAGGCGGATATTCGCCCCGGCCAGCCTCCTCGTCTCGAGTGAGACAGAAGACCGGCTAAGTGCATCCACCGCTTCCTGGATCGCCGTGGCTGAATCCTTAAGGATCCTCTGATAAGTTCCCTTAAGGTGCCCGCTTCTGTCGGCGACCTGGACGATGAGCTCAACGCGCCGGAGCACGTCCTTCCGGAGGTCGGCCGCGGTGGGCCCCACGTCCACGTCTGCTGGGAGCTCAGGCCGCAGGAATTGCGCCTCTCGCGCAGCCTCCGCTACCTCCTTCTCCGCCTGCAGTTCCTTCTCTTTGCGCTCCTCGGGGCGCAGCGCAACTTTGGCCTTCTTCTTCGGAGGCCCTCCTTTTCTTGTAGGGAGGGTGATCTTCAGGGTGGTCGAGTTCCCGTCACTCGTGCCACCCGAGAGCGACCAATCATTTGCCTGGGACTTCTTCCCAGAGGCCTTTTTAGCCTTTCGAGATTGGCCCTCCCTGTTCCTTTGCTCCGACCGATCTTCGTCAGAGCTTACGTCATCCACATTCGGCTGAGCAGGGTTTGGGGGCTTAGCTATCAAGCCCTCCAAAAGTCGTCTACGCGACCTCGTGATTGTGGAGCCGTCGGTGTCAAACGCCCACGAGTCCACACTCTCGCACCTCTCCAGCACCACTCTCGCAGCCTTAAGCCGCTCGTCAAAATTAGTTGCAGAGGCGGACCTCATCAGGTCTCCGCACTCCGCACCAGTCGCCATTTCCGATTCGCTGTGTAGAAAATCAGGTCCTTGTTCAGTGCCAGGGTCAATCGTGTTAAGGGTTTCCGTCGAAAGATTAAAACATGCCATACTGTACCCACGAGAATGGGAGAACTAAAAGTCGGTCAGGCCAGAGATCCCATGACCCGACAACCCTATTTACGCCCGGGGGACGGGAGGTACCCGGGGGGGGGTCGCTAAGACAGGTTTTGTCGCTACCTGCCGCTCTTTCGAGCATCCAACGCCACGGACCGCAACGTCGAAATCCCCGGATTTTTTATTGAGGTTTACTCCTCGCGACCCAGCCGGTAAAGGCCAGGCCCTCGGTTCCACCCTGGGGTGGAGTAACGAGACCGCCCGGAGTCGGCTAAGCCGAGTGCACTTGGCAAACGCACCGCGCGGATCACACCGCCGCCTTTCGGCAGCTTCCTTCCATACCTCCATCCCGCTACCATCCATCACCTTTGGCCATCATACATCACCACAACACACAACACCACACATCCGTCACCTTTACCCTCCCCAGTCGCCGGTCTGCCCAGTTAGCCCGTGGCCCGAGGGCCGGACAGGACTGAGCAGACAAAACGCGACGCCCCGTGCCGGACTATTCGCCATCGTCGACCATCTCCCCAGGGAAACTGGAGAGATGGTCGGCGATGCCCAGGGTGCACCACGAGGAGGTTGTCCGACCTAGCACCCCAACCTAACCTAACCTAACCTAACCTAACCTAACCTTTTTTTTTTTTTTTTTTTTTTTTTTTTTTTTTTTTTTTTTTTTTTTTTTTTTTTTTTTTTTTTTTAACGGTGAGAAATGCCTGTTACGCATCCCCTCCCGCCTCGGGGGAGGCGGGAGGGGTATGTGGGGCTCCCAGGCGGCAGAGTGCCGCCCGTCCTACCCACTAAAACTCACCGATACGCCCTCTTAGCCATATGTGTCAGGGGAGCGCGGTATCGGTATGTCCCGCAAACCCCCACACGGCTCGGCCCTTGCAGGCCCCCGCTTCTGGGTGTGGGCCACCCAGTCCGGCCACATGGTGCTGCGTTGGCGTATAGAACGCAGCACCTCGTCACGAGCCCATGGACGGACGGCAGTCACCCCCGTGACTACCGCCTTAGGCTCAGGATCGGGAGAGAGGCTAACGTTGCCGCTGGCCCCCCGCCCTTGGCACGATGGACGCTGCTAGGTCTCCATCGTACTACCCTCTTGCCCTGCCTGGCTGGCTGTGGGTTGGGCTGGCTGCGGTCGAGGCTTAGGCCTCTCAGCACCCCTCCTCCTCCTCTTGTTGGTCGGCTTAGACGACGCACACGCCTTACTTCCGAGCACGTGGGCAGCGGGCTTGCTCGACGCTGCGCACACTATACAGTGCGGCGCAGCGGAGCACGCCTCGCGTTTGTGGCCCAGCTGCCCACAGCGGAAGCAGGCGCTCCCTCGATCGACCTCTGCGGTGCATCGCTCCCGGACGTGCCCCAACTCGAGGCACCGGAAGCACCGCAGGGGTCGTGGCTCCAGCAGGCGGACCCTGGCCGACGACCAACCAATAGGGAGGCGGCCGGCCCCGATCACCTTCTTTGCAGCCGCGACCGGGCAGCTCACAAGAGCAGTGCCCAAGCCGGAATTATCCCGGCGGATCGGCCCCACCTTAATAGAGGCGGGCGGACATTCGCCAGCCTTGGCGAACGCCGCCTCCACTTCCTTTTGGACGATGGAGTCGTCCAGGCCGGAGACGCGCAGATCTGCGCGTTTCTCCGGTCTGGAGACTACAACGTCCTTGTCGCTGAACACCGCCTTCAGCTTCGCGGCCAACGAGTCGGCCTTGTCGCCGTTGGCGGCCCCCGGCACCTCTATTATGCGCGCCCCTGTCAGGGCGTGCTTGAAGGTGAAGGCCATGACACCCAGACCCTCCAGGTCAACGGATTCCTTGGCCCTCTCCATCACCTTAGTGTAGGTGACCCCCCTGGCTTCAGCGTCAGGCTGCAGTTTAATAACTACGGCCGACGTGCGGGGGGCTCGCAGTTTCGGCTTCGGCTGCTGCTTCGGCCTTGCTGCTTTGCCGGCTGCCTTATCAGCTGGGGCGGAGCCAGACTTGGGTTTGCGCTTGCGCGTAACCTTCGTCCAGCCCTCCGCCGTGGACGTCTCTGCCTGTGGGGCCGATGAAGCGGCGTTCGCCGGGGCGGCCTGCTTCTTCTTCCTCTTCCTTTCCCTTTTGGCCTTCGACCCCTCTCCAGTGGGAGGGGGAGGCCCGGACACATCCGGGGTGGGTATCTCGACTTCCGGGCTCTCCCTCGAAGCCTCCTGCGGAGTAGCTCTCGAGGGGGCCCTTGAAGTCGAGGCCAGTGGGGGGCGCAGACGCACCTCCGGCAGCAGCCTGCCCTCCAGACCCTCGAATCGGGCATTCACCATCGTCCCCACCGCCTCAATTATAGAGCGCTTCAGCGACTCCAGCTCATACGGAGCAGTTTGAGGGGGTGGGGCGCTGGTGAGGCCCGAGTTGTCTTGGGCCTGCCGCAAGTCAGCCCGCAATGCGGCCAACTCGCCACGGAGCTCCGCGACTTCCGTCTTCAGGCGGGCGTTGTCCGAAGACAGCTTCCGCGTCTCGGCTGTGGACGACGTCAGGCTCAAGGCCTCCACGGCGTCCTTTATTGAGGCCGCCGCAGACTTCAGGGCCCGAACATATGTTCCCTTCAGGTGCGACGACTTCGATGCCACGTCTCTGATGAGGCCAATCTCCTGGAGTACCAGCTCGCGCAGTTCCCCAGCAGCTTTGCCCCCTTCCACCAGCTCTTCCGCCGAAGGGCGCCTCTGCCTAAGCAGATACACCCTTCTCTCGGTGTCTGCCAGCTCCTGCTCCGCTTGGAGCTCCATAGCCTCCCGCTCCGCAGCGACCAGATCAGCCTTGGCTTGCGCCAGACCTATGTACTCGCCGGTAGTGGGTGGCCGTCCTCGTCCTTTCTTGGCGGTAGCGCTGTCCTGGGCTGCAGACCTCCCTTCGTCTCTGCTGCCCGAACGCGACCGGTCTCTTGGTGGCTGGGATTTCTTCCCAGGGGCTTTGCCTTTGCCCTTTGAGAACCGGCCCGCCTTATCCCTTACCGGAACGGGAGTGGCGCCACTACGGCAGCCTTTCCCCTTCTTTTGGCCTTGGGACCGCTCCTCGTCAGAGGGACAGTCCGCCCAGCTAAGGTCATCATCATCCGCGCCCTCGACCTCGTCGAGTTTAGGGCGCTTTGGAGGATAGGAATCCTCCAACTTCCGTCTCCGAGAACTCGAGACTGTGGAACCGCCGACGCTAGACGCCAGCGAGTCCACACTCCCGCTCTTCGTGAGCACTACTCTCGCAGTGCCCATTGTCTCCTCCAAGTTTGTCACAGAGGCGGACCTCATCAGGTCTCCGCTCTCTGCTCCAGTCGTCGTCTCCGAATCGTTAGGTAAATTCGTTCCATTATTAGCGCCAGGGTCAGTCTTTTTATAGAAGTCCGTCAGAAAATTAAGTTTAAAAGCCATATCAAGTCCCACGAGTGCGGGGGAAGGGGAGTCAACCGGTCCAGAGACCCCATTAGACCGGAGGCCCTATATACTCCTGGGGGGCGGGAGGTGCCCAGGGTTGTCCGCTAAGGAGTGGTTTGACGTAACCACCCACCCTTTCGGGTATCTGACGTCACGAGACGCTACGTCAGCCTTTACGGATTTTTTATTGAGGTTTACTCCTCGCGACCCAGCCGGTGAAGGCCAGGCCCTCGGTTCCACCCTGGGGTGGAGTAACGAGACCGCCCGGAGTCGGCAGAGCCGAGTGCACTTGGCAGACGCACCGCGCGGATCACACCGCCGCCTTTCGGCAGCTTCCTTTCATACTTCCATCACGCTACCATCCCTCACCTTTGCCAGAAACATACATCACCACACATCCGTCGCCTTTACCCCCCAGTCGCCGGTCTGCCCAGTTAGCCCGTAGCCGAAGCCGGTCAGTACTGAGCAGACAAAACGCGACGCCCCGTGCCGGACTATCCGCCATCGTCGACCATCTCCCCAGGGAAACTGGAGAGATGGTCGGCGATGCCCAGGGTGCACCACGAGGAGGTTGTCCGACCTAGCACCCCAACCTAACCTAACCTAACCTAACCTAACCTAACCTAACCTAACCTAACCTAACCTAACCTAACCTAACCTAACCTAACCTAACCTTTTTTTTTTTTTTTTTTTTTTTTTATCGTGGGAAAACCCTTTATGGGTCCCCTTCCGCCTCGGGGGAGACGGGAGGGGTATGTGGGAGTCCCGGCCTAATGCCGTATACCCACTAAAAACCCACGGTGTCCATCCGCTGCCTTCGAGGTGCGCCACGGGAATGCTTTTCGCACTTCTTACCATGGCGCCCTCTTGGCGGTAGGCCCAGCTTCATGCCGGGCCTCCGTCCCTAACGGAGACGGCCTGGACCACACCAGCCGTCTCCCAGGCCGCTGAAACCGTGCAATGGGCGACGGGCCCCCCGACCCGCCACCCTGGTTTCAGCTAACTCGGCGGAGGAAGGAGCTGCGCATATCGGCGCCTCCTCCTTCCTACACGCCGCCGCCGGAGCGGGTCCGCTAGAGGATCTTCCTCCCTGACCCGCTCCGCGGTCTCCTTCTGCACCATTACGGCTTCGCAGAAGGAGACCATCGCCTCCCACGACCTGTCGCTTTCCAGCATAGCCAGAACTACGCTGGGCAGCGACAGGTCCCACCCGACCACCGCCATCAAAGCGCGGCGCTCCCGGCCCCAGGCCGGGCACTCCTCGAGGGTGTGCTGGGCCGTGTCCACCGCCGCGCCACACTCGTGGCACTCGGCGGTGGGCTCCCTCCTGGCAATCCGGTGCAGGTACCAACCGAAGCAGCCATGCCCGGTCAGCACCTGCACCAGTCGGAACGTGAGGGAGCCCTTCCTCCGCCCACACCACCTCTTCAGGACCGGGCGAACCGCGTCTATGGTGCGGATACCATAGACATGGCTCGCCAGGCCCTCCGTCCATCGCCGCAGCGACTCCCGCCGCGCCCGACGTCTGGTTCTCTGAGTCTCCTCAAACGTCGGGCGCTCGCCTTCCACTCTCCTCGCCGCCGACATGCTGTACACAGCGGCGAGGACCTCCGCCTCCAACTCCCACGGGGTGGAGCCCGCGAGAACGCAGGCCGCCCCCCCGGACACCGTGCGGTATCCCCGGACTACCCTCAGTGCCACTGTCCGCTGCACCCTGCGCAGGACCGCTCTGTTGGTGGCACCGAGGGCGTCGGCCCACACTGGCGCTCCGTAGAGCGCCATGCTTCTCACCACCCCCGCGTACAGTCGGCGGCAGGTGGCCCCCGGCCCCCCCGAGTTCGGTAGGAGGCGGCCCAGCGCCGCCGCGGCGCCCACCAACCTGGGCGCTAAGGCGCGGAAGTGGCCCTCAAACTGCCACCGTCCGTCCAGCTGGAGGCCCAGATACTTCATCTGGGCCCCCACGGCGACCCTTACCCCGTCCACCTCAATGGCCGCCCCCGGCGGCGGCCCGCACCGAGGCCCATGAAACATTAGGGCCTCGGTCTTTTCCACCGCCACTCGCAGGCCCAGCGCGCGGATGCGGCCGACGACCAGGGAGGTGCCAACCTCGGCAAGCCGCTGCACCTCCCTCCACGTCCCTCCTCGGGCTACGACTAGGGTGTCGTCCGCATAGCAGATGACGTGCATCCTCGGGAGGAGCACGCCACGCAGCACCCAATCGTAGCCCAGGTTCCACAGTAGCGGGCCCAGAACGGACCCCTGTGGAACCCCACACTCCACCCGCCGCCGGACGAGCGCCCCCCGCCTGTCAACGAAGGCGACCTCCCTCTCCCGGAGGTAGTCCTCCAACAGCCGCCGCAGGTACAGGGGCACTCCGTGGAACCGGAGCGCCGCCAGAATTACCTCAAACGGCAGGCTGTTGAAGGCGTTGGCGATGTCAAGAGACACCGCCAACACTCGCTCCCCCCGTCCGGTCGCCTCCATCGCCAGCCCCTTCAGCGCCATTAGCGCGTCCGTGGTGGACCGTCCCGGCCTAAATCCGAACTGGTGTACGGATAGGTCCGGCCCCACCTCCGTGATGTGCTGGATGACACGGGAAGCCACGATTCTCTCGAGCGACTTCCCCGTGTCATCCAGCATCACAATCGGCCTGTAGGCCGACGGACAGTCCGGCGGACGGCCCGGCTTCTGCCAGAGGCAGAGACGCCCCTCCTTCCAGGGCTTCGGGAACTGCCCCGATGTCAAGCATCGGTTGAGCAGTCCCCGAAACTCCTCTCCCAGGTGCTCCAGGGTTATGGCCAGCACCTTGGGAGGCACCCCGTCCGGCCCTGGAGCAGTGCGCCTCTTGCGGAGGCGCTCCTCCACCGCCTCCATCTCCCCGTCTGAGACGGGAGGAATAGGGGCGGTCTCCTCTTCCCGCACACCCGAGGGCGGGCGTATGGGCGGCAGGGAGAAGTCCGGGCACTCCGGGAAGAGAGCCCCGACGACGCTGTCCAGAAATTGCGGACACAGCGTCTCCGTCGCTGGGGGCGCCTGGGCGCGGAACCTGTTCCGCGCCGCCTGGAAAGGGCGCCCCCAAGGATCCGCGTCCAGACTGGACAGCGTCTCCTCCCATCCTCCCTCCTTAGCCCGGATGATGGCCAGCTGCAGAGCAAGCTTGCACTGCTTCAGCCGCTCATACAGCTGACCCTCCGCCACCAGATCCCGGACACTCCGCCGGCGGCTGCGCGCATACGCCCGCCTCGCTGCCGTGCAGGCCACGCGCAGCTCGGCCATTTCCGGCTTCCACCAGAAGACCGCCTTCCTCGGAGGGCGGCGCCTGGACCTCGGCATGGCCGCATCACAGACGGCCGTGAGTGCCGTGCGGAATCGGCGGGCGGACTCATCTACCCCGTCCCGGCCGGCACGTGCCTGCAGGCACCAGCCCGCAACAATGGCCGCCTCCTCCGCCATCTCCCGGTCGAGGCGGCCAAGCGCCCAGCGCGGGAACGCCGTATCGCCGTGAGGCCGGGGCGGCAGCGACGGCGCGTCGCGGGGAGCGGAGACCTCGAACCGGATGTAGACGTGGTCCGAGAGGGTCTCCACGTCCCCCAGCACGCGCCATCCGCTCACACGGCGGGCGACAGCCGGCGTGGCGAACGAAATGTCCACCACAGAACCGCCCGACTGCCGTACGCACGTGTGCTCCGTCCCCGTGTTGAGGAGGGACAGCCCGGACTCGACTGCCCACTCCTCCACAGCCTCCCCACGAGGGTCCGTACGCACCTCGCCCCACGCCCGGGACTTGGCATTGAGGTCGCCCGCCAGCACCACCGGGAGAGGCTCCATCCGCCTCACGACCGGGCCCAGGGTGTCGAGGAACACCTCTAGGTCCCGCAGCGGCCTGTTCGGGGAGAAGTAAACGCCAATAATGGCGTAACCCCCCCGCACGACCGCCACGTACCCGGCGCCCCTCTCCCTGACCACGAAGGGGACCCCCTGCAGCCTGCCAACGATGGCCACGGAGCCGTCCATGTCCCCGGCCCAATGAGGTCGAGTCGGGACGAAGTACGGCTCCGCAGCGACGGCAACGTCGATGCTCCACTCCGCCATGGATTGCAGGAGAAGATCCTGCGCCCCGGCGGAGTGGTTCAAATTCGCCTGGAGGAATCTGAGATTGTCGCACATTAGTGGTCCATCTCAGATTCCTCCGACCGCTGGTCGCCGTCCGTTGCCGCGGGGGCCCCTGTCCACCGGGTCCCCCTGCCCTTCGTGTGGGGAGGGTTGCAGTTCCTCCCCCCCATGACATGGCCTGCAGGCCTGTTGGCGTCCGCGCACACGGCACAGTGCGGGTCGGCGTTGCACACCCCCGACCTGTGCCCCGTCTTCCCGCACCGGAAACAAAGTCCGTCCCTTTCTTTTGCCGAGGTGCACAGCGGCCGCGTGTGCCCTATGCCCATGCACCTAAAACAGCGCATGGGCAGCACGTCCAGGGACAGGACTCGGGTAGAGCTCCATCCGACCTGGAGCCAGCCCGCCGCCACCAGCACTCTCGCCGCAGCAACCGGGCACGACATGAAAATGCTGCCATCGCCCCGGGCACCCTCACGGATTTCTCCCGCCCTTATTTGGGACGGAGCGCATCCCCCCTTCGCGGCCGCGGCAGCTACGACCTCCTCCTTCGAGATCGAGTCGTCCAGCCCAACAATGCGCAGATCTGCGCATTTCGTGGGCCGGACGACCGTGGCCACGTCCGCTAGTGCCTCCCGGATTTTGCCGGCCAGCTCGTCCGCCTTGTCAGAGCTCTGGGAGCCAGGGATCTTTATCAACCTGGCCCCCGTGGCCGTCCTCCGGACCGACACCTGGTCCACTCCGGCCGGGAGCCCCACCTTCTGCTTCGCCGCACCGAGGGCCTCCTTGTACGTCACCCCCCGCTTTAAGGCCTCAGGCTGCAGCGTGATGACTACAGCCGAAGAGCGCGGGGGGGCGAGCTTGGCCTTGTTGGCCTTGGCCTTGCGTCGGGCCTGCCCTGCCTTCGTCCCAGCAACAGAGGGACCCGCCACCGAGTTCGTCGGAGGTGTCACCTGGGGAGCCCTCCTCCTGCCCCGCCGGGTGACCGTCGTCCACTCTTCCTCGCCCGACGCGTGCTGCGACAGGGTCGGGCCCGGAGTCGGGACCCGTCTCTCCACCGGCGGGGCCCGCGACGGGGAACGACCACCACGGGGTCCACGGGGCGCCACCCTCCCAGGCATGGACTCAGGGACCGCAGACGGTGCGGCCCTGTTTCCCGTCGCCCGAAGCGGAGGACGAACGACCGGCGCCGGGAGGAGCCTCTCCTCGAGGTTCTCCAGCCGGGCGTTCATCATCTCCCCTAAGGAGATGAGGAGACTCCGCTTCAGCTCCTCCATGGCCCCCCCCAGGTCAGTGGCCTGAGGGGAGCTCCCCGTCGCCGGGCGGGGCGGAGGAGGAGTCCGCTTCGCCGCGAAATCACGCCGCATGGCTTTGACCTCTACTTTGAGGTCTTCCAATTCCCTCCGGAGGTTGGCGTTGTCCCTCCGGAGTCTGCGGGTCTCCTCCGCCACGGTGCGGTCTGCCAGGCAGTCCACTATCTCCTGCAGGGATCCGGCCGCCTCCTTAAGGTCGCGCTGGCACGTCCCCTGCAGGTGTTGGGACTTGCGGGCCACCTCCAGCACTTTGGCCACCTTTTCGCCGGCCCGAGCCCGGATGGTCTCAGCATCCAGAAAGATGACGTCATCCAGGACGCGAGCCTCCACCCCGGACCCGACCGAGATGTCCTCCGGTACTGGCTCCTTCCGGAAGGCCTCCCTGCGCAACTTCTCGTTGAAGTTGCGCTCCTCGTCCTCCTCCCGGCGGCGACCCAACTCTTGCCGAGCGACGGCCAACCCGGCATGATGGCCCGGGGCACGAGCCTTGCCCTTCCCCCTGCTGGAGGTGGAGACCTTCCGCTCGTGGGGCGCCTCGGTATCCGTCCCCGACAAGCCTCGCTTACCGCCTGCGCGCTCCAACACAGGTTCAGGCGACCAAGGCACCACCTCGTTGCCCACAATCACCTCCGCAAATACGTGGGGAGGAGGAGGAGATCCCTCCTTCCTACCCCCGGATCCGGGAGTGACCTTGGGTCGCTCCACCGACTCGGTGCCACCGATTTTTATGGTGAAGGGCCCCTTCGAACCCTTTACACCCTCCGTCCCCGACTGCGTCGGCTGCATGTTGGCCCTTAAAAGGGCCTTTTGTTATTGTGGGAACCACCAGTCCACCACACAACCCTACCACCCAGAAACAAACAAAGAATCCCCCCAGAAACAAACCAAAACCATCCAATTAACCCAAAACGTCCAACTCCAAAAGTTAAGTGGTCTCAATCTCGAGTCTAAAAAGTGGTCTCAATCTCGAGTACCCTTGCGGGCTCTCTTGACCGTCCTTGTTCACGTCCGATTCGAAGTGGAAGCCGTCTGCTAGCCAAATCTCATCTTTCGATCCCTCCGTAACAACCTCTAGAGCAACTTACTAGTTCTAACTTGGGTCCAATTAATAATGTGACGGCTGTACTCGCAACCTCAAATCGTCATCATTGAATAGACAAATTTTTCCGTCTGAAAAATTGCTATTCTTGATGGGATTCGAACCTGTGCCATCCACCGTCACAACCCAACTAGTGTTGCCACTAGACCAACTTGGTCGTCAACCTAACCTAACCTAACCTAACCTAACCTAACCTAACCTAACCTAACCTAACCTAACCTAACCTAACCTAACCTAACCTAACCTAACCTAACCTAACCTAACCTAACCTAACCTAACCTAACCTAACCTAACCTAACCTAACCTAACCTAACCTAACCTAACCTAACCTAACCTAACCTAACCTAACCTAACCTAACCTAACCTAACCTAACCTAACCTAACCTAACCTAACCTAACCTAACCTAACCTAACCTAACCTAACCTAACCTAACCTAACCTAACCTAACCTAACCTAACCTAACCTAACCTAACCTAACCTAACCTAACCTAACCTAACCTAACCTAACCTAACCTAACCTAACCTAACCTAACCTAACCTAACCTAACCTAACCTAACCTAACCTAACCTAACCTAACCTAACCTAACCTAACCTAACCTAACCTAACCTAACCTTTTTTTTTTTTTTTTTTTTTTTTTTTTACAAGAGGAAATCCATCATGGATGCCAGTCAGCCACGGGGAGACAGACTGGCGATGTGAGACTCCTACTCACTAAAACCTCTTGGTGTTCCATCGCTCTGCTATGTTATGGTGGGTCGCAGGCTAGCGCAGACACATTCTTCCACGGCCCCACCACCAGCAGCTATCCGCCATCGCGGACCCTTCTTCGTGCAGGTATCCCCGCCTGCATCCTTCCTGCGTTGGGGTGAGGGCGCTCCTGGAACACACAGGGCGCCCTACCATCTTGAGGGCTGCAAGGTGTGCATGGGTGACAGACAACCCCCGTTCCTGTCACCCGCAAGCCCTTCCTACGGCGGCATAAGGTCAGCAGCTGCTCGCCTTCTCCGCCCGACTCTTCTTCGGCGGTTAGGGTTGGCGAAGGGATCTTCCTCCCTAACCCTTTCCGCTGCCTCCTTTCTCGCCATCACCTCCTCGCAAAACAAGGATGTGGCCGCCCACGACCTCTCGTTCCTAACCATGGCACGGGCCACGGCCGGAAGGGAGAGATCCCTCCCTATAGCGCCTGCCAGGACGGCACGCTGCTCCTCCCATCTTGGACACTGCTCTAGGGTGTGCTGAGCAGTGTCTTCCTCTGCACCACATTCGTGGCAAACTGGTGTCTCCTCTCTACCGGCCACCTTAAACAGGTACCTGCCGAAGCAGCCGTGCCCCGACAGGACCTGTGTGAGCCGGTAGGTGAGCTCCCCATGTCTCCTGTTCACCCACTCCGAGAGGACTGAGTGAATGGCGCTTATGGTCCACTGACCAGCAGTAGGCTCCACCAAACGCTCCCGCCATTTCCTTAGAGCGGCCCCTCGGGCCAGCCTCCGGTACCTCTGCAGCCCTCCCGGTGGAGTGCCGCCCTGGTTCTGCGCCGCCTCCTTGTGTTGGAACACCGCAGCAAGGACTTCCGCCTCCAGGTCCCATGGTGGAGACCCTGCAAGGACGCACGCCACCTCGAAAGATATGGTGCGGTATCCGCGTATCGCCCTGACCGCCACAATCCTCTGCGGTCTCCGCAGGAGAGCCCTGGTTTGGGCAGTCAGGGCAACCTAACCTAACCTAACCTAACCTAACCTAACCTAACCTAACCTAACCTAACCTAACCTAACCTAACCTAACCTAACCTAACCTAACCTAACCTAACCTTTTTTTTTTTTTTTTTTTTAACGAGGTGAAATGCATTTACGCATCCCCTTCCGCCTCGGGGGAGGCGGGAGGGGTATGTGGGGCTCCCAGGCGGCAGAGTGCCACCCGTCCTACCCACTAAAACACCTCGATACGCCCGCGAAGCCATATGTGTCAGGGGAGCGCGGTATCGTTAGTCCCGCGAACCCCCACCACGGCTCGGCCTTTTCAGGCCCCCCCCCAAGGCCAATCGGCCATAGTGCTGCATTGGCGTATAAAATGCAGCACCACCCCTCGCAGGCCCCTTAAGTGGACGGCAAACACCCCCGTGCCTACCGCCCCAGGGCCGGGCCACACTCGGCGCAGTGAGGCAAAACGCCAGGCCACAGCAGAGAGCCAGGGGGAGCAAAACCCCCAGCCCAGCGCCCTCCACCCGCTCCAGCGAGCCCCACGAAAGGGCAAGCGGTGCAGGCAGAGGCTAAGGGGAGACCTCCAACGGTCTCAACCCAAGCAGCCAAACTGCCGCGTCCCAACGTCTCACCCACACTCGACCAAAATGAGCAGGCCCACCTCTGGCGGAGTCTCGCCCCTCTGGCGACTCGACGCCGTCGCCGACGGCCACCGGCAAGGCTTCCGCCCCTCTGGCGCGACCTTGCCACCGCCGATAGGCGACACACACACATTCAGACATCATCTGTCATCCCTCACCTTTGCCCCCCTTTCGCCGTGGACTGATCTGGTTTTCAGGGGCGCCGGACGGTACCAGGACGAACCCGGCTCGGCTGGCCTACTCGCTCCGCGAATCAACCCGAAGGGACAAGCATCGCGAGACCACCACAGCCTCCCACAGCCAGCCACCACCGGCACCCCCGTCCACCAAACACAGTCCACTAGCGACCCTCTAGCGAGGATAGCCGCCCCTCTGGCGGATCCTCTCACACTCATCCATCACCATTCATCCGTCGCCTTTACCCCCCAGTCGCCGGTCTGCCCAGTTAGCCCGTAGCCGAAGCCGGTCAGTACTGAGCAGACAAAACGCGACGCCCCGTGCCGGACTATCCGCCATCGCCGACCATCTCCCCAGGGAAACTGGAGAGATGGTCGGCGATGCCCAGGGTGCACCACGAGGAGGTTGTCCGACCTAGCACCCCAACCTTTTTTTTTTTTTTTTTTTTTTTTTTTTTTTTTTTAACGAGGTGAAATGCATTTACGCATCCCCTTCCGCCTCGGGGGAGGCGGGAGGGGTATGTGGGGCTCCCAGGCGGCAGAGTGCCACCCGTCCTACCCACTAAAACACCTCGATACGCCCGCGAAGCCATATGTGTCAGGGGAGCGCGGTATCGTTAGTCCCGCGAACCCCCACCACGGCTCGGCCTTTTCAGGCCCCCCCCCAAGGCCAATCGGCCATAGTGCTGCATTGGCGTATAAAATGCAGCACCACCCCTCGCAGGCCCCTTAAGTGGACGGCAAACACCCCCGTGCCTACCGCCCCAGGGCCGGGCCACACTCGGCGCAGTGAGGCAAAACGCCAGGCCACAGCAGAGAGCCAGGGGGAGCAAAACCCCCAGCCCAGCGCCCTCCACCCGCTCCAGCGAGCCCCACGAAAGGGCAAGCGGTGCAGGCAGAGGCTAAGGGGAGACCTCCAACGGTCTCAACCCAAGCAGCCAATCTGCCGCGTCCCAACGTCTCACCCACACTCGACCAAAATGAGCAGGCCCACCTCTGGCGGAGTCTCGCCCCTCTGGCGACTCGACGCCGTCGCCGACGGCCACCGGCAAGGCTTCCGCCCCTCTGGCGCGACCTTGCCACCGCCGATAGGCGACACACACACATTCAGACATCATCTGTCATCCCTCACCTTTGCCCCCCTTTCGCCGTGGACTGATCTGGTTTTCAGGGGCGCCGGACGGTACCAGGACGAACCCGGCTCGGCTGGCCAACCCGCTCCGCGAATCAACCCGAAGGGACAAGCATCGCGAGACCACCACAGCCTCCCACAGCCAGCCACCACCGGCACCCCCGTCCACCAAACACAGTCCACTAGCGACCCTCTAGCGAGGATAGCCGCCCCTCTGGCGGATCCTCTCACACTCATCCATCACCATTCATCCGTCGCCTTTACCCCCCAGTCGCCGGTCTGCCCAGTTAGCCCGTAGCCGAAGCCGGTCAGTACTGAGCAGACAAAACGCGACGCCCCGTGCCGGACTATCCGCCATCGCCGACCATCTCCCCAGGGAAACTGGAGAGATGGTCGGCGATGCCCAGGGTGCACCACGAGGAGGTTGTCCGACCTAGCACCCCGTAGCACCCCAACCTAACCTAACCTAACCTAACCTTTTTTTTTTTTTTTTTTTTTTTTTTTTTTTTAACGGTGAGAAATGCCTGTTACGCATCCCCTCCCGCCTCGGGGGAGGCGGGAGGGGTATGTGGGGCTCCCAGGCGGCAGAGTGCCGCCCGTCCTACCCACTAAAACTCACCGATACGCCCTCTTAGCCATATGTGTCAGGGGAGCGCGGTATCGGTATGTCCCGCAAACCCCCACCACGGCTCGGCCCTTTCAGGCCCCCGCTTCTGGGTGTGGGCCACCCAGTCCGGCCACATGGTGCTGCGTTGGCGTATAGAACGCAGCACCTCGTCACGAGCCCATTGACGGACGGCAGTCACCCCCGTGACTACCGCCTTAGGCTCTGGATCGGGAGAGAGGCTAACGTTGCCGCTGGCCCCCCGCCCTTGGCACGATGGACGCTGTTAGGTCTCCATCGTGCTGCCCTCTTGCCCTGCCTGACTGGCTGTAGGTTGGGCTGGCTGCGGTCGAGGCTTAGGCCTCTCAGCACCCCTCCTCCTCCTCCTATTCGTCGGCTTGGCCGACGCACATGCCTTGCTTCCGAGCACGTGGGCAGCGGGCTTGCTCGACGCTGCGCACACTATACAGTGCGGCGCAGCGGAGCACGCCTCGCGTTTGTGGCCCAGCTGCCCACAGCGGAAGCAGGCGCTCCCTCGATCGACCTCTGCGGTGCATCGCTCCCGGACGTGCCCCAACTCGAGGCACCGGAAGCACCGCAGGGGTCGTGGCTCCAGCAGGCGGACCCTGGCCGACGACCAACCAATAGGGAGGCGGCCGGCCCCGATCACCTTCTTTGCAGCCGCGACCGGGCAGCTCACAAGAGCAGTGCCCAAGCCGGAATTATCCCGGCGGATCGGCCCCACCTTAATAGAGGCGGGCGGACATTCGCCGGCCTTGGCGAACGCTGCCTCCACTTCCTTTTGGACGATGGAGTCGTCCAGGCCGGAGACGCGCAGATCTGCGCGTTTCTCCGGTCTGGAGACTACAACGTCCTTGTCGCTGAACACCGCCTTCAGCTTCGCGGCCAACGAGTCGGCCTTGTCGCCGTTGGCGGCCCCCGGCACCTCTATTATGCGCGCCCCTGTCAGGGCGTGCTTGAAGGTGAAGGCCATGATACCCAGACCCTCGAGGTCAACGGATTCCTTGGCCTTCTCCATCACCTTGGTGTAGGTGACCCCCCTGGCTTCGGCGTCAGGCTGCAGTTTGATAACTACGGCCGACGTGCGGGGGGCTCGCAGTTTCGGCTTCGGCGGCTGCTTCGGCCTAGCTGCTTTGCCGGCTGCCTTGTCGGCTGGGGCGGGACCAGACTTGGGTTTGCGCTTACGCGTAACCTTCGTCCAGCCCTCCGCCGTGGACGTCTCTGCCTGTGGGGCTGATGAAGCGGCGTTCGCCGGGGCGGCCTGCTTCTTCCTTCTCGTCCTTTTCTTTTTGGCCTTCGACCCCTCACCAGTGGGAGGGGGAGGCCCCTCACCAGTGGGAGGGGGAGGCCCGGTCACATCTGGGGTGGGCAACTCGACTTCCGGGCTCTCCCTCGAAGCCTCCTGCGGAGTAGCTCTCGAGGGGGCCCTTGAAGCTGAGGCCAGTGGTGGGCGGAGACGCTCCTCCGGCAACAGCCTGCCCTCCAGTCCCTCGAATCGGGCATTCACCATCGTCCCCACCGCCTCAATTATGGAGCGCTTCAGCGACTCCAGCTCATACGGAGCAGTTTGAGGGGGTGGGGCGCTGGCGAGGCCCGAGTTGTCTTGGGCCCGCCGCAAGTCAGCCCGTAATGCAGCCAACTCGCCGCGGAGCTCCGACACTTCCACCTTTAGCCGGGCGTTGTCCGCTGACAATTTCCGGGTCTCGGCCGAGACCGTCGTCGTGCTCAGGACCTCCACAGCGTTCTTAATAGAAGCCGCCGCAGACTTCAGGGCACGAACATACGTGCCCTTCAAATGGGACGACTTGGACGCCACGTCCTTGATCAGGCCAACCTCCTGGAGAACCAGCTCGCGCAGTTCCCCAGCAGCTTTGCCGTCCTCCGCCAGCTCTTCCGCCGAAGGGCGCCTCTGCCTAAGCAGATACACCCTTCTCTCGGCCTCTGCCAGCTCCTGCTCCGCTTGGAGCTCCATAGCCTCCCGCTCCGCAGCGACCAGATCGGCCTTGGCTTTCGCCAGGCCCATGTACTCGCCGGTAGTGGGTGGCCGTCCACGTCCTTTTTTGGCGGCGGCATCGCATTTCTGGGCGGCAGACCTCCCTTCGTCTCTGCTGCCCGAACGCGACCGGTCTCTCGGTGGCTGGGATTTCTTCCCAGGGGCTTTGCCTTTGCCCTTAGAAAACCGGCCCGCCTTATCCCTCACCAGAGCGGGAGTAGCGCTACCACAGCCGCCTTTCCCACTCTTCTTGTCCTGGGACCGCTCCTCGTCAGAGGGACAGTCCGTCCAGCTCAGGTCGTCATCCGCGCCCTCGACCTCGTCTAGTTTGGGGCGCTTTGGAGGATAGGAATCCTCCAACTTCCGTCTCCGAGAACTCGAGACTGTAGAACCGCCGACGCTAGACGCCAGCGAGTCCACACTCTCGCTCTTCGTGAGCACTACTCTCGCAGCGCCCATTGCCTCCTCCAAGTTTGTCACAGAGGCGGACCTCGTCAGGTCTCCGCTCTCTGTACCAGTCGCCGTCTCCGAATCGTTATTGTGTGAATCGAGTCCTTTAAGATTGCCAGGGTCAGTCTTTTTGTAGAAGTCCGTCAAGAAATTTAATTTAAAAGCCATATCATGTCCCACGAGTGCGGGGGAAGGGGAGTCAATCGGCCCAGAGACCCCAATAGACCGAAGGCCCTATATACTCCTGGGGGGCGGGAGGTGCCCAGGGTTGTCCGCTAAGGAGTGGTTTGACGTAACCACCCACCCTTTCGGGTATCTGACGTCACGAGACGCTACGTCAGCCTTTACGGATTTTTATTGAGGTTTACTCCTCGCGACCCAGCCGGTGAAGGCCAGGCCCTCGGTTCCACCCTGGGGTGGAGTAACGAGACCGCCCGGAGTCGGCAGAGCCGAGTGCACTTGGCAGACGCACCGCGCGGATCACACCGCCGCCTTTCGGCAGCTTCCTTTCATACTTCCATCACGCTACCATCCCTCACCTTTGCCAGAAACATACATCACCACACATCCGTCGCCTTTACCCCCCAGTCGCCGGTCTGCCCAGTTAGCCCGTAGCCGAAGCCGGTCAGTACTGAGCAGACAAAACGCGACGCCCCGTGCCGGACTATCCGCCATCGTCGACCATCTCCCCAGGGAAACTGGAGAGATGGTCGGCGATGCCCAGGGTGCACCACGAGGAGGTTGTCCGACCTAGCACCCCAACCTAACCTAACCTAACCTAACCTAACCTAACCTAACCTAACCTAACCTAACCTTTTTTTTTTTTTTTTTTTTTTTTTTTTTTTTTTTTTTTTTTTTTTTTTTTTTTTTTTTACAAGAGGAAGTCCATCATGGATGCCAGTCAGCCACGGGGAGACAGACTGGCGATGTGAGACTCCTACTCACTAAAACCTCTTGGTGTTCCATCGCTCTGCTATGTTATGGTGGGTCGCAGGCTAGCGCAGACACATTCTTCCACGGCCCCACCACCAGCAGCTATCCGCCATCGCGGACCCTTCTTCGTGCAGGTATCCCCGCCTGCATCCTTCCTGCGTTGAGGTGAGGGCGCTCCTGGAACACTCAGGGCGCCCTACCATCTTGAGGGCTGCAAGGTGTGCATGGGTGACAGACAACCCCCGTTCCTGTCACCCGCAAGCCCTTCCTACGGCGGCATAAGGTCAGCAGCTGCTCGCCTTCTCCGCCCGACTCTTCTTCGGCGGTTAGGGTTGGCGAAGGGATCTTCCTCCCTAACCCTTTCCGCTGCCTCCTTTCTCGCCATCACCTCCTCGCAAAACAAGGATGTGGCCGCCCACGACCTCTCATTCCTGACCATGGCACGAGCCACGGCCGGAAGGGAGAGATCCCTCCCTATAGCGCCTGCCAGGACGGCACGCTGCTCCTCCCATCTTGGACACTGCTCTAGGGTGTGCTGAGCAGTGTCTTCCTCTGCACCACATTCGTGGCAAACTGGTGTCTCCTCTCTACCGGCCACCTTAAACAGGTACCTGCCGAAGCAGCCGTGCCCCGACAGGACCTGTGTGAGCCGGTAGGTGAGCTCCCCATGTCTCCTGTTCACCCACTCCGAGAGGACTGAGTGAATGGCACTTATGGTCCACTGACCAGCAGTAGGCTCCACCAAGCGCTCCCGCCACTTCCTTAGAGCGGCCCCTCGGGCCAGCCTCCGGTACCTCTGCAGCCCTCCCGGTGGAGTGCCGCCCTGGTTCTGCGCCGCCTCCTTGTGTTGGAACACCGCAGCAAGGACTTCCGCCTCCAGGTCCCATGGTGGGGACCCTGCAAGGACGCACGCCACCTCGAAAGATATGGTGCGGTATCCGCGTATCGCCCTGACTGCCACCATCCTCTGCGGTCTCCGCAGGAGAGCCCTGGTTTGGGCAGTCAGGGCGTTCGCCCACACTGGGGCCCCGTACAGGGCCATCGATCTCAGCACCCCGCCGTACAGGCGGCGGCAGCTCCCTTGCGGGCCTCCTTGGTTTGGCAGGAGTCGGCTGAGCGCTCCAGCTACTCCAATGAGCTTCGGGGCCAGGCGCCTGAAGTGCTCATTGAACGCCCATTTGCTGTCGAGGACGAGACCCAGATATTTCATCTGGGTCCCGACCCCGACAGCAACGTTCCCAACCATGATGGTGGTTCCTGAGGGCGGCCTCCTACGCGGTCCGTGGAAACAGATAACTTCTGTTTTCGCGAGTGCCACCCTCAGCCCAAGCCGCTCGATTCTGCGCACTACCGTTGCAGATCCTTCCTCCGCCAGCTCGGCCGCCTCCTCGAAGCTTCCAGCTCGGGCACAGACCAGAGTGTCATCTGCATAACAAACGACTCGGAGCCCTCGATTTAGGGAGCCGCGCAGCACCCTGTCATACCCGATGTTCCACAAGAGTGGGCCTAGAACCGACCCCTGTGGAACACCGCAGCCAACCTCTCGCCGCAGCAGTCGCCCGTCGCCCGCTATACATGCGACACTCCGACCCTGGAAATAGCTCCTCACGACCCATCGCAGATATGATGGTACCCGGTGGTATCGGAGCGCTTCAAGCACACATGAAAAGGGAAGGGTGTTAAAAGCATTGGCGATGTCAAGTGACACCGCCAGCATTACCCCTCCGCTAGCCACCGCTTCTTCTGAGAAGGTCCTGACCTGGAGAATCGCACTGACCGTGGATCGATCCTCCCGAAACCCGTATTGGGCATCCGCCAGATCCGGCCCGACCTGCTGCAGGTGCCCCACAATTCTGGCAGCGAGCACCCTCTCAAACAGTTTGCCCGCCTCGTCCAGCAACACAATTGGCCGGTATGCCGACGGTGTGTCCGCAGGTCGTCCCTCCTTCTGGAGGAGCACAAGCCTTCCGCGCTTCCACCTCTGCGGGAAATAGCCCGTCTCCAGGCACGCATTCAGAAGGGCCCGAAAGCGTTCCCCGATGTCGTCTAGCGCGGCAGCTAGCACTCGCCCAGGGACTCCATCTGGCCCCGGGGCCGTGTTTCTAGCTCTCATTCTTTGGACCGCTGCGCTGATTTCCTCTGCTGTTATGGGTATATCAGCCGCAGCATCCCACTGGTCCAGCTCTTGGCCCCACTCAGATGGGTCAGTGTCTGCACCGCTGGGGAACAGGGTCGCCACAGTTCGCTCCAGGAATTCCGGCTGGAGGGTTTCCGTCACTGGGGGCGTCTGACCGCGCAATTTGTTAATTGCGGATCGGTAAGGACGTCCCCATGGATTCCGGTCAAGTCCCTCCAGCATTTCCCCCCGAGCCTCAGCCTTTGCTCTGAGAATGGCCACTCCAAGAGCCTCCTTTCTGCCCCTGTAGGCATTGTAGAGCAGACCCTCTATCTCCTCATTGCGGGGGCGTCGGCTGCGCTGCCTGGTGTACTCGCGGCGCGCTTCCACGCATGCCTTGCGCAAGTCCGAGATCGGTCCTGACCACCAGTACACTTGCCTCTTTGGGGGTCGGCGTCCGGCACGTGGCATGGCTGCATCGCATATCGCAGTCATGGCGTCTCCGAACCAAGCCACCTCCTGCTCGACATCCACTATTGGGTCCGGCTGTGCAAGCCATGCCTGGACAATCGACGCCTCTTTCAAGGCGTCCCTATCCAGGCGGCTCATGGCCCACCGCGGAAAGGGAGAGCTCCTAGTGCTGCGCACCCAGTCAGTCCCTCGATCAGGGGAGACGTCGAATCTGACGTAGCGATGATCCGACAGTGTCTCAACCCCCTCAAGGACCTGCCATTCCCGTACTCGCATTGCGTCAGCAGAAGAAGCAAACGAGACGTCAACTATGGATCCCCCTCGCTGCCGCACGCAGGTGAAGGCAGACCCTCGGTTAAGGACCGTGAGACCGACCATGACCAGCCACTCCTCTACAGCGCTTCCCCGTGGATCAGTCGAGGGACAGCCCCATGCCCTGGATTTGGCGTTGAGGTCGCCCAGAACGAATACCGGCATCGGCAGCGCTCTTCTTACCGCTGCCCCTACCTCGTCCAGGAAGGCCTCGAACTCCGCTAGGCTCCTGTTGGGGGAGAAATAAACCCCGATAATGGTGGCTTCCCCCCACTTTGCAGAAACCAGCCCCTGGCGTGTCTCCACGACTGTCAGAGACGGGCCAACGATCGCCACTAAGCCAGCCGAGTCACCCACCCAGTTGGATCGGTTGGGGATAAAATATGGCTCAGCACACACCGCTACATCTATGGACCACTCGAGCATCGACTGCACCAGGAGGTCTTGGGCGCCAGCCGAGTGGTTCAGATTTCCCTGTAGTATTTTCCATCGGCGGCTATGGTCCATCAGTCGCCATGGAATTTCCCTCCTCAGCCACATTTTGGGTCTGGCCCGCGTTGGCCTTCAGCGTGGCGGTTCTTCTCCGGGCGAGAGGAGCAGCGCATGATTTGCTAGCCGCCAGGTGTCCTGCTGGTTTATTCGCTGCAGCGCACAGCGAGCAGTGCGGTGCAGCCACACACTGAGCGGCCTTGTGGCCGGGACAACCGCAGCGATAGCATTCATCGCTGCGATCCACCTCTGCATCACAGGTAGCCCTGACGTGACCTCTCTGTAGGCACCGGAAGCACCGTCGTGTTCGGGGCTGCAGGAGCTGCACACCGGCTGCTACCCAGCCCACCAGCAGCTTCCCTTCGGCATTGACCTTCTTGGCCACAGCCACTGGGCAGCGGACCACCACGGTGCCAAGCCCCGACGGACCCTCGCGGATCGGTCCCACCTTGACTGCCTCCTCTTTGCAGCCAGTCGCGCGCACCACGGCCGACACGACTTCAGAGGCAGTCACCGAGTCATCCAGACCCATAAAGCGCAGATCAGCGCATTTTGTGGGTCTGGTGATCCAGACATCGTTGGAGTTGAGCGATTGCCGCAGCTTCTCCGCAAAGTTGTCCGCCTTGTCCCCGCTGGTGGCTCCTGGGATTTCAAAGATCCTGGCTCCTGTGGCGGCTCTCCTGCAGCGGAGGCCAGTAATGCCCAGCTCAGCCATGTCTATCTTTGATTTGGCCTCAGCAATCACCGCAGAGTAACTGGCACCCCTCTCCTCAGCTCCAGGCTGTAGCGTTAAAACAACTGCAGCCGAGCGCGGGGCACGCAGTTTTATAGACTTGACCTGGTTAGGTCTCACTGCTGAGTCTGTGGGTGCCTTCTTGCCCCTTCCCCTCTTCCGCCTCTTTTTCCTGGACGCTGCCTGCGTCCAGCCTCCTTCGCCTTCCGGAGATATGTGCGTGTCTGCCTGTTCTCCTGACAGCGCTGTCCATTGCGGTCTGGCTTTATCGCCATCCGTCGCCATTGGCTGCGCAGCCCGCGAGGGCGCTTCACCTGCACTAGGTTGCGGCCGTTTGGGTGGAGCACCTCTGCTCAACACCCTACGGTAGTCCGCCTCTACAGGCACAGCCCAGGGTCCGGGGACCGTGGTTTGCGGCGTTCCAGCCACTGGTCGCTTTTGCGCCAGGGGTGGTCGGATGCGCTTCTCCGGGAGAAGCCTCTCCTCCAGGGCCTCAAACCGCGCACTCATCATGGCTCCAAGCTGGAGCATCAGAGCACGCGATCTTTCCTCCCATATGGGGTCCTCTGTTGCCGACGAGAGGTTTTGCGGGGCTTGGGGCACCTGTTTAGCCCTTACGAGATCGACTTTCAGCGCCGCTAACTCGTTCCGGAGTGCGTCCACCTCTGATTGGAGGCGGGCGTTATCCGCCTGCAATTTGGCCGTCTCCTCCGTAACGGACCGGGAGCTCAACAGTCTGGCGGCTTCCCCTACAGAGGTCGCGGATTCCTTAAGGGCACGTGTGAAGGTGCCCTTAAGATTCCCCGACTTGGTCGCTATCGTGTTGATGATGGCGACATCCCTATCCACCTGTTGACATATGGCAGCAACACAGGGGCCATCATCCGAGGCAGTGAGATGAATTCCTGCCTCTACTCGGCCTTGTTCGGACTCCTCAACCATCCGCAACACATCCTTCTCGGCTTGCAGCTTGCACTCCTCGCGTCTCGCCGCCGCCTTTAGTGCTGTATCCGATGCCAGAATAACCGATATATCAGAGGCCTCAGACCCCCCGTCCCCTGTCGAGCCCTGCTGGACAGACTTGCCAGAATGCTCTTCATCCCCGCGGTCCTCGGAAGCCGCCTTAGGGCTTCGTCCCTTCTTGGCTTTCCCCTTCCTAAACTTTTTCTTTTTCTGCTTGAGTTGCAGTTGCTTTTCACCACACGACGATGTTTGCGTGTGGCTTTCCGTCGACGTTGAATGCAGGCGCTTGCCATCCTTCTTCCAAAATTTGGACTTTCTGGCACCAAAGTTTACCTTGGACCCCACGGTCGTGGAACCACCGGAGTTAGAATCCGGTGGGTCCACGTCCGCAGGGCCGCTGCCTTGCACTCCCTCCTCCATACTCATCTCCTTAATACTAAAAATTGAACAATTGTCCGATTCGGACGATAGGCGCTTTTGGCCCCCCCCAGAATACGATTGGGGCCTGACAGGACTCTGTCCTGTAGAGGATTCTCCTTCCGCATCGCGTCCGGTACCTCTCTGGGCTAGTTTTTTCCTTATAAGAGCCATCATAGATTTTTCCTTTGAAGGGTGTGGTCCCTGAACCCATCCCCCCCAGCGCTAACGACGGAGTTTAGCCCCCCCGCCTTTCAGCCTATCAGCACGCTTGGACCTTCAGCATTGGGCAGAGCCCGCAGTGCCTGTCTTCGCAGGCTAACAACAAGAAACACTAAGGACAGACAGGGACAACACAAGACGCCCTTGAGGGCCACCTCCACACGTTACTGCGGGTTCGCTTTCACAGTCTGCTCTGCTAGTCAGAGTGGTACCGGAAGCAACCTCCGCAATTTTACTACGTCAGGCCACTGGCCCCGCACGCATCGCATCTCCCGCTACTCACCTGTACTCTCCGAAAATCAGAGAGCACAGGGAGCCGCAGTTTCTGCGACGCCCCCATGTCAGACTATTCGCCATCGTCGACAATCTCCCCAGGGAAACTGGAGAGATTGTCGGCGATGCCCAGGGTGCACCACGAGGAGGTTGTCCGACCCAGCACCCCAACCTAACCTTTTTTTTTTTTTTTTTTTTTTTCGGTGTGGAAATGCATTTACGCATCCCCTTCCGCCCCGGGGGAGGCGGTAGGGGTATGTGGGGCTCCCAGGCGGCAGAGTGCCGCCCGTCCTACCCACTAAAACCACACCGGTGGCCGCCTTCAGCACGACCGAGGGGCCCCGGGCTCTCTCAACAGACCTCGCCGGTGCCACCTCTTGTGCCGCGCTCCCTTGACGGGAGCTCGTCTCCGGGGGAGCAGATGTTCGCCCCCCCTGCACCCTCGCAGTGCACGGCGGCGGGGAGCCACGCCCGCCACCGTCCTCCTCAGGGTCGTCGTCGTCAGTGGACGTCCGGGGCCCACGCCCTGGACGTCCTCGACCCCGAGGGATGCCCGTTGTTTATTGCCCCGGGCATTGGGGCAGGGGGGCCAGGACGAGGCGCCGTTCGGCGCCTTCGTCGGCGAGCGGGATCGGCTCTCTCGCGATCCCGCTCGGCGGACTCCTTCTGGGACATGACTGTCTCGCAGAAGGAGGTCATCGCCCCCCACGCCGCTTCCCCGGACAGCATAGCCGATACTACGCTGCCCAGGGAGAGGTCCGATCCGATCTGGCGGACCAGGATTCGCCGCTCCGCGTCCCACGCGGGACACGCCTCGAGCGTGTGCTGGGCGGAATCCTGGTCCCCTCCACAGTGGTGGCAATTGGTCGTCGCTTCGCGTCCTATCTTGCACAGGTAATCACCAAAGCACCCGTGCCCCGTGATGACCTGTGCAAGCCTGAAGGTGACTCGCCCCGTCTTCCTTCCTAGCCAGGCTTCGAAGACCGGCAGGAAAGCGCTGACTACGCGTTTGCGCGCGTATCGCTCATCGGAGAGCCGCGCGCGCCACTCGTCAAACGCGCGTCTCTTCTCCCGCCGGCGAATGACTTCGAGCGTCAGCGCCTCCTCGCCTCTCTGGCGGACTACGCGGATCCGGTCGTAGACCCTCGCGTCCATGTCCGCCAGTATGTCCAAGGGCGGGAAGCGCGCCAGGATTGTCGCCGCCTCAAACGATACCGTGCGGTATCCTCGTGCGACCCGGATGGCCATCCTCCGCTGCAGGCCAAGGATCTTGGTTCTGCAGCGTCGGATTCGCAGCCTGGGGGCCCAGACTGGGGCCCCGTAAACCACCACGGATCGCACGACCCCCGCATAGAGGCGGCGAACTTCCTCACACGGTCCCCCGAGGTTGGGCAGCAGTCTGTGCAGAGCACCCACTACCCTCTCGACTCGGGGGACGAGACGCCCGAAGTGTTCCCCGAAGTCCCAGCGACCGTCCAGGGTGAGGCCCAGGTACTTCATGTACCGCCCCACCCGGACCGGCGAGTCACCCACGCGAACCCACGAGTCGGCCGGTTCCCTGCTCCTAGGCAGTCCGTGGAACCATAGCGCCTCGGTCTTGTGAGGCGCTATTTGAAGGCCCAACTCGCGGATCTTAGCGACGACCAATTCCACCCCAAGAACCCCAACCTAACCTAACCTAACCTAACCTAACCTAACCTAACCTAAACCTAAACCTAAACCTAAACCTAAACCTAAACCTAAACCTAAACCTAAACCTAAACCTAAACCTAAACCTAAACCTAAACCTAAACCTAAACCTAAACCTAAACCTAAACCTAAACCTAAACCTAAACCTAAACCTAAACCTAAACCTAAACCTAAACCTAAACCTAAACCTAAACCTAAACCTAAACCTAAACCTAAACCTAAACCTAAACCTAAACCTAAACCTAAACCTAAACCTAAACCTAAACCTAAACCTAAACCTAAACCTAAACCTAAACCTAAACCTAAACCTAAACCTAAACCTAAACCTAAACCTAAACCTAAACCTAAACCTAAACCTAAACCTAAACCTAAACCTAAACCTAAACCTAAACCTAAACCTAAACCTAAACCTAAACCTAAACCTAAACCTAAACCTAAACCTAAACCTAAACCTAAACCTAAACCTAAACCTAAACCTAAACCTAAACCTAAACCTAAACCTAAACCTAAACCTAAACCTAAACCTAAACCTAAACCTAAACCTAAACCTAAACCTAAACCTAAACCTAAACCTAAACCTAAACCTAAACCTAAACCTAAACCTAAACCTAAACCTAAACCTAAACCTAAACCTAAACCTAAACCTAAACCTAAACCTAAACCTAAACCTAAACCTAAACCTAAACCTAAACCTAAACCTAAACCTAAACCTAAACCTAAACCTAAACCTAAACCTAAACCTAAACCTAAACCTAAACCTAAACCTAAACCTAAACCTAAACCTAAACCTAAACCTAAACCTAAACCTAAACCTAAACCTAAACCTAAACCTAAACCTAAACCTAAACCTAAACCTAAACCTAAACCTAAACCTAAACCTAAACCTAAACCTAAACCTAAACCTAAACCTAAACCTAAACCTAAACCTAAACCTAAACCTAAACCTAAACCTAAACCTAAACCTAAACCTAAACCTAAACCTAAACCTAAACCTAAACCTAAACCTAAACCTAAACCTAAACCTAAACCTAAACCTAAACCTAAACCTAAACCTAAACCTAAACCTAAACCTAAACCTAAACCTAAACCTAAACCTAAACCTAAACCTAAACCTAAACCTAAACCTAAACCTAAACCTAAACCTAAACCTAAACCTAAACCTAAACCTAAACCTAAACCTAAACCTAAACCTAAACCTAAACCTAAACCTAAACCTAAACCTAAACCTAAACCTAAACCTAAACCTAAACCTAAACCTAAACCTAAACCTAAACCTAAACCTAAACCTAAACCTAAACCTAAACCTAAACCTAAACCTAAACCTAAACCTAAACCTAAACCTAAACCTAAACCTAAACCTAAACCTAAACCTAAACCTAAACCTAAACCTAAACCTAAACCTAAACCTAAACCTAAACCTAAACCTAAACCTAAACCTAAACCTAAACCTAAACCTAAACCTAAACCTAAACCTAAACCTAAACCTAAACCTAAACCTAAACCTAAACCTAAACCTAAACCTAAACCTAAACCTAAACCTAAACCTAAACCTAAACCTAAACCTAAACCTAAACCTAAACCTAAACCTAAACCTAAACCTAAACCTAAACCTAAACCTAAACCTAAACCTAAACCTAAACCTAAACCTAAACCTAAACCTAAACCTAAACCTAAACCTAAACCTAAACCTAAACCTAAACCTAAACCTAAACCTAAACCTAAACCTAAACCTAAACCTAAACCTAAACCTAAACCTGTGCTGTGCTGTGCTGTGCTGTGCTGTGCTGTGCTGTGCTGTGCTGTGCTGTGCTGTGCTGTGCTGTGCTGTGCTGTGCTGTGCTGTGCTGTGCTGTGCTGTGCTGTGCTGTGCTGTGCTGTGCTGTGCTGTGCTGTGCTGTGCTGTGCTGTGCTGTGCTGTGCTGTGCTGTGCTGTGCTGTGCTGTGCTGTGCTGTGCTGTGCTGTGCTGTGCTGTGCTGTGCTGTGCTGTGCTGTGCTGTGCTGTGCTGTGCTGTGCTGTGCTGTGCTGTGCTGTGCTGTGCTGTGCTGTGCTGTGCTGTGCTGTGCTGTGCTGTGCTGTGCTGTGCTGTGCTGTGCTGTGCTGTGCTGTGCTGTGCTGTGCTGTGCTGTGCTGTGCTGTGCTGTGCTGTGCTGTGCTGTGCTGTGCTGTGCTGTGCTGTGCTGTGCTGTGCTGTGCTGTGCTGTGCTGTGCTGTGCTGTGCTGTGCTGTGCTGTGCTGTGCTGTGCTGTGCTGTGCTGTGCTGTGCTGTGCTGTGCTGTGCTGTGCTGTGCTGTGCTGTGCTGTGCTGTGCTGTGCTGTGCTGTGCTGTGCTGTGCTGTGCTGTGCTGTGCTGTGCTGTGCTGTGCTGTGCTGTGCTGTGCTGTGCTGTGCTGTGCTGTGCTGTGCTGTGCTGTGCTGTGCTGTGCTGTGCTGTGCTGTGCTGTGCTGTGCTGTGCTGTGCTGTGCTGTGCTGTGCTGTGCTGTGCTGTGCTGTGCTGTGCTGTGCTGTGCTGTGCTGTGCTGTGCTGTGCTGTGCTGTGCTGTGCTGTGCTGTGCTGTGCTGTGCTGTGCTGTGCTGTGCTGTGCTGTGCTGTGCTGTGCTGTGCTGTGCTGTGCTGTGCTGTGCTGTGCTGTGCTGTGCTGTGCTGTGCTGTGCTGTGCTGTGCTGTGCTGTGCTGTGCTGTGCTGTGCTGTGCTGTGCTGTGCTGTGCTGTGCTGTGCTGTGCTGTGCTGTGCTGTGCTGTGCTGTGCTGTGCTGTGCTGTGCTGTGCTGTGCTGTGCTGTGCTGTGCTGTGCTGTGCTGTGCTGTGCTGTGCTGTGCTGTGCTGTGCTGTGCTGTGCTGTGCTGTGCTGTGCTGTGCTGTGCTGTGCTGTGCTGTGCTGTGCTGTGCTGTGCTGTGCTGTGCTGTGCTGTGCTGTGCTGTGCTGTGCTGTGCTGTGCTGTGCTGTGCTGTGCTGTGCTGTGCTGTGCTGTGCTGTGCTGTGCTGTGCTGTGCTGTGCTGTGCTGTGCTGTGCTGTGCTGTGCTGTGCTGTGCTGTGCTGTGCTGTGCTGTGCTGTGCTGTGCTGTGCTGTGCTGTGCTGTGCTGTGCTGTGCTGTGCTGTGCTGTGCTGTGCTGTGCGAGTCCGACACGCACTTGGCCGCTTCTTTTGTTTTTTTTTTTTTTAATCGCAATTACCTGATCTATAATTATTGTCTGAACTAATTTCAACATAAACTTACAGTTTTGCTGAAAATCGCGAAGAACCCGTTTTTGTGACCTTTGACCCCGAATATTTTTTTTATTTTCAGCATGATAATTTTTTAATCGATGAGAATTTCATGTATGTATTTCATTTTTATTTCATGTGTTTTGCAGTGTTGCCAGCACATAATTAATAAAAAAATATAAACCGACTTCGAAAAATCCAGGAGCACTAAAAATCCTGAAATAATATTTCTATTACCACCACTGCCTACCCCATCGGGAAAATCAGGCGTGATGATGTGTTATCGAGTATTTGGGGTCGGTGCCAATCTCTCTTCTTACTTTTATAGTAGGTAGACTTGGCATACCATGGCATACATTGGCACCGCCACGCGCCGCCACACGCGTCGCGTCTGTTTTCTTTTTCCTACTCCGCCGCTTTTTTTTTTTTTTTTTTTTTTTGTTGCAGGTTAAAAAACAAATATGCCTAATTTTCTTTCATTTATTTTATTATGAATTATCATTTGGTGTGTTTTTATATAGACATAATATTGAAGGGCTGAGTTCTACCAACTTTATTTTCCATATATTAGGTATATCAAATACAATCCTTATTTGACGGACTTAAGGCCCACGATGCACGCTTTATAAAAAACAGTCCCAGTGAAACATCTATAAGAGTCTGTTGTGTCCCTTTCTAACAGTGGCCTTTTTGTTGCCAATTCAATTGAGAATGGCAGCTTTCTGAGGTATCAATAAGTTTCAGACTATGGTGAAGGTGTTTTGGAATAATACCAGTGGTTGACTAACTATTGGAACAATGTAAACTGAATTATTATTATGAATATACTTGCATTGTGACGGAATTACAAAATTAAAAAGTAAAAAAAAAGGGTAAAGGAAAGGGGCCCCGAGAATTGCATTGCCTAGGGGCCCTGATAGGGTTAATCCGGCCCTGGTCACTCCTATTTTTTGGGTTGGTGCTGGAGCTTTTTTTGAAGTAAGTCGGTTTGATTTTTTTTATAAAAATATCTTTTCGTTGTAGTTAGGGTGTTTGGAATAGAACATACTTTATTATTCCTTTTTGCTGGCGGTAGATTTATCGTAAATCCACCCTACATCTAGTGGATTTTTTTGCACGGCCGGCGGACACGCCGTGGCAGTCCTGTTCTAGCCACGGTGAATATCGATCGGTCGCTGATATTCTAGTTTTTATCGCGAGTAAATTTGGCTACTGCGCCCGCGCTTTTTAGTGATTGCTACTGAACTTTCGTGGCCCTTTTGATGCGCATAGCTCGCGAGTGTGGTGGAAATCGGCTCGAACAAAACAATTAAGTTGGTTTAGTGACGCGTCACGCGGAGTACCTAGATCCCTGCAGCCACGCGGTGGATGGTTGGCGTTGTTTGGGGTCACTGGACCAGGTTTATTTATATATCTCGAAGCCCCGTAAATTCCCCTTGCATTTAACCTAATTTTGACCACCTCTTTAGGGGCCCCTTTCCCCAATCTAGACTAGACTGACTGTACATGACCCTATCACCGAAATACCTATACACCACACAAGTACCAGGTGAGTTGTTTCAATTTAATCGCACGGGGTTTGTGCCGTCGGGCCCCCGATCCCGTTGGTTTACGATACATAGGGAAACCTCAAAAATTGTATTCGCTAGTTAGTTGCGTCGACTCGAGAGACGGCGCATGAAGGCGGCGGATGTCGAGGCCGGGACGAGTGTGACGGAGGGTGCCACTCACGCTGACAGGCGAGTGGCGCGTCGTCGGCGTCCGCCTTCGGGCCGGGACAGAGTGGATGGGGCACTTCATCGCGCGACACACTTGACCCGAGTGCACCGCCACATATAAATTGAAGTAGGTACTTGCCTGGGTACCAACCGCGTTCACTGGCCAACAACGCACGGACGACGACACACACAGTGCCCAGGACCGGACGCGAACGGTGCAGTGACAGTAAGAGCGCGCAACTACATAGAAACGAGCACTAGCAGCGATGGTGCGGGCGGGCCGGCGCGCACTGTGGCTGCTGGCGGCGGCGGCGGCGGCGCTGGGCGCGCTCGGGGAGCGGGCGGTGGTGGGCGGGGTGGTGCGGTTCGGCGCACTGTTCGCCGTGCACGGCGCACCGCCGGAAGCGCGGGCGGGCGCGCGCTGCGGCCCCGTGCGCGAGCACTACGGTATCCAACGCGTTGAGGTACCTACTTATACGCCGGCTGTGTCACTTTTTAGGGCGGGTACTACCATTGCGCTATTCCATAGTTTAATCTTAAAATACTCTATTTAGTATTTGAGGCAGAAGGCGAAAGACCGATCATGGTTGGAGTAGAGCGCCTGAAGTCTCGTCTGTTGCGGCAAGTTGTAAGAATACACGGGGTGGTGTCCACACTCCACACTGTCCACGCAGGCGACGCTGCGCGCGCTGGACGCGATCAACTCGGACGGGGGGCTGCTCCGCGGCGTGCGACTGGGCGCGGAGCTGCGGGACTCGTGCTGGGCGCCGCCCACCGCGCTGCGCCAGACCATAGACCTGGTTCGCGACGCGATCGCGCCCGCCGACGCTCTGCACCGCCATACGAACCCACCGCATTGCATTAAGGTTATATAAACTGTACTCTGTGATTAGGGATTCCTTACTAACACGTCATAAATCTTTCATTGATTCGTTGCTGCAGGGCAACGAGAGCGCGGCAGCGGGTGCGGGCGGCGTTGGGGGCGATGGGGGCGCTGAGGGCGCTGAGGGCGCGGCGCCGCTGATGGGCGTGCTAGGCCCCGGCGCCAGTTCCGCTGCCGTGCAGGTGCAGAATCTGCTGCAGCTCTTCTCCATTCCACAAGTAATCTAAGTATACAGGGTGAATTTGAAATCTTAGGCACACTTTTAAAATATGACTTTAGACAAATGATTCCGAATATTTTGGGAAAATAATAAAAAAATCTATTGATAAAAAAATAATTGCTTGAGTAAGCAAACAAGCAAACCAGTTAACTGTTATACTGGGTGAAATCGAAATCGTGGGCAATATTTTAAACGGTGGTTCTACACACGATTTATGATATTTAGGAAATATTAATCAACAAATAAATTGATAAGAAATTCAAATTCACCCTGTATATGCGTGGGTATGATGAGGTGTCGTTGAATTAACTACCTGTACCTATACTATTGGGGTAAAGTCACTCGAAAATCCTCGAGAGCCAATTACAAGACCCTGTGATGACTGATGGAAGGTCATCTAGAGATGTTTTTATTCATTTTCCCAAAATATTCTGAATCATGTGTAGAGTCACAATTTATTATTTTTAATGTTTTTTTTTGTAAGGGGTTTTTTTAAATAATTAGATTACAAATAACTGTGTGTGTGGTGGTGGGCACTGGGCAGGTGTCGTACTCGGCGACGGCGCGTGAGTTGTCGGACCGCGCGCGCTTCTCGACGTTCTTCCGCGTGGTGCCGTCGGACCGGCACCAGGCGCGGCTGCTGGTGGCGCTGCTGCGCGCGCACAACTGGACCTACGTGCACGCCGTGCACACCGACGGTGAGACGATACATTCAATACCCGAGAGGTACAAAGCTGACTTCCTCAAGAAGGTCAATGATAAAATACGATAAGTTCAGGGACACCAGTAACCTAACACGAAGGGAATGACGGGGGTTCGGCTCGCTCGCTAACCCCTGTTGCCACGGGTACAAGGTTCTTACAAACAACATCATAACTAAATAATAAGGCGTCACCAATCCACCATCATCGAAGTCTGGATATACCCTCATATTTAAACTTATTGCCTTTTACTTCTAAGTACGATAGGTACCTCTAGGGGAGCCGTACTATTACGGTACAGGTTATACCAACCTGTTTTTGTACTCCTGGCTATCTAGCACCCCAGGGACCCCACGGGTCTCTTGTTGAGCCTCCACAACACCCCTGGCTCAGTCCTGCCACCAGCCTAGGGTGCTCTCAGCCACTTTGGTACCGCCTCTCCTCACAGAGGCGGTCTGCTAGGTACTTAGGGCACCTCTTCGTATCGAGGATACGGAGAGGCAGCGTCTTGGGTCTTGTAATCAACCAACAAGCAAGTAATATTAATTACATAACCGCCATGATGGTGTTCATATTATAGAAATCGCGATGAAATACGCGACAACCCCCGTCGTTCCCTTCGAACCTAACCCAGCCAAGTCGAATGCCCCGAAGTCCCGAGCTCGCATGAATTGAATGGAGTCCTCTGATTGGTGCAAATACCGGTCGCGCCCGTCTAATTTGATATTTCCTAGTTTGATTTGAACTACATTTTTTGAGGAAGGAGTTAGTAATTTGATGGAGACTTATAAATCAGGAGGACAAGTTATAATAATTGGTGTTCTTTATTTGATGTTCTTATTTAGGTGCTGTTGTAAAGAAGACGAATTATTTTATTAGAAGCTTTCTTATTTTTCTGTGGTTTAGTTATACAATTAGAAGTCAAAATCCGTGGCCAAATAAAAATTCTGCGGCTCGATTTATAATTCCCCTTATACAAATACCTCCCCGTAATTCTAAAAATGAAATAAGAGTGTCAAACTGTATCGTGCAGAGAGCTACGGGCAGAGCGGCATGGCAGCGTTCCGCGAGGAGGCCGCGCGCAGCGGCGTGTGCGTGGCTCGCGAGGCGGCACTGCGCGGCGCGCCGAGCGCGCGCGACGTGGACGCGGCGCTGGCGCGGCTCGCGGCGCCGCCGCGCGTGTGCGTGTGCTGGTGCGAGGGGCGCACGGCGCGCGCGCTGCTGCAGGGCATCGCGCGGTCCCCCGCCGCCCCGCTGCGGCTGGTGGCCAGCGACGGCTGGGCGGACCGCCGCGACGTGGTCGGGGGCGTGGAGCGCGCCGCGCGACACGCCCTAACCCTCCGCATACGCTCGCCCTACCTGAGGGACTTCGATACGTACTATCACTCGCTCTCACCGTTCAACAACATCAGAAATCCCTGGTTCCAGGTCGGTGCCTCGTTCGATCACCGCTCTGAATGAGTGGCCCCGAACGAAGAATACCTACCTATATCGTTCGTTTCATTCCATGCAGGAATTCTGGGAGCAAAAATTTGAGTGCTCCCTAGGAAAAGCTTCGCGGGCAGGAGTCCGCCGCTGCACAGGTAAGCGACGTTACGGTTGGGTGTCGTCTTCCATCGCCACCGATCGCCTCCATGAGTGTCGATTTGCGCAGGTAAAGAGTCGTTGTCGGTGAACTATACGCAAGAGCCGAAGCTGGCGCTGGTCGTGCGCGGCGTATACGCACTGGCGCACGCGCTAGATGCGATGGTTCGGGATGTGTGCGGGGCGGCGCGGGCGCCGCGCGGGCTCTGCACCGCCATGCTGCCCTTCAACGTGTCGCTGTATCGGCAACACCTCGCCGCGGTGCGCTTCCGCGCGCCGGACGGTGGACTCGTCGCCTTCGATGAGAACGGCGATCCACCGCCAGAGTGAGTACCTACTACTGCTATCCCTAAGAAAGCTGTTAAATTATTTGGTATAAGGTGGCAACAAAAACAGAAATATTTGAAAATCGCCAATATTTCAATTGCTTCTTAAAAATAAAAATAAGATTAAAGGAACGTATATAAAAACTTTGAACTCCAATATTTGCTGTGTTTTCCGAGAAATTCCATATTTTTTTGTATAGATTGATTCCCATAATTAAAGCAGTTGAAGTTGGCTGCCAGCTCCACTCCGTTGTCCTGTTATGACGAGTGCGCATTCTTATCGACCGCGCGATCTTACACCACCCTACCCTAGATAAACCTAAAAGTACAGAGAGTAGTCTCTCTGCAATTTTCCTACAACCTACACCTGCCCTCGCCCCTCGTCGTCAGATTAAGCGAGTACGACGTGATAAGCTTCGAGGAGGATGACGACGGTGCGTGGCGGTACGAGCGCGTGGGCCGCTGGCGGCGCGGCACGCTGCACCTGCGCGGCGGGGCCGCCGCCGCTCGGCGGCGCGCGCGGGGCGTGCGGGCGGCGTGCTCGGCCCCGTGCGGGGCGGGGCAGTGGGCGCGAGCGGGGGACGGGCGGACGCGATGCTGCTGGACGTGCGTGTCGTGTCCGCCACTGGCCGTCGTCGTGCCACCGCCCACGCCCGGCTGCCGACTCTGCCCACCCGGCTACCGACCCGATGTACGCCGCATCGGTACGATTCCCGTCCCGATTCCCATCGACGATCGTGAACGTTTCGAAGAGTTCATCGTCGTTTCCTTCGGCCGCGAACTCGTGACCGAAACGAAGTCCTTTTATCGCAGCGTGTTTGCCGTCGCCGGTGGAGTGGGGAGGCGACGGCCGATGGGCGCGTGCGGTGGCCTGCGGTGCGGGTGGCTTCGGGCTGGTGGCGGTCGCTACTTGCGCTACCACTTTCTGGCGTCACCGCAGCACGCCGGTGGTGAAATCCGCATCGCGGGAGCTGTGCGCGCTGCTGCTGTGCGCGGCGGCGGTGTGCCACTTCGCGGCGCTGGCGGCGGCGGCGCGGCCGGCGGCGCTGTCCTGCGCGCTGGTGCGTCTGGCGGCGCCCGCGCTGGCCGGCGTGTACGCGGCGGTGCTGGCGCGCACGGTGCGCGTGGCACGCCTCGTCGCAGCTTCCGAGCGCGGACCGGCAGCGCGCCCGAAACTTTTGTCGTCACGTGCGCAGGTGACCGTTTCTTAGAGTGACTACGATTTTTCACTATACATATTTAGGTATGGTTTTCGTAATTTACCCTGGTCTGTTTATCACTGCACTAGAATCCCCCAGCCCATTTATACGGAACCCCTATGTAGGTACTGAATGAGTCCAATGCGTGGTGGTTAGTTTGGGACCATTCAGTTGGTGCGACTGGACCCAGAGACACGGAATTTAGGCGCCAGTCACTGAGTCGGTATACACGGGAGGAATCGACTCGCCATTATTAGGATAATTGATATGAAGCCAGCTCGAGATTTTCGTTCCGCGGCAGGTGTGGATGTGGGCGGCACTGAGCGGGCCGGGCGCGGCCGCGGCCTCATGGAGCGCGGCGCGTTGGCCGGCGACCCCGCGCCTGCTGCATCCGGGTCGCGCGCGAGCACTCTTGGCGTGCGGCGGCGAACACGCCGCAGCGCAGTTGTCACCGCTGGCGCCGGCTTTGGCGTTGCTCGCCGCATGCGTAGCGCTGGCGGTGCGCACGCGCCGCCTGCCTCACAATTTCAACGAGACGCGCTTCGTGGGCGCAGCGGCGTACGCGACGTGCGTCACGTGGATGGCATTCTTTCCGCTGTACGCGGCGACGGAGGCGCGCACCGCGACCCTGTGCGCGTGCGTGTCGCTGTCGGCCGGCGCGTGCGTGGCGCTGTCGCTCGGGCCCCGCGTGTGGGTGTGCCTCTGCCGTCCCGCGAGAAACACGCGCGCGCACTTCCTCACGGCCACCTCCATCCGCTGCCACATGGGCAAGTACCGACCCGGCGGGGGTGACGGGAGCGGCGGCGGCGGCGGCGGCGGCGGGGGGGAGCTGCCCGAGGTGGTGACGACGCGGCGCGACGCGGCCGCGCAGACCACGCACCCGCGCCCGCGCGAGCTCGAGGCGGGCGTATGCGCGGCGGCGGGTGCGTGCGCGCGGGTCGTGCGCACCTCACTCGGGCCGAGCGGCGACGTCGCCGACGTTCTCATAGTGTTGTTGCATCACCGGCACACCATGCCCGACGCTCTTAGACTCTCCGCCGAGGCGACGACGCTTCAACATTAATCTAGAAGGCGGGCTTCACGTGGTACAGAATTAATAGTTACCTATAATAGCGTAGTATAAAATAATAAAAAAAATTATGTACCTATCTAGAAATTACCGGAACTAGTATTGTAAACCCAGGGAGTGTTCCGATTTTCGATTGTTGGCAATAATTTTACTGTAGAACGTCGATATAGGTAACCTAATGTAAAGGAATCTAAATAAATGTTGTGTTGTGACAAACACCAAAACAATAGAAAACATAAATTATTAACGTACTTAGTACCTACCATGGACAAGACATATAAGAGAACTTGGTCTAAGCAATCGGGCCCATGCCTCAACAAGGCCCTGACGTCATCAGTTCTTATTGTTCTTAAAATACCTAAAAATTCAGTCTTAATTCATTACATTTTTCTGTCTACAGTATTTTAAGGTACTTTCCCTTCAAAGTCTTGGGACACCCTGTATAGTTCCAGTCGGGGGACAATAATTTTGTGGAACACTTTGTAATCGAATGCGAAGTATCCACTAGCAATAAACCTTATGCCGTGTGTCCACTGGCAAGTAACTTCCGCAATTTCTTGCAGAAGTCACTTGCCGACGTGTTTCCACTGACTGCAATTTTACACAACCGTGTAGGTACATGTGGGACTTGCAGCAAGTCCGGCAAGTCGCAGAAGTCCACTTGCGTGAGTGTTTACACATTGAGAGTCGCTTGCGCAAGTAAACTTGAGCAAGTTTTCTTGCCCGTGGACACACGGCATAAGGCATAAGAGGTCCCCCGACCAGAGTTGGGCAATAATTAATTACAATTAAATAATTGCAATAAAATAATTTTAATTAATTTTTTCCCAACTCTGCCCCCGACTGCAATTAAAGTTTAATAATGCAACTTGTTTTTTACTTTTAGTTCATTGATTATCATACGAAGTTGCAGGCACAGATAGTGAATAATAAATTTAGGATCAGAAAACTAGGTACTTCATGGCATGGTATTCCCTTAAATACAAAAGAGTCCAGAATAAACGTCATAATATTATGTGGCGTAATCTTTGTGAAAGACGTCCAAAAATAGCATTTGAATCGGGACGCGTGTCGCCCGCCCGCCCGCGCCGCTAGCGCCGCGACGCCCGCTTGTGCTTGCTTGCGCGCAGTGCGCAGTGCGCAGTGAGCGACGCGATGTGGTGGCACGTGGTCGCGCTGGTGCTGGGGCTGCTGAGTGCGGCTGCCACCGCGCAGGACATCAGGCTCGGTCAGTGCTAGAATAACCGTATCTACCATCGTTCGTATCGATTTCCAGAATCACGGCAGCGGCAGGGTGTAGGAGTATTGTATGTATCCGATCACGCTCACAGTCCAGAATGGACCGGGAGCCCAGCGTGCAATTCGTGGATTTGAACGAGCGCCGTCCAAACCTAGTAGATTCGGTAGATGAGATGATAGGAAGAATACATTGTTCTAGATGTTTCCACTTTCAGCGGTGGGGGAAGCGTATACATGAAAAACAACTTTTTTTTTTGTATAAAAGCAATGACATAAAAATACTCAAGCGTGTCAGATATTGATACTTTTCATGGTCTACCATAATAAATTGATAAAAAAAAATTACTCGAGCGCGCCAGATTTTGTAAGCATCTATAGGCTACGGTAAATGCTTAAATTCAGGCGGGCCGTACGCTTTTTTGCCACCGCAGTGCTATATTATAAAAAAAAAACTGAGGGGGTGAAAAAGTGAAACTTGCAGATGCTCCCATTTCTTAGACTGACGATCAAATTAGCAAAATTGACACTTTTCACACTTCTTAGCTAGTAATGAATCCCCCTTATCTTAATCTGACGAGTTCGATTATTTTAAGATGGTTCCATCGTTGCTTATAACGTTCCAGGTGTGGTGGAGCAGCCGGAGCGCGCGCTGGTGCTGGCGGCGGCGGTGGGCGCGGCGCTGGGCGAGCCCGCCGCGTTCAGCTTGGAGGAGCCGGGCGAGCCGCTGGCGCCCCCCGCCGGCGTGTGCGCGCAGGTGACCGGCACCAGCCGGCACGAGCTCGGCGCGGACGCAGCGGTCAGGTTGTAACGGCGGTGTGCGCTGTCGGCAGGCGGGCGAGGGCGCGGCGGCGGCGGTGAGCGGCGGCGACGCGCGCGCCATGCGGCTGGCGGCCGAGGGCGCGGCGCGCGCCGGTCTGCCGCTGCTGTTAGTGGACCCCGCGCCCGCAGACGCCACGTGGGACGCGCTGGCGCTATACCCGCATCGCGAAATTATAGCGCAGGTAAATAGATCTATCAAAAACCTATTGTCGTATAATGAAGGCAACAAGCTACAATCATAGGTTTATTATGTTTATAATTCGTAAACTCTATAATACATGGCCAAGCCACATATTTTGACTAAGGTTAAGGTGTGAAGTTAGGGCGTGTAGAGAAGCGGGGATCTACATGAGATCTCATAAGGGTCATTCCTGCGAACCAGATTCTCGCCGTGATTTTCGTGGTAATTTTTGTTTTTGTGAATTTTAGATAATTTTTATTAATAACATAATATAGCCTTGTATACAAGTTCAAAGCTCTATCGCTTTTGTAAATCTGATGATAACTTTGGACAGAATTCAAGGTTGAAGAAAATGGTGCCACGTAACTCATGCAGTACCCCACGAAACTCACGCAGTAAATTCCGGGGTTATTTTTTACGCATTATTTATGTACTTTACTATATATTTTGCTCTCTTTATGGTTGTTGGGACTTTGTTTAATAACAAGAGAATATAAAAGCACACTTTCTGCTTCTGTATGAATATAAAAGACAAAATATGGGAAAAAATCTAACATAAACTTGTGAGCTGGTTATACTTGATTCCAATGATATTTTCCTTAATTTCTACAAGGTCTGTGTGATATACTACTCCAGATGTCACTTGCAAGCTATTTAACACAGAGTTCCGTTCGTTTTACCAGAGACCACACTCCCAAAAGATGTGATATGCAAATTGTTTGTGATCGTTATGCGGCGTCGAACATTGTTTTAGAGGTGAAGAAACTAATTTGAAATAGAATAATTTAGGTAGTACAGAATTCTAAAGCAATCTCGCATTTTAAGGAACTCTGTATTCATGTTTTATCGAGGAGAAAAGTACATGACCGTGCGTCTCTGACTCTTCACCTGGGAGCATTCTCGCAAATACAAGCAGGATCTCCATCAATCCAGCTTTAGGACTAACTAGAGTTCGAAACCGATCCAATTGCCAAAGATGTCAGACAGGGAGACGTTCCATCTTCGAAATTATGATGATGAATTATATCTATTACCTTCCCCACTGGAAAAGGTAAAGCATCGATGCTAATGGCGAGTAAGGTGTACTTGTCAGCACTTTCAATTTGCTGATGATATCCTGGTCTGGACTGGAGGATCTCAGCTCTATGTTCTCAATAGAGGTTCCCGTCAGGTGCATCTTAAAATTAAATAGACAAGAGGAATGTTCTTGCGGCTCTTCTCAATGAAAGCAATACGCTAAAATGTTTATGTTAACGATTTATAAGTACTACCTAGGTATGAGTTTTGTCCAGAATAAAATCCGAATCAAAAGCAGGACCCGATAAACAAATAAAATCGCCCACAAAATTATTAAATAAATTATTTTGTTGCGTTGCGGGTTTAGTTTATCCTCTCTCTCTCTTCCTGACTATGTATCCCACATGGTGGTGGGGTCAGCCTTCCTAGGCTTTTCCTTCCACTTCGCTCTATTCTCGACATCGTCTTCGTATACCTGACACTCTTTCATGTCCTTTAGCATTACAGCTTTCCATCTTGTTTTGGGTCTGCCTTGGGGTCTTGGGCAGGGAATGGAAAGTTGTAGTGCTAAGTTCCCTACGTATTCAGGCGGCCTCCTGTTCACGTGACCATACCATCGCAGCCTACTCTTTTGCATCTTGTCGGTGATATCGCGCACGCCCAGGCTTCCTCGCACGTACGCGTTACGGATTTTATCAAGCCTGATAACGCCACACATCCACCTCAACATTTTCATTTCAGCAACTTGAATGGTATGCACGTTCTTTTAGATTATGGCCCACGTTTCGCTGCCATACATGAGGACTGGTCTTATGATGGTGTTATATACCATGCCCTTTAGTTTAACCGGCATTCTTTTATCGCATGTAACACCAGTTACTTCTCGCCATTTTAGCCACGCTGCAGCTATTCGGTGCTGAATTTTGCATTCTGCGTTCCCGGAATTGTACATCATACTCTCCAGTTACTTATATTGATCGCACAAAGGGACCAATTGCCCATCGATGGGAATCGAACTGCTGTCGCTTGGACCTGGTTCGTTAAAGCAAATAAATTGGGTCTTTGCTACACTCAGCACAAGGCCACGGTTTGCAACTTATGTTTCCAAGATAAAAGTGCTTGTTGTAACTATCTATCTTGCACCCTTATACATGTCGGCAACGATGTTGATGTATTGTTTGGGGACATTATTCTTACGAAGGCTCCACCAGATTGTGTCTCTTGGGACCCTATCATCAAATGCCTTTTCCATGTCCAAGAATACAACATACAATGGTCGGTTTTTTGAGTGATATTCATCGGCAATCGTTTTCAGAGCAAACATCGGATCGGTGGTCGATAGGCCAGTTACGACGTGTGGGTTTAGTTTATATTAATTAAAAAATGATATTTTTGAATTTTGTTCTTGAGTTTCCTGGACAAATCACTAGGAAAGACGGACACAACCATAAGCAATTAATAATGCAATGAGATGGCAGTATGGAGCAAATGCGATCAACGCTGAGCTTTACGATACCATGGACATAAACAAATAGCGAAGCATCGTGAGACAAAACAATCATTCCGCGACGGGCAAATCATGAGCGTCAGCAATGATGATCGCTGCGTGAGGGATACAACCAGTGTCTGATGCCAATATGTACTGAGACGTGTTCATCACATGAAAAGTCCTACGGAAAATGAGATTCGTGGAGAAATTGCCACGAATCTCATGCCACGAAACTCGTCAAATTAAACATATTTCACTATTATTCTTACACTTCAAAATGTAGTATAAATTAAAGAACACTAAATCATACTTCGACAGCTAAGTAATACGTATTAAAAACCCCAGTATCTAAAGTGACTGCAAACAACAATAAATTTTGTACACAAAACTCCGGTACATCGGCAAAATAACATGTTTTTTTGACTTTGATACCCTATATCTCATCGCGGAGGGATACACCCTCGATCAACTCTCTTCTGGACTGCCTCTACATGACTGCCTGTCCGTAGTGACACAAAACAAGACCATAAATCGTTTCATCGTAGACTTGTACATCATTTAGTCATGCGCCGTAAAAATGTGCACAAACGTGTGACCAACACAAATAGCTGTTTAATATTTAAACTAAACAATAAAATATATTAAATTTGTAATCAATAAAAAGAGTATATTTTTACAAATTTTTTGATGTCTATAACACGATGCTAACACCATTTACCGAAAAGTTAAACGCTATTGTTTCATGAAAGTGAAGCGTGTGACACAGCGAGAACGGCTAATTTGACCTCGATTTTGGTTTTCAAATGAAATTTGGGTGTATAATTTATTTATTTATGCAATAAAAATTATGTTTTCCAAATAGACAAATGTATTAAGAAACTAGAAAAATATACTTTTAATCGGCATCTCTGATAAGACCAGAGATAAGACTGTGTGACCGCTAAAATCGAGCTTCGCAGGAATCACCCATAACTTTTTGACAGTGCGGTCTGGTCTCGTCTGGCCAACATTTTACATGAAAATGTTTTTGGTGGTTGCAATTTTTTGTAAGCTTCAGTTGACAACAGTTGTTTTTTTATCTTCATTGCTAGGAGCCTAGAAATATCAATGTTATATACCACACCTATTAATTCTCGGACCTTTATTTATTAAACATTCTGTGTCTCGGACGGTCGAAAAAACTAATCGATAGGTATCCATATGGGTATATGTATAATATGGTGTGCCTGCGTGTGTACAGGCGTGCGCGGACTTGTGCGCCGCGAAGGGGTGGCGGCGCGCGGCGCTGCTGCACGAGGGCGGCGCGGGGGGCGCGGCGCTGCTGGCCCCCGACCCCGACGCGCTGGCGCTGCTGGCGCGCCAGCTGCCGCCGCCCGATGCCGACGCCGCGCAGCTCAGGTGCTTACGCCCATTTCTCCGACTGACACCACCTTCTGTTCACAATCGATCAATTTTCGTCTATCGCGCGTAACTGTCTATACAGCCATAGCTCACTCAGTATTTCCACGATGCAGCCGCTGTCGGTGCATGCCAACGGACGGTGAAGAGGCGTAAACCGTATATTTTGCCAGGAACTTGTTGCTGGTCCTGAAGAAGTCCGGGCTGGTGAACTTCATCGTGTGGTGCGATGCGGCGTGCACGGTGCGCGTGCTGGACGCGGCGCAGCGCGTGGGGCTGCTGGCCGAGCGGCACTCGTACATCGCGCTGTCGCTGGACCTGCTCACGGTGGACCTGGCCGACTACAGCCACGGCGGCGCCAACATCACTGGTGAGCTTCTGTGCGGCCCGAGCTATCCATCCGACTCTACCCAAGTAGAGTAGTATATGTATGTATATGTCACCGGATAATTTTACGAATTGTTAGTTTTATTCTCACTAGATTAAACTAACGGTTCGTACAATTTTACCCTGACAATTTTTCGTCGGTATAGCGTGCTGCTTTAGTAATTCATCTCGTCCCCAGCTCTACGTTTATTCGACCCGAATTCTGAAGACATCAAATCGTTAATGGCGAAATGGCGCGAGCACTACACACAGCTGCGGGGCTCCGATGCGGCCGACGAAGCGGCGGCGACGGAGGCGGCGCCGCCCTCCGCGCTGGTGCTGGCATATCACGGCGCGAAGCTGGCGGCCGAGGCCTGGCGCCTCCTCGAGCTGCCGCCGCTCGCGCGCGCCAACTGTTCGCGCGGCGCCGGCGCCTTCCACGCGGACACCCTGCTCAACTACATCCGCTCCGTGCGTGCCCCTCGCCCCTCGCCCGCATGCGCGTCCGCGTCCGCGTCCACTGGCAGCACTGACCGGCTCGCCGTCCGCAGGAGGAGTGGGGCGCGCTGGGTGGCGGCGCGGTGTCGTGGGCTGTGGACGGCGCGCGGCGCGAGGTGCGGCTGGAGGTGGTGGAGCTGGCGCGCGGCGGCGAGCTGCGGCCCGCGGGCCGCTGGGCGCCGCGCGCGCGCCTCTCCTGGCAGCGCGCCGACGAGCCCGCGGCCGAGCCGCCGCGCGACTCCATGACTAACCGCACCTTCACCGTGCTCATCGCGGAGGTAATCGAGCCGCCCTCACCTCCACATGAGACTTTTGCCCGATTTCGTCTAGTCTAAACCGGCTCCGGCCGTCGTAATTTTGCCTTATTTTGACATGAAGGTCACATCGCTGTGATAAAATGCGCCTTGTTTTTCAGAACAAACCATACGTGATGAAGCAAGAGTCGCAGTACCGACTGACGGGAAACGATCGTTATGAAGGTGAGCTCGGTGACAATAACGATGGTGAGGTGATGCAATACCAAAAATCTAGTGTTCCGTATACTCTCCATAAAGTTGAGTTGGAGCCAGGAACATTAAGAGTGCCTGAATGGGGAAGCTCTACACTCTTATATAATTATATAACGATGCCAGCGCGACCTGTGACGTCACGGGTGTTGACATAAGTTATATATTTTCGAAATACGCAACGTATCGTGTCGTGTTTAGGTTTCTGCATCGAGCTGATCGACCGGCTGGCGCGCATGCTGGAGTTCAACTACACCTTCATCGAGCAGGAGGACGGCCAGTACGGCTCCCTAGACAACGTCACCATGAAGTGGAACGGCATGCTCGGCCGCCTCATCGAAGACGATGTATTTCATTATTATACGTATATAGCTAACGCTTAAATTCGTCAACATGACGAATATGTGTAGCAATGTTTGCTCTGTTTCATATAGACGCATCGATGTACGAATTTAGACGTCATCGTTGTTGATGGTGTCGGCCCACTCGTGTAATTTAATTTGTGTGATGATATGCATCAAATACGCCTTTTCACTCAATTTTGAATCCAACTCGAGACTTGACGTTTACTACGTCTTATAATATACTGGTTAACATGCAGAGCATTGACTTCGCGATCACGGACCTGACGATGACGGCGGAGCGCGAGCACGCCGTGGACTTCACCACGCCGTTCATGAACCTCGGCATCAGCATCCTGTTCCGCAAGCCCGAGAAGCCTGAGCCGGAGCTCTTCGCCTTCCTGCTGCCCTTTTCCAACGGGGTATCGTACGGCTACCTGTCGATAATAATTGATACTCCATTTTCCCAGCTAGCCCTATAACGAGCTGGTCGTACGCAGGTCTGGCTCTGCCTGGGTTTCGCGTACCTGGGCACGTCGCTGCTGCTGTACATGGTGGGGCGGCTCAGCCACGAGGAGTGGCAGAACCCCTACCCGTGCATCGAAGATCCGCCCGCGCTCGAGAACCAGTTCACGCTCGCCAACGCGCTGTGGTTCAACCTGGGCGCAGTGCTGTTGCAGGGCTCCGAGATAGCTCCCGTGTTAGACTGCCCCTCATATTATGTATCGCCGCCGAATTGCGCTTGAAGTTCACGTTTACGATACAAAGTCTTGCGGTCTTCGGACACGTAAATGAAGATAGTTCTGTCCTGTACCGACAGCGCGTCTCGGCGGTTTCTAAGAAGCTGTACTAGGTTATGGCTTGCGGTCATACTGTAGAAGCAGAATAAATAACTTTTTATTGGATCGATCTGATCGAGCATCGATTTGTGCTTCGTGTAGAGCATACAGCACGCGAGCCGTGGCCAGCGTGTGGTGGCTGTTCGCGCTGGTGGTGACGAGCTCGTACACCGCCAACCTGGCGACGCTGCTCACCAAGAAGACCCCTAACGAGCTGTTCACCAACGTGCAGGAGCTGGCCGACAACAACCTCACCATCGACTACGGCGCCAAGTTCCGCGGCTCCACGTACAACTTTTTTGAAGTACGCCTTTCTAAGTTCATTATTGGGGAGCTCGATTTCAGTCTGCTGTCCATAATATTTGTAACAAAGTTAGTAATTAACACGATAAATGCACTATTTATGGCACTATAGGCACTGTAATGGTTTTTTGAGCACTAAAATATCAAGAAATGCACTAGATCGAGTGTCGAAAGCACTAAGTTGGCATCATTTGGCACTGGACATGTATGTATTATGCATACTTACCTATACGAACAAACCTATACTCTAGTGAAACGTGGGCTTTGAGTTGGTTAATACCTCCACAATGTGGTGGTGTATGGCCACTCAAGCCTCTGACTACCCCCGAACGGGGATAAAAGTCGTGACGTTACATTTTTTTTACATACTTACCTATACAGTGCAGAATGAAGGGGCCATCCAGCCGATGTGCCAGTACGTTTAGGAGAGTTTGGCACCGCGCCGCCCCGCACCCGCGGCATTATGGAGGCAGCTCTCTCGCGTAGGTAGAGTAGAGTAAGTAGTGGTCAAATAGTAGGCCGCTGGTGTCACTGGATCGGGCGTTCGCGAGCTCAGAGAGATATTCGGAAACGGTGATCGCTACTTATATGTATAGCTCGGAATTCTACAGTAGTCGGTGTACGGCCGTCTGGCGATATTTTTCATTATTTATTATTGTTTCCAGCACTCAAAAAGTGAATTGTATCAGAAAATGTTTGAGTACATGCGCACCCGCGAGATGCCGACAAAAAATGATCACGGAATCAAGAAGTGAGTATTCGTGAGAAACCGGCGCTGCTGGCGCGGCTTGCGCTCCTGTCTGCCGCGCAATGCAATGCAATCGAGATGTTAATGACGCGATGGTTCGCTCGCCTGCAGGGTCATGACCGAGAACTACGCGTTCCTCATGGAGTCCACCACCATCGACTACGAAGTCGAGCGGAACTGCGCCGTGACCAAGGTGAGCCGGCGCGGCGGCGGAGGTACATATTTACACGATCACCATCATTCACCGTTACTTCACGTTCTCAGGTGGGCTCGCTTCTCGACAGTAAAGGATATGGAATAGCCATGAAGAAAGGTGAGTTTCAATAGATAATACGTGTGGAGCGTGGACTTATCTCTGTGACGCGTGCGATACAAAGGGCGTCCTTCGCAGACTCGCCGTTCCGGCAGTCGCTGAACCTGGGCCTGCTTCGGCTGCAGGAGGCGGGCACGCTGCGCGAGATGACGCACACCTGGTGGAAGGAGAAGCACGGCGGTGGTGCTTGTAAGGTACGGCTCGTGTCGCCAGATCATTTCACCAATTTATTTTATTTTAGTACAGTATTGTCACAATTCTAATCGAAAGCTACAGAATGTTTATAAGCTTCTCGGCGCATCGTTCCGTCCGTCCGCAGGCGGGAGAGGATTTCGCGAGCGTGGAGCTGTCGATGAGCAACTTCCTGGGGTTGTTCCTGGTGCTGGTGGTGGGGTGCGCGCTGGGCATCGCGGCGTCGTGCTGCGACCTAGCGTGGGCCGCGTGGCGACGCGCGCGCTCCGCCCGCGAGCCCTTCCTGCGCCGCTTCTGGGCGGAACTGCGGTTCGTGTTCCGCTTCGACCAGTCCGTCAAACCCCTGGAGGTCGGTACTCACCGGTTCACGCGACGCGACGGATCGAGCGGGCCGCGATGGATTGTTTAAACGTCGGTTCACAATACACACGGCAGGGTCCGCCGGGTGGGTCGTCGGACGCCTCGCCGAGTCCGCAGACCGACGGCGCGAGCGGCGGCTCGCCGGCGCCGGAGGAGGGCGGCGAGGAGGAGGCGGCGCGGGCGGCGCGGCGGCGGACGGGCTCGACGTCGCTGCAGGCGGGCGCGGGCGCGGGCGCGCGCGGGCGCCGCCGCTCCTCCATGCACGCGGCCAGCGCGCGGCTGGCGCGGCACGCCGCCGCCGCCGCCGACGCCCGCGACTCCGGCTCCGCTACGCCGGCGCCGGAACGCTGCTGAAGACGCGACACGCTGCGACCGACCCTCGTATTTCATACATTATTTTATCGGCACGATGAGATCATCGCACCAAATAATTTAAATACGAGAAGGCGTGACCCTATATAGTATAGGTATCCTTACATGGTGTTTTAAATCCTTAATCAAAATCTAGCACAGACATGTTTTATTTAGGTAGGTCCCTACTTACATATACGGTGGCTGATAAATTGGTGCTAATTAAATTGGCATATAAACTATTAAGTTTACTATAGTCGTCGCGATATAAGAAGCCCAGTTTGACAACTGTCATTATGACTTAATTAGGGATGCGAACAAAAGAAATCAGTATCCTGAATATCCGATTATGACGATACAAAGAAACAGAAATACACATTCTGTGAAAATTTCAAGTCTCTAGCTATTACGGTTCGCGAGATACAGCCCGCTGACAGACAGACGGACGGACAGACAGGGTGGATACTTTGAAAAACGAAACGAAAGCTTCGGCTGACGGATCGGGCGATTTCCTACTCCGAAAGTGTTACGGATCCGAAGTACGGATTCGATTTACGATCAAAACCATGTCAAACGCTGAAATCGTAAATGTCAAATAACTTTCAGAGTAGGATCCACGAAAGAAGAAACGTCAAATCACGATCATCGAATCCGTACTTCGGACGATCCATCAGCCGAAGATTTCGTTTCGTTTTTCAAAGTAACCCACCCCCCAGATAGACAGACAGACGAACAGCGAAGGCTTAGTAATAGGGTCCCATTGGCACCCTTTGGGTACAGAACCCTAAAAAAAACTTGAAATATGTTCTTACATATTATTTAACGCACGAAAATAAGTGTTTTGTGAAATCAAAAAGTTTGTGGTTTTTTTATGATTATTTTCTTGATTACGTGCTAAGTAACATTCTATTGTTATAACAAGCTGTCAAACCGGGTTTCTTATATCTCGACGACTATAAGTGTATACAGCCCCCTCCCCCCGCCTCTTAATTTATGAAATGAAAAATGTGCAAGACAGTTAATATTTTTAGGTGTGTCAAATATCAAATTTAGTTTAGAGTAATCCTTCAGTGCCCTACACCCTTCGGAGTAACAGTCTTCATGTGCGAGTCCGACACGCACTTAGCTGATTTTTTCTATACATTTTGACAGATAATGACACACCATAACACACCACCGGGACGCCAGGCGACGCCAGACGCACGGACTGGCCACGTTGCCAGTCGGTCGCCAGGTGTGTTACCTGTCATCATATCATTAATTGTTTGGCTACGGTGGCTGGCGACGTCGCCGGCCACGTATCCAAACAACTTGTATTGTCTGGCGACGTCGCCAGTGACCTCCCATACATTTCAATACGAATAGTTGGCTACGGTGGCTGGCAACGTCGCCATGGCTACCCGGTGTGTTATGGCCCTAAACTGCATTTACGAGAAGCAACTACAGAACTATACATCTACCAGTCACAATGATTTTGCATGTAGGTATTTGAGATAAGTACCTATTACAACTTTTAAAATGTGCGGGAAAAAATAAGTGTTCGAATATCGAATTGCTGCGTCTCCATCAGGCGCATGCCTCGCCCGTGCATTCATGTCACGACACTCTGTCTATCCGCTCCGAACTATTGAATTTCGATCTAGTGCTGCGTTCCATTCACCGTAATTTTTATTATTTTCGTCCACAAAAACTGTTAAAAACGATAATAATGATCACTTTCAGTACAAGTTGGTGCGAGTGGAACGAGATTTGTGAACGAAAATAACGAAATTAACAAAATTAACAGTGAATGGAACGCACCATAGGTATGCCCGATGGCGACTGGTGTACTCATCCATACCCAAATATTATTTAAGATTTTTGAGAGACGTGTATATTGGTATGCACAAAAAGGCACAAATAGCGGCGAATTAACAATGAACACAATTATTGGTATTACTGGTATTGGAAATAAATATTAAATAACGCAGTTGATAAGTTAATTTGGTTATTTATTTAATTTACAGCTTCCCAGTTCCGATTCCTTCCGAATCCGATATTTGTAACCAGTAGCCTAAATAATAATTTTCACGTCTGTAGCTTCAGAAAAAATGCGGCTTCCATATTAACTTTCACCCCCTATTTTACACTCTTAGGGGTGGAGTTTTCAAAAACGCTGAAATCAATCTTTTTAGGGTTCCGTACCCAAAGGGTGCCGACGCGACGGGACCCTTTTACTAAGCCTACGCTATCCGTCTGTCCGTCTGTCAGCGGGCTGTATCTCACGAACCGTAATAGATAGAGGCTTGAAATTTTCACAAAATGTGTATTTCTATTGCCGCTACAACAACAAATACTAAAAATGAAATAAAATTTAAAATAAAGGGGGTCCCCATACAAGAAAATTGATATTTTTGCCGTTTTTATTCCACGTGGGTACGGAACCCTTTATGTGCGAGTCCGACACTCCGTTGGCCAGTTTTTTTTGAATTTGTAACCACTAACCTAAATAGTAATTTTCATGTCTGTAACTTCATAAAAAATGCGACTTCCATATAAACTTTCACCCCCTATGTAACACCATTAGGGGTGGAGTTTTAAAATACGCTGAAATCTATATTTTTTATTTCCTTCAATAATTTCGTGTTTATAGCTTCAGAAATATGGGAACCCCGTACAAACTCAAACTCATTTTTAGGGTTCCGTACCCAAAGGGTGCCAACGGGACCCTATTACTAAGCCTACGCTGTCCGTCTGTCTGTCTGTCTGTCTGTCTGTCTGTCTGTCTGTCCGTCTGTCTGTCAGCGGGCTGTATCTAACAAACGGTAATAGCTACAGACATGAAATTTTCACAGAATGTGTATTTCTGTTGCCGCTACAACAACAAATACTAAAAATAAAATAAAACTTAAAAATAAAGGGGGTCCCCATACAATAAACTCGATATTTTTGGCGTTTTTATTGATAACTCATAAATTAAACAATATATAAAGAGAAAACTAACATTTTAACCATAAGTGATCATTATGACATATTTTAGATAAATTGTTGACAAAAAAAAGAAATGTAAAACTACATTTTTGACCCATAAATAAGTTTTAAATTAATAGTACCAGTCAAAGTAGCGCCATCTAACATTGTTATGATATCATTGGCATTACAGTGTCATAAGTAGTATAATAATTCGAGTGCAGAGATCATCTTAGCCGTATGGTTAAGGCGTTAGTCCACGTGTATGTGGGTATTAGGTTCGAATCTTACTATAAGTTGTTTTTTTTTTGAGTAATTCGCATTTTTTTTGTCACCCACAGCTTAAATTAAAATAATGTTAACACTAAACTGATTTGTGCAAATACATTGTTTACGTACGTAAACATATTTGTAAATCAAGTTTCAAATGCATTCGGAGTTTCAAGCACAGAGTATTAGAACTATAGATGGCGTTGTAATAGTTTTTCACAGAATGTGTATTTATTTATTTGTGTACTTTATGTACCTATTATTGCAGGTGTGTACTAACAATTATGTGACTGAGGTGGCAAAAAAGCGTACAGCCCGCCTGATGTTGAGCAGTTTTTTTTTATGGGAGTTAGGTGGCAAAGAGTAAATAATTGTTGCTATAACAAAGATAATATAAAATAAGAACCTCATAATATATAAAATAATAGTACCGCTACGCACCACTAGATGTCGCTAGATGAGCTCCTAGATCGCGCTATGGTTTCGTTTTTCAGATCGCAATATAGTCACGACCAAAATTCGCCTGCCATTGACAAGTTATGCGTTATCTCTAGGTTTCGATCGATTGGAAATTGTTGTATTGCTTTCATAGTGTCATATTTGATGGCAGAATACTCCCGTTGCCTCCGACTATAGTGTGCGGGGATTTTAATGTAGACTTACTGGAATCTAATGAGAATGCACCTTTAAAAAAATATTTTGACCATATTGGTTTAAATTCAAAACTTCCTCGTGTTGTTACCACAACGGGTTATACTCAAATAGATAATGTGTTTATCAATATTGACTTGAATGCTGGCACATACTGTGCACTCTTTAGTTACCATAGCCCTTTATGGATACAATTTCGAATTGAGCAATAAATTTTATCAAAACTATCCGAAAAGTCAGAATAAAATTTGTATTTCTGTTGCCGCTGTAACAACAAATAATAAAACAGAATAAAAAAATATTTAAGTGGGGTTCCCATACAACAGACATGATTGCCGTTTTTATAGAATGGTACGGAACCCTTCGTGCGCGAGTCCGACTCGCACTTGGCCGGTTTTTTCCTCTTCATGTACCTTAAAAAACCGGCCAAGTGCGTGTCGGACTCGCACATAGAGGGTTCCGTACCAACCACAATATAAATATTATTTAATTTTTAGTAGTTGATATTCATTCTGTGAAAATTTTAGTTTACACATATGCGACTAGATGGCGCTACTGTCGCTTAAAAGTTAACTAATGGGTTAAAAATGTAGTTTTATAATATTTTTTGTCAACAATTTATGTAAAAGCTGTTATAATGATCACTAATGGTTAAAATATTAGTTTTCCCTTTATATAAAGTTTAATTAATGAGTTATAAATAAAAACGTCAAAAATATCGAGTTTATTGTATGGAGACCTCCTTTATTTTTTAACTTTATTATATTTTTAGTATTTTTTGTTGTAGCGGAAACAGAAATACACATTCTGTGAAAATTTCAAGTCTCTAGCTATTACGGTTCGTGAGATACAGCACGCTGACAGACAGACGGACGGACAGACAGACAGACAGACGGACAGCGTAGGCTTAGTAATAGGGTCCCGTTGGCACCCTTTGGGTACGGAACCCTAAAAACGAACTACACAATAGGAAATTCAACGCGGACGAAGTCGCGGGCAAAAGCTAGTTATGTTATGTCAGGGTTAGGGTTCGGGTTTTTTGTCGGGGGTTTTTCTGGTGATGCCTGCGCATCAGTCAAGGTTATCATACTTTTGTAATATCATTGACAAGTGAAAGGATTTCAAGTTTCGAATAGATCAGACCAGTGGAAGTTATTTATATTTCTTCAACAACTAGAAAATAATAATACCCACCTTTCAAACAAATAAAAAAAACAAATTGATCCATCCGTTCAGGAGCTATGATGCCACAGATATACATACACTTCAAACTTATAACACGAAAGGATAGCAACCCTAGAGGACGCAGACGCGGGGTGATAGCGCGTGCGACGCGTGCGCGGCGCTATCGAGCGCGCTCGCAGGGCGGGCGGGGTGGCGCGGCCGGCTCGCTGGGCGGCGCGGTAGTCCGCCCCCGCCGCGCAATGGAGCCGCTCGCCGCCGCCGGGCAGGGCGCGCCGCCCGCGCCCATGCCCGTGCGACCTCTCGTCAACCCAGACGAGTATGGGGAGGTGGACACGACCAGGTGCGCACTCAGAAGGCGCCGCAGCCTGGCCCCACCAATATTTTCGTCTTTGAGTAAAATGCGATATATTTAACTATTGAGTGAGGATGAATACGAGACTATCTATAATGTCAAGTCATGGTAATGACTGCCACGGTTCGGGCGAACTGGCGCCCGGCGCACACTGCGCTGCGGCGCGCGGCGCCTTCATTTCAATAGTCAATTACCTACTTTTTTACCAAAAAAATATAGCTCCGGAGGTGCTCCTGTCAGGTTTATGTCGGCTTGAGAAACGGCGACGGCGCGAGCGCGAGCTACCTATCACTAGTCCTATGGCACAAAAAATATGCAATTATTTAGTTTTATAGCTGTGCCAGACAGAATTTGAGTAGGAGGTAGGTAAAATAAACAAAGAAATAGGTATGCTTATCTCTTTAATGAAATATATAAATATTATAAAGAAATAGTAAACATATCCAGTATTTTTCATTGGGATGGCTGTCTCGGCTCGGCTGACTGCAAGTGCAGTAGGGATCGCATCCTGTAAACTCAATGTTGCAACACTTTATTGATGGTTATGGGCTCTATCTGACGAGTTAGTGGCTCGGCCAATAGACGTGTTTCGTTACATTATTTTCACGAAACGTAACGTAACCGGTTACATCGAGGGCGTCACCGGTTATTTAATAGGTGATTTTTGTAACTAGTTATTTTTGTAACCCTATGGTTTTCGTCACTACTAGTTTCTTGTATACAAACATTTTTATTTGTTACTTTTAGATAGCTATGGGTGACCGGTGACATAATACCTATGATGTAGTTCGGGCTACAGTTAAATAACCTGTTACAAAAATCACCAGTTACTCGTTCGTCGCGTAAACAGTGATTCGGTGAATTACCTCATAACCGGTTAATGTACGGCCAATATTCAACCTGCTGCTATTACAAACCCAGTACGAAACGCAAGGATTGGTTTCGGTCGGGCTTCGAATTTTGCATTTTGACACATTTCCGTAACAAATTAGTGTCAAAATCACAGTCCGGTCAAATTAGAACAAAAAAAGGAGTGAATTTGCAATAATTCGCACCCAGCTGAAAATTGATATTGTTTTGAACAATCCTACCCATTTTCAGCTGGGTGCGAATTATTGTAAGCTCGGATATCTAAATTGACCGAACTATAAACAAAGTACTATTACAATAGAGCCTTTGAATCGTTTGTGTATTGTTTGCATTTATCGTTATTTCACGGTACCCACAAAATAAGTCTAAAATAAACAAATCGCAGCTCAAAGACGACTCAAACTCGGCTGATTTTGAAATTCTTTGGTTAAGTACTTTGGTAGAGAGGGGTTTCAGTCTAAAAATACACGCCCCTCCACTAAACGTGATTATTAAAATGTGTTAAAATAAATATTTATTGCACCGAGACAGGTATATAGTGAAGTTAAATAGGTAGTGAAATAATCCAGTTCTTTATTTATTTATTTATTCGTGACAATATGAGCTTTCATTATAATACCACTGCATACCACCACTAAGTAAAGCGTTGCAATAGACATTTATTTTCACACGTTTAACTAATCACGTTTAGTGGAGGGGCGTGTATTTTTAGAGTGAAGCATCTCTACCAAACTCAACTCAACTCTACTTAACCAAAGAATTTCAAAATCAGCCGAGTTTGAGTCGTCTTTGAGCTGCGATTTGTTTATTTTAGAATTATTTTGTGGGCTTTTTAGGGCCATAACACAGCGGGTAGCCATGGCGACGTGGCCAGCCACCGTAGCCAACTATTCGTATTGAAATGTATGGGAGGTAACCAGGGCTAAGCAAAATACATGCTTTGCTTTAATTAAAATACAAATTACAAAATACTATCTCACATGTATTTAAAATACTAAATACAAAATACTTATAAGTCGTGTATTTGAAATATCAAATACGAAATACAGTAATTTAACTATTTGTATTTAAAATACCAAAATACAAATTACAAAATACAGATAGGTGTTAGAATGAAAATGACAATTGACTAGATACTGAAAATTTGACGTACAGTACAGAAGGGCTAGCCAAATGGCATGGACGCTAATCGAATAGAATAGAATAAACTTCACAATGTATGGAAATGTCAAACGTCGCTATGTAAATCAACAACAAGTCGCTATGAAGATCACGCTTGAGATCACGTGACTTATGTCATTTACATAGATGATGCGTAGCGATTTGAATGAACGCGTGTAGACGTCAGCCACTTGTCTAGCCCTTCTGTGCAGTGTCGCCAACTTTAAAGATTGACATATTTGGCGGTGCCATTTTGCTTACGAAAGCTACCGAGCGCTATTTCCTGCAGAACGCACCCATTGATAAGATCGCTAAATGTATTTATGTTCAAATGTATTTTTAAGCCATAAGTATTTGAAATACTAAATACAAAAAACCTCAGCGTCAGGTTGAAATACTAATTACAAATTACATTTTTAAGAAGTAATTAAAATACAAAATCCGTATTTGTATTTCAATTACGTATTTTAATTACAAGTAATTCAAATACTGCCCAGCCCTGGAGGTAACACACCTGGCGACGGACTCGCGACGTCGCAAGTCAATACAAATTGTTTGGATACGTTGCCGGCGACGTCGCCTGGCGTCCCGGTGTGTTATGGCAAACAATGTTAATGAAGCGTAAATCGATTAATTTCGTTCGTCCCGCGGGAGTATGATACATTTACTGACACATTTTTGAGAGAGAAAGGGAAGTCAGCGTCATAATGACTTATGATTTTAAAAAATCACTAGTTGGCAAACTCGAAGATAACTAAGGTAAAGTAATCTGGGGCGCGCAGAGCGCAGCGCGCAGCGCGCAGGGCGGCCTAGCTAGCGACACGGCGAGGCGGGCGGGCGGCCGGACGGTTATAAGGGTTTCAGAAATCTCGTCAAATACAATTTTTTTGTTGGTTTTTTCTTTATAGTATTGATTTGATTGAAAGAGCTAGATTAATTGCATTATTCTATGATTACTCCGCACTACTTCCATAGCAGATAGGGATCGCCGTAGCCAAGTCGCGCAGGCGCGCTGCTAGCCAGCGCTAAGACCGGCACTGATCAGCTGTTGACGCCATTTTGTTAGATGACTGTTAGCGCACTCCGCAGCAGTGGCAATTATGATTCAACGTTTTCCGAAAAGCTTGCTTTCAACTAGCCGACGCTCGACGTTTAGGTAACTTAAGCGCTGGAGTCCTCCACAACGGTGTGCGTCATATAACGGCCGCACTAGAACAAAAAAAAAACGGTGTCCAACCGGTCTCCAGGCAACCGCGCTATACTTGACAGCCAATGTTCTAGTGCGGCCGTTACAATGACGCCACCGTTTTGGAGGACTCCAGCGCTTTAATGCCTAGGCGCCTAGGTTAGGCGTTCATCTAGACCAGGGATTCCCAAACTATTTTGGGCAAAAAAGATCCCTTTTTTTATAGGACTGCGGTGGCAAAAAAGCGTACGGCCCGCCTGATGTTAAGCAGTTACCGTAGCCTATAGATGCTTACAATACCAAAGGCAAAAAAAAATATGGCTTCAAAATGGCTTGATACCTGAGAACCCCATAGCCAAATTACTTTAAAAATCCTATGTCTAGTTTTTTTTTCCAATTGATACAAAATACTAAAAAATACTTAGGTGATTTGAATAATTAAAAAAAAAAACATTAAAAACGCAAAGTAAACATAAAAAAACCGGCCAAGTGCGTGCGGACTCGCACTTAAACCAACCAACCTATTACGGTTTGTGAGATACAGCCCGCTGACAGACAGACGGACAGCGTAGGCTTAGTAATAGGGTCCCGTTGGCACCCTCTGGGTACGGAACCCTAAAAACATTAAAACATTCTGTGTGATTCAGTCATTCTTATAACAAGTTGGTACACGTAACACAACTTAAACAGTATCTTGAAAGTCTCAAATAAGAACTTGTGTTCATTAATAGGGGTTGATTTTAAGACCTCGTCGACCCCCAAAATCAGTTGTCGACCCCTGGGAAACCGATCACTTTGGAAATCCCTGACTAGACAGATGAACGCCGGCATTTCATGAACAGCCTAGCCGTCGAATGGAATGGTTAATTTAACAATTTGGCGGCGGAATTATATAATATTATTATGCACTGACGTGTATGGCGCGGTGCGCCTGGCCTGCAGGTATCCGGCGCCCAAGGAGTCGACGCACAAGGTGCGCGGGCGCAGCGACCTGCTGGAGCTGATGTGCGGCGCGGGCGCCGTCGACCCGGAGCTGCTCACCGTCAAGACCTTCTACTTCTTCTTCTACTCGGCGTTCGGCAGCCTGTTCCCGCTGATGGGCGTGTACTTCAAGCAGATGGGCATGAACGCCGGCCAATGCGGCCTGCTCATCGGCACGCGGCCCTTCGTCGAGTTCCTGTCGGCGCCCTTCTGGGGCGGGCTCGCCGACCGCTGGCAGAAGGGGCGCACGCTGCTGCTGGCCTCGCTGGCCGCGTGGATCGTGTTCACGCTGCCGCTGAGCTGGGTGCAGCCGAGCGCGGTGGCGTGCGTGCAGCCCGTGAACACCACCGCGTACAACCTGACCACGCCGCGCTCCGACGTGGAGTGGGCGACGCCGCTGCGAGGCTTCCGCGGGCCGGCGCTCGCGCGCGAGGGCTCGCCGCTGCCCGTCAGCGACGCGCTCAACTACGACGCGCGCGCCAACGCCGACTGGGTCTCGCCGCTGCACTCGTCCATCGTGTACAGCACCCCCGCCATACAGAAGACCTTCTTCCTGCTGCTGCTCCTCGTCGTCATCGGCGAGTTCTTCAGCGCGCCCGCCATCACGCTCGCCGACTCCGCCGTCATCACGCTGCTCGGGGAGGACGCCGACAGGTGACTGATACGCACTCAATCCTCTTATTCTACAATGCACAATAATATCCGCGTCACATACCAAAAAGTTAGGCGTTAGGCAATGCAATGACATTACGTGACGTTACCAAGAAGTAGGGAGACATGTGACTGTACAAAATACCATTTGTCCTCATAAACGGAGTCCATGGGCTCAGTATCCACCTACCTACGGAAAATTTATTGAATACTAGCTGTCCCGGCGAACTTCGTACCGCCTCAGAATTAATGTTGTCCGAAAAAGAACTAAACCCCCCCCCGTTTCCCCGTTCGTCGTCTGTTCTTCTCCTTTCCCGCAAATAAAGGGTTCCGTACCACCGTAAAATAAAAACGTCAAAATTATCAAGTTTGTTTTCTATTTTTATTTTATTTTTAGTAAGTATTTGTTGTTGTAGCGGCAACAAAAATACACTTTCTGTGAACATTTTAACTATCTACCTATTACGGTTCGCCACACAGCCCGATGACAGACGGACGGACAGTGTAGGCTTAGTAATAGAGTCCCCCTCCCCCTTAATTTTATATTTATTTTTTATTGTTAGTATTTGTTGTTGTAGCGCCAACAGAAATATACGTTCGGTGAAAATTTCAACTATAGCTATTACGGTTCGTGAGATACAGCCCGCTAACAGACATGGATGACGGATGGACAGCGTAGGCTTAGTAATAGAGTCCATCATGAAGAGCAACCTTCCATCGACATGTGTACCCTGCCCGTTCTTACCTACGGCGCCCAAACATGGTCAGTAATCGAGGCTCAGAAGTCCAAACTGAAGGTTTACCATACAGCATTAGAGCGCAGCATTTTGGGTGTAAAACACACTGATAGGGTGCGGAACACCTTGCTGCGTTCCATAACCCTTATCGCGGATGTAGGAGTGAAAACAGCTACACTTAAGTGGACCTGGGCGGGTCACCTGAGCCGAATGTGCTCAGAAAGGTAGGCCAAAGCGATCACCGAGTGCGGTCCCAGAGCACGACCGTCATCGCCGACAGACCCAAAAACGGTGGCACGATGACCTCGACACTCATCTAGACGGGTGGTATGAAAGAGCCCATGACCGCGATGGATGGAAGAAGATGGGAGAGACCTTTGCCCAGTAGTGGGATACAGTAGGTTATTAAGAAAAAAATGGTCCAGCCGTTCTCGAGTTTTGCGCTTAGCAAAATTTAGCGATTCATCCCTTTATTTTTCGACACTGAACTGTTAAGCCGGAAACCCACCTCGGTGCACGGAGAGGCCACGCACACGGCCACGGCTACGTTCTGCAAGAAAATGTATGGATGACGTCATTCTCCGTGCGCCGCGGTGGACACGGTAACATACATTTTCGTGCAAAGCGAAGCTTGACCCACGTGCGTAGCGTGTGCTTTGCCTCTCCGTGTGCCGCGGTGGGTTTTCGGCTTTATGTGCACAACGCGGATCTATTTCTTGTGATGAATTGCCCATGAAATAAATTTGCAAGAATTTATAGTCGCCATCCGCCATCTGACACCGGCGTTCATTACGCCATCTATTGAAAGTAATTTGAATCATACGTAAAATATGGGTTTTTAGCGCTTTCCGGGCAATTTTTCCATTTTTTTTAATGAATGAACCTTCCTTGATCTTCACGGAATAATCTAAAAAAAAAACATCTAATTTGGTCCAGCCGTTCTCGCGTCAAGTAATGACATGAAATAGGGATTCATTTTTATATATATAGATAAAGTGTGAATTTTTCAAGTGGATGAACAAATCCGAAACTATGAGGAATAGCGAAAAGTAGTCAAAGGAGTCTCGGGGCCGATTTTGATGAAAACTAAAATACATCATTGGATTTTTGAAAAAATAATATTCGTAGCCAGGAATTGAACTAGTTGATTTTGAAAAAAAAACACACACCATTCGATAGTGTCGCTTATAAGGAACGAATTCTGGGAAGTAATGACATACGGCAAACTTGAGGAAAGTCTTGGATTTTAATAAACTTCTTGTCGTGGCGGACACAGGATGTGTATGCGTGAAACTCTTCAGGGTTGGTGTAGATGTAAACGACAGTGTTTCTTCAGTAAAATTGTGTAATTTTCGTTCAAGTTACAAAGGTGGTTAAAGTAGCTAACGTATCGGTGCAGAGATTTGAATTGTAGTAAAAAAAACGTTCGCATTGACAGCTGGTCGGGGTGTTCCCCGGTGACGTCACGCTCCATAGCGCCAATCGTAGCAGGGCTCCGTGTTGCGTTTAGTTGCTCCTCGACACTGCTCCATATTCCAAGTTTGTTCAAAATGATGCTCAATATTTTTTTTAATATACACTCGCAGCGCAGTCATCTTCACAACCGTATGTTCCAATTACAAATTTTCAATCATGTTGAACAATTAATCAGTTTGGGTATAACGGGTAGGTAACTTAAAATAAATAAAATAATATTTTGTTTAAAATGAGCTCTTTCCTTAAGTTTGGCGTATGCCATTACTTCCCAGAATTCGTTGCTTATCAGCGACACTATCGAATGGTGTAATAATACAGTGTGTGGTTATTTTTTTTCAAAAAAAATGAAATAGATTCCTGGCTACGAATATTATTTTTTCAAATATCCAATGATGCAGTTTTAGTTTTCATCAAAATCGGCCCCGAGCCTCCTTTGAGTACTTTTCGCTATACCTACCTCATAGTTTCGGATTTGGCCAACCACGCACACTTGAAAAATTCACCTGTATACAGGGTGATTTTGATATCATGGGCATCCTTTTAAACGGTGATTCTACACATGATTCAGAATATTTAGGAAATATTAATCAACAAATCAATTGATAAAAATGTATTGACCGGTTAGGTATAACCATGGTATAACAGTTAACTAGTTTGCTTATTTGCTTACTCGAGCAATATTTTTTATCCATAGATTTTTATTTATTTTCTCAAAGTATTCTGAATCATCTGTAGAGTCATAGTTTAAAAGGATGCCCACGATTTAAAACTCGCCCTGTGTATTTATGTATTGTCAATCACCTCACCTCACCTCACCTCACTTTCTAGTGAATAATTATACACACCAAAATGTCTTCTCATAGTATTATCACGTATAGGTCTTTTACACCCAAAAACAATGAAATTAAGATCTAGCTAATCTGTGGCGTTAGATATCCTTTTCTGGAAGTGTTTCGGCACTTCGGTCGTGTTTTAAACCCTCATAACGGGCGATAAAATGTATCTTTAAGTTTCGCGGCACAGACCGTTGGCGATGTGAAATTTGTTGCCCCTACTATACCTACATATTCCATACATTCAATATGATTCGCACAGGTACGGGCACCAGCGCATGTTCGGCTCGCTGGGTTGGGGGCTGGCGATGTTCTTCGTGGGCATCGCGCTGGACCACAGCACCGCGTTCAGCTCGCACCCGTGCGGCGGCCCGCAGCGCTACGAGAAGAACTACACCATCTGCTTCGCCACCTTCTCCGTGCTCATGGGCGCCGCGCTCATCACTGCCACCCAGGTCGGTCTAACGATCCATTGACTAATGGAGCGCTGAGCGTCTGTGAATTACAATACCCCGTAGATTGACCTCAGATTAAAGATATAATTGAATGTGCAATATTGCGACAGATAAGGTTCAAGTACGAGATGGTGAGCATCGAGCCGGCCGCGCTAGTGCTGGCGGCCGCCGAGCCCACGCGCGAGGAGCGGCTGCAGCAGCAGCTGGCGCAGCAGCTGCAGCTGCCGGGGCTCGACACCAGCGCGCCCGCGCCGCCGCCGCGCGCGCAGCCCGCGCTCGAGCACGCCAAGGTACTTCACATGAGTACGGTAATGTACCTACGCATCGAGCCCGCCCGCGCTGTTGCATACCAATATGTAGACAGCTGCGATGCTTATTCGCTGCCTAGTGACCGAACAATAAAGCTGCCATGTTTCGGAGGTGGCTGTTCGATGGTGGTGGTGTGGTGACGTGCGGCGCGTGCGCGTGTTTGCAGGTGTTCGCGCAGACGACGCGCGAGATGCCCGAGTGGGTGACGGTGCTGCGCCAGTTCCAGAACGTGAAGGCGGCCTCGTTCCTATTCGTCGCCTGGTTCATGGGATTCGGCATCGGCCTCATCTTCACCTTCCTCTTCTGGCACTTGCAGGTGGGTTTATTTTAATAGCTAGGTGTCGCTTGTGTCGCGTCTGCGCGACACAAAGTGATCGCAGTCGTTTGTTCACATGTATCGGCTATGTTTTACAGGACATCGGCGGCTCCCCGACGCTATTTGGCGTAGCGTCCGTCATCAACCACATTTCGGAGATTTTCGCCTATTTCTTCAGCTTCAAGCTTATCACGCAGATGGGACACGTTAAGGTGAAGTAATAATATGTTGAAATATTCGATCGTTAGTAAAGTGTATTTCTTTCTTTGCCAATTGTTTCCTGTTCGGTAATATATCTTAGTTCGCCATGGGTCGGGTTGGGTAGCGTCGTTGTCGTGAGCCGTGCGTTTCGTGCGCAGGTGTTGTGCCTGGGCCTGGCGGGCAACGTGCTGCGCTTCCTGTACATCGCGTGGCTGACGGACCCGTGGTGGGTGCTGCCCTTCGAGTTCGTGCAGGGCGTGACGCACGCCGCCGTGTGGGCCGCGTGCTGCTCGTACATCGCGCACGGCGCGCCGCCGCGCCTGCGCTCGTCCGCGCAGGGAGTGCTGCAGGGGCTGCACCACGGGCTGGGGCGCGGCTGCGGCGCGGTGCTGGGCGGCATCGCGGTCGCCAAGTGGGGCACGACGCGCACGTTCGCGGGGTACGGGCTGCTGTGCACCGTGGTGCTGGCCGCGTTCGCGTTCGTCAACTTCCGCGGCGGCGAGGCGGAAACGTGCGGCGGCGGCGCGGACGCGGACGAGGAGGCGCGCGCCGTGGCCGAGGCGGGCGTGCTGGCGCCGCACGGCGTGCCCTCCAACCCGCTGCCGCGCGCGCTCTCCTCCACGCGCCTCGCCGACCTCGCGCACCACGACTCCTACGGGGCCACACAGGTAGCCATAGTACCTACCATAGCATAGCCACACCATCTTCCGATTGAACTACGATTCTAATCTCGAATAGTACCTGCCTAGATTAATACATATTTTATTAATTTATATAAGAGGAGATGGGAGTCGGATCCGGCCCCACCGCTGGGTGGCCCAATATGATTGTGAGAGTGTGGTGTTTCGCTTCGCAGAGCTACAGCGGCGCGGACAGCCTGGGCGTGCCGGGGCAGCCGCCGCCCGCGCCGCGGCCCTCCAACCCCTTCCTGGCGGAGCAGCAGGCGCCCGCCTACAGATAGGCGCCGACCGATCGCGAAAACTAAATCATCCGATACTCCGATGTCCCGTGTTCAAAGCTAGCTACCGAGCTGCGTGCGCATGCGGCGAGCGACTCCGGTGTGACGGTCGCCGAGCTTCGCCACCGGACCCGCTCCTTTCAAATTTCCACCCGGTCTGTCTACTGTCTACTCCTGCAGCCTCCCGTGCGTACGTAGCTTTAAAACTAGTAAACCAATTCAGTATTCGTGAAACTCGAAGAGCGCAGCGACGACAGCTACAGACAGCAGCTCGAAGTTGTATGCGCCGCGCGTCACGAGTCCGGGTCGCAACAGCGCGGCGCGGCGTTTCTAACCACATCACTTAGAGCAGAACAAACATTATTCGTAGTGATGATCGTCGCATTAAAGATTACCTGTCGGTGCGCAACAGCTCCGTGCAATTAGGTACATCATTAAGTATACCTACGTTGGTATGTTGCACTGCACCTAGCAGGTATTACACCTCCTAGTTACCAGACTTGCAAAAAAACAGGAAATTTAAAATAAAAAAAAAACCGACTTCAAAAAACCTGGATCACTAAAAAGCCTGAAATAATATTTCTATTACCACCTCTGCCTACCCCTTTGGGAAAACCAGACGTGATGGTGTGTTATCGAGTATTTGGAGTCGGTGCCAATCTTGGTATGCCAAGTATACCTACTATAAAAGTAAGAAGATAGATTGGCACCGACTCCAAATACTCGATAACACACCATCACGTCTGGTTTTCCCAAAGGGGTAGGCAGAGGTGGTAATAGAAATATTATTTCAGGCTTTTTAGTGATCCAGGTTTTTTGAAGTCGGTTTTTTTTTTTTTATAAAAATAATTTTATTTCACGATTTTTAGTGGCGCCATACCAATGAACATTTTGGCATATTGAACCGTATGAAGTAAGCCCAACAAAAGGTAACTGCTGTAAATCTTTGAGGAATTCCCTCGACTGTCTATGGTCTCCATCATTAGACCTGTAATGGCACTTATAACCCATATGGGTGCAAAGTTCTCTCCAATACAAATTAATCAAGCCCAAACACCAGGTAATTGCTGTAAATCGTTGAGGAGTTCTCTCGACTGTCCTTTGACTCCATCATCAGACCCCTAATGACAGTCACAACCCATCTAGGTGTAAAGTTCTCATCAATACTAATTAATCAAGCCCAAACACAAGGTAGCTACTGTAAAACGTTGAGGAGTTCCCTTGACTGTCCCTCGTCTTCATCATCAGTCCCCTAATGACAGTCACAACCCATCTAGGTGTAAAGTTCTCATCAATACTAATTAATCAAGCCCAAACACAAGGTAGCTACTGTAAAACGTTGAAGAGTTCCCTTGACTGTCCCTCGTCTTCATCATCAGTCCCCTAATGACAGTCACAACCCATCTAGGTGTAAAGTTCTCATCAATACTAATTAATCAAGCCCAAACACAAGGTAGCTACTGTAAAACGTTGAGGAGTTCCCTTGACTGTCCCTCGTCTTCATCATCAGATCCCTAATGACAGTCACAACCCATCTAGGTGTAAAGCTCTCATCAATAGAAATGAGTTAAGTCCAAACACAAGGTAGCTACTGTAAAACGTTGAGGAGTTCCCTTGACTGTCCTTTGTCTTCATCATCAGACCCATAATGACAGTCACAACCCATCTAGGTGTAAAGTTCTCATCAATACAAATTAATCAAGCCCAAACACCAGGTAATTGCTGTAAATCGTTGAGGAGTTCCCTCGACTGTCTTTCGGCTCCATCATCAGATCGACTCCAGACTTTCATAAAATAGTAGTGCTTTAAAATACTTAATGAAAAAAATTACAAACGCACTAGTCGCCCCTACGATTTTCGAAGGTTCCCTTCGATTTCTCTGGGATGCCATCATCAGATCCTGGTTTCCTTATCATGGTACCACCCCCGGAAAATCTCCTTTCCAACAAAAAAAGAATCATCAAAATCGGTTCATAAACGACGAAGTTATCCGCGAACACACATAAAAAAAAAAAAAAAAAAAAAAAATATATATACGGTCGAATTGAGAAACCTCCTCCTTTTTTGAAGTCGGTTTAAAAACTGTTTAAAACGTGTTTAAATCATTGTTTAAAACATTGATTTAAATCGGAAGGAATAAATCACCGTGTTTAAAACATGTGTTAAATGATTAAAACATGTTTTAAACACGGCGTTTAAAACAAGGTGATTTTTTTCGTAACAACCCTGCTAGTTACTAGAAAACAAAAACATAGCTGACAGCGTAGCGTTGCTAATGCGTGCAAGTCGTTCAGCTACTCTATGCTAATTGTGTTACCTAACATGGGATGTTGTGTGTGTTACAAGGAGCTGTCCGTGTAATTCGGCACTACTCCTACTACACTAACTCTATATAATGTTGCTGAGCGAGTTAGTGACGGCTGCTGTGTTGTGCTGTGCGCGGTCCTCGGGCGCGGGCGGTGTGTCGTCGGGATGCAGCATCACTCGCAGACAGCACGACTCACGAGCCGCGCTGTACCGCGCTGCAAATTCGTCAACTGTTGCTATTTATGTATAGTAGATAAGTCAGAGCGTATCATAAAAAATATATACTGAATTTATTTGTTCGTATACCTACCTACTCCAAGTATTGTAGGTACGTCTCCAGCCCGCGGCCGCCCGTCACCAACGATTGGTGCAAGGACCGATCAAACAAGAAATTTGGAGGAACAGCCACACGAGAACCTGCCCGCTTACATGAAATAATATTCAGTCGTGCAGATTAGTGAAGCCGAGTAAGGCATGAGGACGAGCGTTTACAGGGCGGGCGGCGCGGGCGCGGGCAGGCTGGGGGCACTGGGGCGAACCACAGACATAGTATCAGTAGCAGACAGAGCAAACATGATTACCTATCACGAATTAAAAATCAAGCTTCCAGTCGTAAGTAAAAAAGTGTAATGACAGAAAACAATAATTATACCTTGGTAGGCCGCGCGTACAGTGAGTGACAATTATTAAAAAAAAAAACCATCTGTGACACGTTGCGGTGATGCAGGGAATCTTATTCTTTGGACGTCACCTTTAGGACCACTCTGTATGAATATAACTAAGAATTAATGATGTGTCTGCTACTGTATTTCATGTCTGTGGGGCGTACGGAACGCGCGTCGTAATATCATGGTGTACCTAGTAACGGACTCGGAGAGCGAGCAGCGCGCCGCGCCGGCCGCGTGGTACGTACTCGGTACCTGTCCCTACTTAACTGTGCCACCGGCCACCACGCACGAGCGTGACGACGCGCGACGCATTGCTCGCTCGTTACTAGTTGTCTATTAATTTTGTTGATATTGTAACTAAGTACTATTAGATACTCAAATTATAGCTATATGTATACACATTTGTTGTAAAAAAGATAATATTGTCGGCGCCTGCACCAGTTATATATTTTTGCACACTCTAGCGGGTATTCGGCGGCCCTCGGGCAACACGCCGCGCTCCGCGGCGCGGCGCGATGCTCTGCCGACACTTTCAATTTCATGTGTATAATGAATAAATGTTGAACTATTCATTCACGTATCTCTTTATTTACTTAATTAATTGGTACCAGCTTTAACAGCAGCCCCGCACAGAATCTGATGAATGAAAACAGTCTCCATTATCGATCGACCATCGTGCATGGATTTGCGCACGCAGCAAGACGCTGCGCTACGGCCGCGTTAAGCCGGGTCCAGACATGTATCATTTGCCCGATCCGATCACCGTATCCGTATCGCCGACGCGTATCATGATCGCATATGTGGACGGGTGATGATACCCGTATCATGATTAGAGAATACAATCCCGAGCATGTTTTTCAGTCCCGGGATTTGATGCGTGATCCCGGGATCCCGGGGCTATCTCGGAATTAGACTAAGTAGTTTCTAATTACGCTCAAATAAAAACTCATAAGTAATTTCTTAAAAAATGTTATTAATATGTTAATGTTGCACACAACACAAATCACAATAATAGTAAGAAAAGAAAAAAGCCAAAACACGAAACCTATTTAGAATTTCGAAAATACCTACTATCGCAGGAATATCAAAGCATCCAATGTTTGACTTCCAAGCCTGCTTCGTAGTTTATTGCCAACATAAGCAGCAGCTGAAAACGCTCGCTCAGGTTCTACACTGGTTTTTTATATTTTTCTGATAACTGTTATGACTTGGCCCATCACCCGCTTCCGGCTTGACGTCCGCTTCTGGAACATCCTGTATGCTGTTTCTAAGTGATATCCACGAATTCCTCCATTTTCAAACAGGCTCATTTCACTTTTACCTAATACTAAACTAGACCTATTTGTGGCAATCCCGAAAATCCCGAGATTAGCCAAGTGCAGTCCCGGGATTTAAGGGGTCAGAAAACGGTCGGGATCCCGGGATCCCGGGATTGTATTCTCTAATCATGATACGCGATCTCGATACGCCGTTATGATACGGCCTGAACCATGTCGTGTCGGTTTTTGTCCGATCATCAAAGGTGATACAGATACGGGAGTCGGTCAGTCTGGACGCGTTCATCATTCGCGTTGCACGCTCGATTGCGGTTGCACGTGCGCGTCATTTTTATTCAGTCCTTGCAAGTAAAAACGGCGACAACATTTGATCGAGAGCTGACACAGAACTGGGCAATTTGATACGTGATCATGACTATTGTGAAGATACGGATACGGAGCAAATCGAGGCGTCCACAACTTGATACGGGGCTTGATACGTGATACGCTGATACGGATACGGTGATCGGATCGGGCAAATGATACATGTCTGGACCCGGCTTTAAATACCGCGCCTTAGACATTATACCTACATTGAGTACGATATTAACAGCGAAACAATCACTACCAAGGGAAGACTTTAACCACATTATATACCTACCTAACTACTATAACTATCTGGCGGCCTTTCGCATCGTACTCCCGACCAACAAGTGCAACCGCACAAACCCAAGTGTACACACCGTACAAGAAGTCATATTCGTTATCAGCGCACAAAAACCCTCAAAAACATCACCATGTCGGGTTTTTCCAAGGTTTTCCACAATGTCATCTTGGGTTGGAATTTACGGCATGTGTAATGTTAGATTCCAAAATTAAAGTTTTACTACGTGTAGGTAGCGCTTTCCTTTAAAATTTACAAAAAAAAGTTATTAATGTAGGTATCGTCCCATTTGGAATACAGTAGATACCTACAGCTGTAGAAAACAGCAGCGTTAACTGCATAATAGTAAGAGTCGCAGTCACTGATATTCTTGAAACAGTTTGTAAAAATTGTCATAGTTTTTGAGAAAAAAATATCTAAAATCGAATTTCAATAAAAAATTAATATAGGTAGGTACCATTTAATTATATTCCCAATTTGCATCCAAATTCTAAACTCCTAAGTAGGTATTATTTCCCACTTTTCGCATTCCCTCTATCCAAAGATCTTGTGGAGTCGGGACGAAGTATACGTATCACAATGTAATTGCAAAGATAATTTATTGTAGTAATTACTTATAGGATTAGGGATACGACATGAGGATGATATTCCGAAAATTACATTCAATTCTTACAAAATTATACTATAACTATCTACAACTAAGTAACGCACTATGCGTTCGTAAGTGATGCTTCACTCTTTGCAGTCTTGATTTCACTGAACGCACTGAATGGAGCGCGCGCGAGGCGCGAGCCACACTTCACATGGGTACTAAGTAAGTACATCAAGCCAGCACTCAACTTGTCATGAAAACCGAGCTTGTGACTTGATCTGCATTGTCACGGCGTAGTGTAGTGGGACCGGGTGGAGCTCGCCGACGCGACGACGACGACACTAGAGCACGACGATCCTGCCGTTCTTGTAGGCGGTCCGCAGCGGCTGCGCCTCGTCACCCGCGCCGTCGCCGTCGCCGTCGGCGCTGCTCCAGCTGCGCAACAGTGCAACAAGTCAGCAGCGGTCAGCGGCGCAGGGCGCCCGCGCCCGCACCCGCGCCCGCGCCCCGGCGCTCGCACTTCTCTGTGTAATATATCCTGACTACGAAGCGAACGCAACTAGCGAGGGCGGCCGACGCACTGCAACATACAACGTTACCAACCCAACTACGAACTCAACGTCCCACGAGCAGGCGCTACAGCATCCTTTTCTCGATCCAGAACACTCTCAGGAAGAGCTACGAATTTTTACAAGTACCGATTCGACACATTACTTTTACCATAATTACCATCTCGAGACTTCGCTTTAATTCACAGAAATGTTTATGATAGGATGTCATTTACTGAATGAGCTCGATTCAAGAACAGAATTTACATCAACAGACAGACAACTAGGTACATCAGAGTGTCCCAGGTTTGCTACTCCAGTAGGTGTGCTGAGTACCTGTATGACTTGTTGGTGCGTTGCAAGGCGGTGCTCGCGGCGGCGGCGGGGGCGGGAGCGCCGGCGCCAACGGCGGCGAGCGCGGCCAGCACCACGGCCGCCGCCTGCAGCACCGCCAGCAGCACCGCCAGCGCCAGCGCCGCGTACCCGTTGCGCGGAGCGTCCACAGTCGCTTCCTGAAACACGTTAACGACAGTCAATGCCTCGTCTATTACGTACGTAAAAGCTCATAATTATGAAGACTCACTTCGACTAGAGCGTTGATGTGTTGCGGCAACGGGTGCCAGCGGCCGAAGTAGTCGAGCAGCGGGCGCACGTGGTCGCGCAGCTCGAGCGCGTCGAGCAGCTGCGCGGCGGCCGGCGAGTCCAGCCAGGCCGCCGCGCGCCGCGCCAGCCACGCGCCGAACGCTGCCTCGCCCGCCAGCACCAGCGCCATCAACCACGCGTACTGACACACCGTAACCGAGAATCATCAGGTTGTCCACCAAATAAAAATAGCGTTTTGACAGATAATTCGATGGAGGAACTCTCAAAACGCCATTTTTAGGGTTCCGTACCCAAAGGGTGCCAACGGGACCCTATTACTAAGCCTACGCTGTCCGTCCGTCTGTCCGTCCGTCTGTCTGTCTGTCAGCGGGCTGTATCTTACAAACCATAGTGCCCTGACCGACTCTCCGGGCTACTCGGGTCCGTGGTGTCGCTACTCACCAACAGCTCGCCTCGAGCTGGCCTGCGAGCTTATTATTATTATTCAAGTAGTGTTGAGGCACCAGCCTGACACACAGTATCAGAAGCCGAGCGATCCGACATAACTTAAGTTACTTCCAACAGACATCATTTAAGAAATCATAATTCTTATCTCTTTAATGAATAATTCATAAATCTGCGAGATCTGGCAATATACTGAGATCTTGCGCAATTAGACCTAATAAATCTCAGCTTTAGCTCAGTGGATGTAAGTATGACAACAAAGCTAATGAAGAATAAGACATTCTGCGCCGACCCCAGATAATGGGAGAAGGTAAGAAGATGATGATGATCATTTAATTCCCTAGTTGTGACTGCACTGCTGCAGGAGCAGGTAGTGTAGTGTAGTGCTGACTCACAGTGAGTAGCATGGCCCGCGCGGTGCGCGGCGCGTGCGCGGCGGCGGCGGCGGCGGCGGCGGCGAGGTGCGCCAGCAGCAGCAGCGCGGCGCCCGCGGCGCACAGCACGGCCGCCGCCGCGCGGTACTCCGCCGGGAATAGCTCGCGCACCGCGATGTACGTGCTGGGGTCCCACTTGAGCCGCGCCGCCGTCGCCAGCGCCACGCCGCCGTACGCCTGCAACACGCATACATTCGCCCAACTATTTCCTAAATAAATGCATCGTCGAACACTGGTTCAAAGTAGTAATTTTTTATACGTTCGTACGTACGTATAGCCTAGTCGTACGAGGGAGAAAGTTCCTCCTGAACTGCACGGTGCGGTATCGTGTTGGTTCTAAGGTGATAACTTTATGCAAGTTTTAATAACAAAAGATTAAGTAAGTACCTATAAGTATAAATAAATAAATAAAATATAACGTCACGACTTTTATCCCCATTCGGGGGGTAGTCAGAGGCTTGAGTGGCCTTACACCAACACATTGTGGAGGTATTAAGCCAACTCAAAGCCCACGTTTCACCAGATAGTCAGAACCCAACGTGACAGTGACGGTGAGGGGAAACATCGTGAGGAAACCTACCTATCCCTCGGGATTAGGTAATAGTCAGTTCCTGTATACACGGCGACAAGGTAAGTAAGTACTTAAGTAGGTATTATCCGATAGTGCTGTCGAGTCTATGATCTAGATGCAAATGCAAACTCTTGTAAAAAATATTCGAAAGATGTAGTTAAAGGAGCGGGAAGACCATACATTTCTTTTGACACAATCGTGATGAGACTTAAGTAGGTACCATTTCTTCTGGGAACTACATGGCTTTCAAGTGTACTGAGTACTGTATACTAGATAGCTACGTCACCTACGTCAAGCAAGGCGTTGCTGGAGGCAGACGCTCCCGTATAAGTACATTGTAAATAATATCTTCAGTCTAGGTACTCTTAGCAACAGTAGGTATGTATTTCACCAGAAAATGGAGTTCCACTGAGCGGGAGATAATTATGTTTTTGATATATGAATCCAATAAATACGTCACCCATCAATTCGTATGTGTGACTCATAAAATAATAGATACCACTTCTTAATCGGATCCTTTCCAAATGGATGCCGCTCGAGGGGCCTCGTGGCAGCGATTGAAACTGGTCTACGAATTAATTGAACAACAAACGTGCTCATCGCACGGGCCGGGCGGGCGCGGCGGGCGGCCCGCGCCGACCACTCGACAGACGAACTCACGGCCAGCAGCAGGTTGACGTGCAGCAGCAGCGCGGGCGCGACGCGCGCGCACCTCGCCATGTCGTCTCGCCTCGTCTCACCGCGCCTCACCGGGCCTGCCCCGCCTATCACACATACACAGCTCGCTCCACTCGCCACCAGATACCTATGCTGATCACTTCAGTGTCACTTTGAAGAGTAACAAAACGACAATCACATGTTCACCACAATAAACCTAGCTAATCGTGACGGACGCGCCCGCTCTGATAACACTGGCTATTCTTGCAGTGATCGTGCACGTGCGCTTCACAATCATTCGCTGTATCGGTGTGTGTGCGTGTATGTCTGTGGGTGTGGATGGGTGATGCATATCTTATCGGGCTGATACCGCCGCGCCGCGCCGCCGCCGGCGCCGCCACCGCTGGAAGGTGAGCGATTCTGTTACGGCACAGAATAGACGGTCGCCGGGAAGAGCTGCGAGCGGCCCCGGCCCCGCCTCGTGCTGCGTGCACCGTCCGCGTACCGCTCGTTTTAATCACAATAGGTACCATCTCCGGTAGGATGCAGGGAGGTTGGTTAGGTAACAAGACGGGAGTTCTTTCGCATGGGTAGATTATTCCACTGAAATCAATAAGTCTCGCTCGTTTAACTAAAAATTTTATTGAATATAGGAGGACCCCGGCTTGAGCACCTGTTCCATAAGCTACTGCTGGTTTCTTGTTATTATTGCTCAATTAGGTACCTTCACTAGACATTTTAAATAGGTAAGTGCATACTACGAATGGCCGCCTCCACAAGAGCCGAGCCGCCCCGCACCGCTCTCGAGTCAAGTCTATGCGTTCAGACATCAAAGCTGATTGCTCGTGCGTGCCGCTCGCCTCTTCTGGACGCACCTATTTACGTTTGGACGAACAACAAAAAGGTCGAACCCGTTTTTACGATGATTCAGTTGTGCGAAAACTCAAAACTTTAGTCAAATATTCCTAAGCTATTTTCCTTCATACAAAGTGTACAAGTCTGTTTTTCTATAAATGTCTTAAACCCATAACAAACCGTACTGGTTACGAAAATCATGAGTTTTGGCATCAATCACAACCTTTACCTAAGTTATGAACGTCTTGATTATTAGAAGAAACACATATGGTATGAATTACACCAAAAACTGCTTCAAATTAACTATTCAAACACATTAATTTTCATAAAAACAAAAAAATATCAGAATCCATTTCAACAGATTAAAAATAATCATCACGACTTGACATTTCTAAATGCGAGTTTGTCTTTGGACTGTAGTGATGTGATAAGCGGATGAATGAATCGACCAGTGTGAGTGAACTGAACCTATTATTTTTAGAACAATAATACAAAATTAATTTCGAAGAAAAAGAAATAAAAGCGCAACTTTTAAGTAAATTTAGCAAAAACAATTATAATAAAAAAGTTGTGGACGAAATGGCAGCCCGCAAAAATATTATTGTTTTAAGCCTTCCGCCCTATCATTGCGAATTAAATCCGATCGAATTAATATGGGCACAGTTAAAAACTCACGTTGGCAAAAATAATAAAACCTTCGAAATGGCTGAAGTCAAGGAATTGATCAAAGAAGGCTTAAGCCAAATTGGTACGATGTCCTGGAACAACTGCATTAGTCATATAATAAAAGAAGAAGATAAAATGATGCAGCTTGACGGATTAATAGATGCTGCATCAGACGCATCGACCCCCAGTTTTATTGTTCACGTATCCGAAATAGAAGACTCGAGTGAAGTAACTTGTAGTGAATCAAATTAATAAAAAAGATAAAAATATCTTGTCGTTTTATTTCTTTATGTAAGGCAAAGATGGTTTTGAGAAATTATTTCTTTGATCATGATAATGAAGGATATTCTGGCAGCTTACTACAAAAAATATTACAGTCAACGCTATTAATTCCCATAGTCATAACCACATTGTCAGGAAATCTCACATCATGAAAATCATTCAGTTACAAGCTTCCTGAGTATATTTGTTCACTCGTTCATTCGATAATGTCCCAACACTATCAATTGTCTTTGGTTACCAGGACGCCATCTTTGTTTACCATTTAAGACATTTATGGAAAAACAGAGTGTAGTCGGATCGGGGGTACAGTGCGCACGCGCAGTGTGGCAACAAGGCACTGGACACGATCTACACTCGCAGCTTCATGTGCAGCGGCGCAGTGGCTCGCGGCGCCCACGCCGGCCTCACCGCCCGCGCTGGCCGCGCCGGCCGCGCCGCCCGCGCCGCCCGCGCCGCCCGCGCCGCCCGCGCCGCCAGCACCAGCGCCACTGCCAGCAGGATGGCGGCGGCCTGCAGCAACGCCAGCAGCGCACCCAGCCACAGCACCACGTACAAGTTGACTGGCGCGTCCTCGCTCGCCTCCTGCGTGCGTAGATAGATTAATTACACTTTATTGTACACCAACACATACAGAACAACAACAAAAATGACAAACAAAACAAGAAATAAACAACAGTGTACCTGTAAAATAAACGCTTTTGATTTGTGGGCGGTCTTATCGCAAGCTGCGATCTCTTCCTCTTCCAGACAACCTTTGGATGGAGAGGATTCCGTGTTTGAAACAGGGTAGTAGTCAATAAATTCACCTTTATGAAGCTCTCCAACACATCGGGTAGTAACGAGGTCAGTATCCTTCGCACCCAGCTGTCGGTATCTAACGCCGCGAGCACGACGCCGGCGCTCGGCGTGCTCAGCCAGCGCGCCGCGCGCGCCGCCAGCCACCCCGCCACCGCCGCCTCGCACACGCACAGCGCCGTCATCGCGCCCGCATACTGTACCAAATAACACTCAGTCCTACCAATACTACTTATCAAGAGTTTTATGGTAAGTAAGTTTACCTAAGCAGCGCAACCAACTCAGGAGTGTAGGGCTGCCGCAGAAACTTAATCGGGTTTGGACATCATTATACCTAATACTTACCATGTTACTGAGCTTTACATGAAATTTACATGTATTAGTTCAAGTATGTATGTATGTAGAGAGAGAACGAGTGGAACTGACGATGATGTGCATGATGCGGCGCGTGGGGGGTGCGGCGCGCGCGGCGGCCGCGGCCAGCAGCGGCAGCAGCAGCAGCGCCGCGCCGCAGCCGCACAGCGCCGCGCCCAGCACGCGGTACTCCGCCGGGAACAGCTCGCGCACCACGACGTACGTGCTGGGGTCCCACTTGAGCCGCGCCGCCGTCGCCAGCGCCGCGCCGCCGTACGCCTGCAACACGACGCCACGTTACCGACGGCGCCACTCCACCACTCCGCCGCCCCTGTAGCCGGGCGGGGCTGGGGCGCTGGGGCGCTGGGGCCAGTGTCGTATTCTCACGGTAAGCAGCAGGTTGATCGCGGGCAGGCACGCCTCCGCGTAGCGCGCGATCGGCTCCATGGCTACTATGCTCGGAGCAGTTGTATCGGAGTTGGATCAGCTGGCCCAGTCACTGATCCCGATGTCGACGCCCGCCTCACTACAGTCACCGCTAATTAATCAACCAAAATTATCGTATTAAATTATTCATGAGTAAATAGTTATTACGCTACCTATCTATGTTTGTTTTCCTCCCCAACATGACGCGCTTACTTAGTAACGTAGGTAGGTACCCGATACATAAATTTAATGTTATTACCTACATTCCCGATTTTCCTAGCCTCGGTTCTTGTCACTCGCGCCTCGGCTCGTGAAGAACGAATGTTTGCCATTGGAACCTTGTACATTCAGATAATACTGGCCAAGAACAGGAGCTAGAACCGCGAGGAGAGGTCAGACAGCATAGGACTCGGTCAATTCTCTGAGACCTGGTTTCAACTGAATGGAACATGCCCAAAAATGTCACGCCGTTCGTGAGCTTCGCCAAAACCAAAACTTTCATTTTTCCGCAGTAGGTAATCATGTTCATATGGCTACGTCTCCGCGTCACTCAACAGAGGAAGGTAACGGTCGGAAGTAGAGGTAGGTTAGATAAGTACTACCCTGTCCTTATATTTTTTGTGCAACTCCTACAGGCTGAAATCTTTTGTTCCATGTTTACGTAATCACTGATACTACACACTTATTTACAAATTATTTGTACGGTTTAATTGTCAGTCCGCTGCAGCACTATCACTATCATCACTATCACTATCACATCATTATCACTATCACTACATATTATATAACCTTCCGCCGTAGTCGGGTAAAAACAAAGTCCTCCACCGCGTCTGTCTGTTTGTCTGTTCGCGATAAACTCAAAAAATCCTACACCGATTTTCATGCTGTTTTCACCAATGGATAGAGCGGTTCTCGAGGAAGGTTTAAGTATATAATTTGTTAAGTTTTTGTATACATTGGCTAAAATATAATTATATTTGGTGACGGAAAAAAATAAGCCGTCTGGGAGCTTTCAACGAAAACGCTGCCTAAACCCTTTGAGATATACCTAACAAAACGATATACAATGTGTTAAGAAAACCCTGTCCGACCCGAAAACTTATTGTTGGGTATCGAGATTAGATGCTCTGAACAGCAAAGAATGTTAGAAAATTCAATATCTTCAAATTACCTGCCCTAGCTTTATGAAATAAAGACTAAATTAAAGAATACTTAAACGAAAATAAAAAAAAACCGGCCAAGTGCGTGTCGGACTAGCACATAAAGGGTCCGTACCACCGTAGAATAAAAAGCTACCACTACTGCCAGAGAGCATGGATGTAATGCCATCAAACCGAATAAAATATTTACAATAAATAAAATCCGATACAATAATACTTATACCATTATTTAGAATAACATAGCCATATTTATTAATAACGAAATTGATTGTATTATCTGATTGAAACGAGATAGTGTAGGCTCTAGACATAGGCTAATCCAAATTCCGCGCGGACGAGCCGCAGCGCACAGCTCGTTGAAGATAATTTTGAAAAATTAGCGGGTTTGCTAAGAGTATTTGAACTGGATCGTCCAATTCCGGTTACCTACCGCTCTCACCAGATAATCTACTACTAGTAAGTAAGGTTGCCTGCGCGTCTAAGGTAACATTTCCCAAATAGGCTGAGTTATTTTTATTATTCACACTTGTAATTAGCTTCTGTTGGAAATGTTTATATAGATGTCGCCGCCAACTGGTTTAATACGCTATACAATTGGGCGGCTAGGCCGTTCATTAAACGCCGGCACTTAATAGAATGGCTCAAGGATGCCTAGGCAAATTGTTGAATGCAACGTTTAATGAAGGGGCTGAACGTTGCTTAGCCGCTTGGGTGAATGACATTTGTGAATATTGTTACGGTGACCATGACGTCTATGACAAAGTCGACGGAGCCCCGCTTCGCGGGGCTCCTATTTCTGTGTTCGGGGCACCAGTAACCTAACGTGAAGGGAATGATGGGGGTTTAGCTCGCTCGCTAACCCATAATTCCCTTCGAACCTAACCCAGCCAAGTCGAGTGCCCCAAAGTCCCGAGCTCGCTTCGCTCGCTCACGCGTGCTATATGTAAAACGTTTTCATTCTAAACATTGTTTTGCTAGTGATCTAGATGATGAAATGACATCCAGTAATCCTGCATAAGCGTCCGTATGCGTTTAGAGTAATTCATGGTCACTTTAGCCTGTCGAACATTGTTGATAACCTCAATTAGTTTAAAATTCGGTTTCGTCTCATTAGTCGTAGATAAATCCATGTTATACTCTTGTTTACTATTCAATTGAACTTTTTAACACACTATAAAATTACTAAACACGTAATACGCCAAAAAAACAATACACATTTAATCAGCTGTTGACAAATAGGGACGCCATATTTGTTAGATGACTACTGGCGCTGCAGTGACGAATAAATGAATTAAATTTTAATGACCCGGCGGCTTTTGTTTCAGCCTTCTTCAAAAGGCTAGCTTTCAACCAGCCAACTCGTTGGACGTTTTGCTATATGGGTCAATTCAACGAACGGCCTAGGCGTCTAATTGAGTGCCGGCGTCTAATGAATGGGCTAGCCGCCCAATTGAATGGCGTATTAAACCCGTTGGCGGCGACATAGACACAATGAAGTTGCGGCAAAGAAAAAAGTAAAAGGCTCAAGAATGTATTAAAGTGAAGGAAGATACATTTTTATTATGAATATTTATACTTAGATAATAGTCTGACGACAAACTTACAAAGCATATAGACCTTGCCATCGGGATCACCGGTATGTGATGTAGAAGGTATTTATGACGACGTTCATAAGTACAGTAGCACGCTAAAAACCGTAATGCTGGTAATACACATTAGAGGTAGAGTACTGATTGAGATTAACTGCTGCACTTATGAACGTGACCGTATCTATCGTTCTAATAATCGAGTCAGTAATAGTGAGGAGTTCGACCGTGTGAAGGCTTCAGCAGCTCTCGCCAAGCGGTCGGGTGAAGTCACGGGGCTGCGCTGCTACACGCGACAGGCAGTGTGGTTATGGTGCAGGCAGATACCCAGGCTCCGTGGCATGGGCTCCCAGAGCGCAGCGCTGCGGCCCGCGTGAAGTGGCGCGAGCTACAGCATGGGCTTCCAGGCCGTGCCGCTGGTGGCGCGGTCCGAGCGCGCGCGGAGCGCCCGCGCCGCCGCCAGCGCCAGCGCCGCCAGCTGCAGCACGCCCAGCAGCGACACCAGCCCGAGCAACACCCACACCAACGTCGGCGTGTGCGCGTTCAGCTCCTGCACACGCAACACAACGGAACCTTATAACCTACTGAAACTGTAGGTACCTACCTACCAACCAAATCATTTTAAATAAGCAATTAGAGAAATAGGTAAAAACTAATCAACCGTCCTATGCCATAAGCTTAAAATATATGTATAAAGGTATGTCATGTCCAGGCCTAACAGAGGACATCTTTCGGCTGAAATGTTGATCCAGTCATATTGGCTGCGTTTACATACAATCAGGAGCATGCCTCGCCCGAGCACTCAGTTTTGACGTTGGAACGCATAGACATAATGTCAAAACATGACAGCTCGGGCGAGGTACGCCAGGCATCTATCCGTATACCAATTGACTCACTTACAACCGACTAGGTACATACTTACGTGAGAATATGGCGATGATTTACAAGGGATCCCGTTTCATTACAGAGCCCTGGGGGCTTACCACCACCTCTTATAGCAGTTTTGTTTTAACGTTTCAGCGGCCATTTGTGCAATGACGTTTCTTATTGTCATGACAATAAGGTACGTCATTGCACAAAAAGACGCTGAATCGTTAAAACGTTCCTGTAATTGAATCGCAATAAGAGTTCGTGGTAAGCCCCCTGATAAAAACAGTAGAATCAAGCCGTCACGGAACTTTGAATCGCGAAAAAATATGTTATGAAGCACTCGATGAAGCATAAGGTATTAGGTACCATGTCGTCGAAGCCGCCGCGGGCCGCCAGCCAGCCGAGCACCGCCACCTCGGCCACCAGCAGCACCAGCATGCCGCCCGCGTACTGTGCAACAGACAACACACGACCATAGGGACTTGACCACCCACAGAGCAAGCATCCAGTGCAGTGCCCCTCGCATCTCGGGATTAACTACCTACATGTAGGTAGCGGTATCAACAAGATACTTTCTTAGGATTCCGTACCTCAAAAGGAAAAAACGGAAAACTTCCAGACGGACAGATAGTTTTTTTTCTTAATTGTGTTTTTCATATAATTTGGGGGCACGGTAGTGCCCCCGCCAAGACGAGTCAAGCGAAGCGCAAGGGCACTACTACCTTTTCTCGAAGCGTTTAGTTATTTTTTGGAACCCTCATAACTTGGGTTTGGATTATACCAGATAAACAAAATTCTCGGAATATGATGTCAATAGTGGACTCATTCAACATATTTTATAAAGTTTCAGTTTCATATCTCATAGGTACCTATTTTAGATTTTATTGATATCTAAAAAACTCCAATTTCGTCACTGACTCACTGATGATCATCAAAATTCTTAGGGTACTTCCTGAAGTCCTAGGAAGCTGACATTTTGTATGTGAGCTAGTAAGTATTAATACTCGTACATAAACACCAAAAAATATATAAAACTTGGAACTTGGTGGTTTGTATGAGACTTTCTCGAATGTTGATGATAGTGGTCTGAAATTAGATATAGGGACTCCATGTTATAAATAATAATAAAATAGGTACATATTTCAGGAGTTTTAGTAAACTGCACTGGGCCAGCGTGGTGGATTATGGCCTGAATCCCCCTCGCATTGAGGGGAGGCCCGTGCCCGGCAGTGGGACGTTAAAAAGGGCCAAATTATTTATTACAATTATTTTAGTAAATCACTCCACACCCTTTAAATTAAGGAATGGAATGAAGCGCGCGCAAAGCGCCTAATGTGTACCCGCTGCAGGTATACAGCGCGGTAAATAACTGTCTTAGTGGTCGCTTACCTACGTTCATTACATAAGGAACTATCCATGGGAAAAGCTCCTGTGTTAAATTGCATGCTTCTGACTCACTGATTGAGACAGGCAGTGAGTAAGAAGTAGAAATAACGGGGCCAGTCCATAGTTCAACAATGACCGTTAAATACGATTAAACGGATTATCATCCAGTTATCTGGTGAGTGTGAGTGTGCGAGGCGAGGGTGTACTGACGAGGGCGGCGAGGCAGGCGCGGGCGGCGCGCGCGACGTGCACGGCCAGCAGCGCCAGCAGCACCAGCGCCGCGCCGCAGCCCAACGGCGCCGCGCTCAGCGCGCGCTGCTCCAGGGGCATCGACTTGAAATGCCCCATTGTCGACAGCAGCACAAACACTCCAACCACCAGCAACGCGCCGCCGTACGCCTTAAACCCAAACCAATTCACCTTTTAATAATACCTAACTACCCCGTCCCGTATGAAATAGCACGATGGAGCAAAGATGACATATTCAAAATGAATTACTTAGGTAATAAGATACATCAGCAACCCAATAAAACCCAATTAACAGTGAAGTGATGTCAGAACGCTGTTGGGCGTATTCCTTTCTGAGTCACTATTTTGAGCATCAGGATTGATTCGCCACCAGACGAAGCTAGGAATGTACAGACCCCAGTAGGACTAGGGGTGAGACTGGTTGGACGACTGGGGGAGCAGGAGAGCAACACTTACAGCGAGGAGCACGTTGATCTGCGAGAATGCCCTCATGGTGCGCGGCGTACTCTTTTAATTATTACAATACTTTATTAATTATTCGTCCAGCGTGTCGGAGCGGGCGCGCGGCACTGGGGACACTGAAACCACCAGTTGACGCGAGCCTTTTTCCTATCTATCATTTTCCCTATTTATTACTTCAGTATGTTTTGGAATTAATTAATACCTACATATCCCTGAACAACGATGACGCATCGCGTTGACGATTGGCAGTATCGGCACACGCAATTATTATTATCGATGTCCTAGCTTATAGTAGTCATTATACCAGTGGCAGCCTACAACAGGAAAAGAGCACAGGTACCGCGCAAACGGGTCCGACTATTTCGGGCAAAAGTAATTCGGTAAAACCAGTTTATCATATAATGCTGGAAAGCAGTAGGTAGCGTGGTCTTGTCTGTCAGTGGGGTGCGTCTAGAAGAGGCAAGCAGCGCGCCCGCCTGAGCGATCAGTTTTGACGTCTGAACGTATAGATAATATTCTAAAGTGATTACTCGGCGCGCCGCTGGCCACTTGTAGATGCAGCCAGCGAGATGAAATTAGAAGATTCTACACATTTTGTTCAGAATTATTTTTTACAGATTATGAACAAAACCGATCGTGAAACTATCGTAATCTATGCAGATTTACTTACTTACAACCAAAGATTTTAGTAATATGGATACCGAATACCTACTCGTACGAAACTCAAAGGGCAATGCCAATTTTAGGATTTTCAGGCTCAGAGTCGCACGATTTTTTTAAAAGTTTTATGAGGCACAAATAGGATATGCTATTTAACGTAAACCAAATGCTTATAATTCAAAACCGTCGAGATCGTCAAGTCAAATAGCCCTGCTGATGACGGAAGACAGGATGCCGGCCGGCTACCTCCTAGTGTGTGTTGATTTGGCCGTCGCGGATTGTCCGGCCGATATCTGTCGACGCTGGCCGTGATCGCCTAGCGGCCACACACTCTCGGATCGAATCAGTCGTCAGTCCAAAACCTTAAACAAAACTGTGAGTGTGTGATCTGTTGCGATTAACTGACAGACTACTATCATCCGGCGGACCGTTAATGGGTGGGGTCCTTAAAGAAGTATGTTCAACAAAAACTAAAACCCGACCACTGCAAAATCACACTCTAAAATGTATGAAACAAAAATAATCTCATCTAGAGGATAGCCGTGGTCTGCAGTCATATGCCACTTTGCCTAACGGACCTCAACGGACCGCGGCTGCCACGGCAGCTATCCTCTAGATGAGAATATTGTCTTGTTAAATTCAGCGGACATTCAGGACGCTTCCAACGATACCTCATCTGTCAAATTATGATAAGTAGTTTGGAAGTTAGGCGGAAACAGATGAACATAATGTGCATACATACATACACATACACACACATACATACTGGTCAAAATCATATCCTTCCGCCCGCGCCGTAGTCGGGTAAGAGCTTGGCCGCACTGCGAATAAAAATCGCGCGGATTTTTTCCGCGCCGTATATTGTCAAATTGCGTGAATTTAAAATCGCGAAAGCGGATAAAATCATAAATGATTTCATGTGTTACAGAATTGCGACAAAAAAAACAGCGCGGATTTTATTCGCAAAGCGGGCTAGGCCTAACTGACTTTGGTGATTGACTTGAAGACCGGCTTGAACCATACACAAGATGAGGTAGGTATTACTTCATAATATTATGAATGCTCTTTGGGTACCTACTTCAGTAGCCTAAACATGCATTTCGCGCCCGCTTCTAACAACCCCAGCGATAACATGGTCTTGATGCTAGCACCGACCGACACACCGACACCGACACCGACCCCCACACCGACACCAACACCGAGCCCGGCATTCACCCCGGCTCTATAGTACGCAGTGTTGTTCACCGTGACTGTCTACCTATGTTGTGAAAGCATTTATTGGAAATCGCTGCGGTCCGATGTCTTATAAAGCGGTGGGTTAGATTAATAAATAAATAATAACCATTTTACATACTATATTCAAAATAACTTAAAATAGATTATGTACACGTCGCTGTACGATCTAGTGGGACTTGTCCCCGGAAGCGCCGAAACACCACTCTATTCGGCCGGAAGTTCTCCTCCAAGACGAGGTGCAGATAACACGTCGGTAAATAAACTGCTGGCCTACTCCGAAATACGAACCTAACGTTTCGGCTGACGGATTGTCGTGATTTGACATTTCTTCTTTCGTTTTTCTCTACGATTTGACATTGTTTTGATCGTAAATCGAATCCGTACTTCGGACGATCCGTCAGCGACGTATTTCGGAGTAACCCCCCTGATTAGACCGCAGCAGGTGAATCAATGTATTTCATAACCTAGTAATAAAAACTAATCGATTATAATACCTACCTATTATTAATTTCACATAATTATATTATAAAATCAAACTCAACTCAGGTATTGTTTTTTTTTTTAATTTCTTTTTAACTCAATTTATTGCAGCTTTTTGATTATGTTGAACCTGTATTCTCTAAATAAAAAAATAAATAATTAAATAAAAAAATAAAAACCGACTTCAAAAAAACCTGGAGCACTAAAAAGCCTGAAATAATATTTCTATTACCACCACTGTCTACCCCTTCGGGAAAATCAGGCGTGATGATGTGTTATCGAGTATTTGGGGTCGGTGCCAATCTATCTTCTTACTTTTATAGTAGGTAGACTCGGCATACCAAGATTGGCACCGACTCCAAATACTCGATAACACATCATCACGCCTAAAAACATACATACAGCCGAACATAGAACCTCCTCCTTTTTTGAAGTCGGTTAAAAACACGACTGCCCTGCCAAAAAAAAACTAACTAAAAAGTATTAAACAAGTGCAGAGTCATTGCAGTCGGGGGACCGTTCTGTGGTTCCCATGTAAAATTATTGTAATAAATTGGAAGCAATATGTGTATATGTTCACTTTTCTCCGAATGACCCCCGTCAATGACATGTGGAAGATGATTCATTTGGCCTAATGCTCAGAACGGCGAACGCCGGCCACTTGGCTGCTTAACATTGACATGCCATACAAAATACACTAGCGCAAGGAAAGTGGGACGAGATCAAAATTTTATGTTATATCAAAATTAAAAGGTTAATAAATTGAAACAATAATAATGTTTTTATCGTACTCCCCGTTTCCATGCCGCTAAGTGTAAGCGTAAGTGTAAGTGTGTTATAAATAACGACTAGGACACGGGGCTAGCTAGAGTGCCGTCATTTCTGGATTGAGGATGTGTGAGAAGCGTCGCCGCAGACGTAGCTCGTTGTGCGCGCGGCGCGCGGCGGTGGCGGCGGCGGCCAGCGCGCCCGCTTGCAGCAGCGCCAGCACCGCCGCCCACGCCGCCGCCGCGCCCTCCACGGGCTCGCTCAGGCTCACCTCCTGCGCAAACGCGTATTTATTATAAAGTATGTACTTACACAAAGTAGGTATATACTTTATGAGGACTATGCTCGGAGTTTCCCTGCGAGATCAACTCAGAAATGAGGAGATACGCAGAAGGACCAAGGTAACCGACATAGCCCGTAGTATTGCCAAACTTAAGTGGCAGTGGGCAGGGCACATTGCTCGTAGAACGGATGGCAGATGGGGCCGAAAAGTTCTCGAGTGGTGGCCACGCACCGGAAAGCGTAGCGCGGGTAGGCCTACCACAAGGTGGACCGACGACCTGGTAAAGGTCGCGGGAATCCGCTGGATGCGGGCAGCCCAAGACCAGTCATTATGGCGAACCTTGGGGGAGGCCTATGTCCAGCAGTAGACGTCTTTCGGCTGAGATGATGATGATGTACTTATTCGCTAGCATGTTGGTTTTTTACTTCATGGCTAAGAAAGACACCGTCGTGTCATCCTGTCAGTTATGTCACGCGCTGGGGGCTGGCGCTCACCTCGAGGAGCCGCTGGAGGGCGAGGTCGGGGGGGGCGGCGGGCTGCGCGCGCAGCCGCAGCGCCCGCTGCGCGCGCCACACCAGCCACGCTCCCAGCGCCACCTCGGTGAAACACAGCGCCAACAGCGCCCCGCCGTACTGCGGACAGACTGACGATGATGGCAACTGACACGAAACATACAGATCCCGCTCGACTGCGGGTTATAAATAAATTAAATACTCACGCAAATGAGTATGTTGCGGCACCTACGCTGCGAAGAGTCAAGAATACCCCAGAGCGCGAGCGCCGCCAGCAGCAGCAGCGCGAGGCCGCAGCCGCCGAGCGCGCCGCACGCCACGGAGTACTCGCGCGGCAAGTGCGCCGCCGCCGCCACCGCCGCCGCGCCGCCGGGCTCGCGGTACAGCCGCAGCGACGTCACCACCGCGCCGCCGCCGTAGAACTGGAACCACAGGGACTGATACAGGGACCTGCCGCCTGCTTGCAGCGGCGGGCGGCGTTAACTACACCACGCGACACTCACGGCGAGCAGCAGGTTGAGCAGCGCCAGCGCCAGCGACACCATGCCCAATGATCAACGCGCCACGAGTCGGGCCGGATCACGGGCCTCGCGTGTTTCGCGCGTTTTTAATTTAACTAAAACAGCTCAATCGATTCGATACTAACTGCCTAAATGTAAATGTGTAATGTAAATGTAGTCCCGACCGCAGAATAAATATTCCAACTCGGTAGGCAACAACATAGGTACATACTCACCAACGGAGTACATACATACGTTAGGTACGTAATATTTAAGCACACATTATTATTACAGTGAATTAATCAGGTTTTCCTTCCTGTACGTTTGTTCAATGCAGTACCTAAAGGAATACGCACGGTCGCAGTAACCGCGGCCTAAACTGGGTATCGCTGGTTAAAGCATTGCTCTTTGTAACCGAGTGTGCACCTCCATTCCACGCATACCTGCTGTTCTGTTCCGTGTAGGTACTAGGTTCGTGTAACAGTACACATTTAATCAGCTGTGGACAAATATGGACGCCATATTTGTTAGATGACTACTGGCGCTGCAGTGGCGAAAAAAGGAATTAAATTTTAATGACCCGGCGGCTTTTGTTTCAGCTTTCTCCAAAAGGCTAGCTTTCAACCAGCCAACTCGTTGGACGTTTAGCTAAAGGTGTCCATTCAACGAACGGCCTGGGCGTCTAATTGAGTGCCGGCGTTTAATGAACGGCCTAGCCGCCTAATTGAATGGCGTATTAAACCAGTTGGCGGCGACATAGCTATTAGGTTGGTATTCAACCAAACATTATTTTATTAAGTTCGGGCCACGTAACTTGAGTATACGAAGAAAAGGTGGACATAGCTTTGCGCTTGTGCTAAAGTAGGTACGATAACATGTCACTGGATGTCGATAGTCGATATACACATTTTCGGTTGCTGCATACCTATCTAAAATGATTCACATTTCTTAGGAAATGTGAACTAAGCTCAATGGGCTGGTAGTGTATCACTGTATGTTGTGTGCTGTTCTCCAGCCTGATAGATAACTGCAGCGTCGCGTCGCAACCGCGCCACGGTAAAGGTAGGAGTTCGTTGCAAGCGGCAGACAGCAGACGTCAGTCGGTCTCATACAAATTGAATGCCATCTGCCGACGCGGCACATGTCATCGCAATAATTTGTATGAGACCGACTGACTGTCTGCCGCTTGCAACGAACTCCTACCTCTACGCAACGTTCATAATGGAAAAGCGATCGCATTCGCACGTCACGGCACGATGCTGGCTGGCTCCATGATATTTGATAGGTAGGTAATAGGTAAGTAGGTATTGTAAAACAAATTAAACTTCAATTTGTACAAAAATATCACTTTATTGTTTTACTTAAAATATCTACGTGTCAATATTCGGGGATTAACAAACGCACTGTCGCGTGTGCGTATCGCGTGTTATTGTCTAGCGAGGCGCGAACGGTCCGCCTCCTGTATAACATAATTAACATAGGTATTGTCTTGGACAGTAGATACCTAAAGACGCCGTTAGAACCAGGGGCGCCGGCTTTTAAACAATCCCGTGGGTGCTCATGATGACTCGTTTAAAAGAACAGACAAGTAGAAAAACAAAAAGGTGAAACATTTTTTAAATGTAGGAAAATTAAGTAAAAAAGTATTGGGAAAATCCAAAAGTGCACACCTCAATATTGCTCATGTAATATTTTGAATAAGTTATCATTTTTGGTCTTCTTTCTAACTCTAACTTTTAATCTCAAAAAACCTTGAAAATATACTTACTTAGAATCCAGCTTTTTAAGTGGAAGTTACAGTAAACGTTTTTTAATCTAAATAAATCAAATAAAATATGCGGGCGGGTAAGGTTTCAGAAATATTGCCAATTTTAATGTCTGGAGCCATGGGTGCTCAGCACCCACTACTTGGCTCTCATGGGTGCTTGAGTGCCCGAGCACCCACGGAGTCGGCGCCTCTGGTTAGAACTAATCTCTTAACACTATTTGGCACCTGGATACTACGAATAACCGACGAATACGAGTAGCGCGGAGGCACCGCGCGGGGAGCCGGGAGCGGCCCATGCAACATGCACGCGCTCAGAGCCTCCGAGTACTTACTGGCTACTGCCTGTATGCATACAGTGCAACATTGTATTGCTTTCTTTAGGCCTAGGCCATACAGCGGTTATATTCGCGCTGTTAAAACCGCATCCTATGGAATCATATGAACCTATCGCACTTGCGGTTCATATGATTCCATAGGACGCGGTTTTAACAACGCGGATATAACAGCTGTGCGGTCTAGGCCTTAATTATTCACACCGACTCCGACGCGACGTGTAATGAAATGACATCGTGATGCCACGCCCTATGCCTTTCCATTCCACACACGAATCCTACGATGTTATAAGCTATCGATTGAATTTATTAGTGCCGGTCGGCGTTCCAGCCGCGCTGCGCCGCGCGCCGCCACGCGTCCCTCAACAACGCGGGCGTGGTCGGTTCAGTACTCACGCACTAGGTAAATGACGATCATTCACCTAACACAAATATGAACACCTAACAAGAATACAAAATGGAACTCAACTCACGTAGGGGTGTGGATAGCACCGAATCTCTCGATAATTCGACAAGGCAAGAGGAACACAATATCCTTGCAACAGACGCACATACTATCGACACTGCCGAATACTGAAACGCTACTCAAATGACAATCCCACAGCGTAGCCGCTCGCTTCGCCCCTCACCCGGCGCGGGCTCTCGTTATATAACATTTTTGAGAAAGGGCCTTTCACAGAACACGATGTGATTGACAACTTGATGATGAAGATGAAGGCCCTTAAGGCGCGTCGATACTAAGCTGCTCTGAAATTAGGGTTGCGTTACAGTAGGTATCAGGCCAGGCGGCAAGTGACTATTACATAACTACACTTTAATTCACACAAAACTACTTTAGGGGTAGTCCATTAATTACGTGATGTGATTTTTGACACTTTTAAGAGAAAAAAACGTGTTATTTACCGAAACCCCCCTCTCCCTCACGTGAGATTGGGTGAGATTCGGCTCGATCCCCTCCCCCTTAAACGCCTCACGTAATTAATGGACGCCCCTTTACATTGGTACATTTATGTCACCGCCAAATAGTTCCATCAGCCATTCCCTTGGAGGGCTAACCTGTTCATTAAAATGTCGGCGTTCTGCCTATGATTATTTTTGATTTCATAATAATTCTTAGAACATTACGATTAGAGTGTAGATCTACTATTATATGAATTCAACCTTTTTTCTAAAACGCGAGTCACATTTTCGGTGATAGTTTCAATGATATAATCTATCACGCTTATAATACTTATAAATCACAAATACCCAAGCGCGGTCGGAGCAACTTTCAGCCGTTTTATTAAACGTTGCTATCAAAATTTTGCCTTAGCGTACTTTTTTCGTCGGCGGCGTATGAGCTACCTAGTTATCCAAAGAAGTGGCTAATGTATTTCCACAACACAGACTGTCCTTACAGGATATCATAATACAGCAGTGTGGTCCCTAATTTATGTGTAACATAACAAGAATATTGTTATTTCTCGAATTCACTCAGAGAACAGCTAAATACGTCAATTCTGTCAAAATTAAACTATTTGGTGGCGACACAAATGGGTAGGCGTCTAACAAATATAGCGTCCATATGGGACGCCATATTTGTTAGATGACTACTGGCGCTGCAGTGGCGAAAAAAGGAATTAAATTTAAATGACCCGGGGCGGCTTTTGTTTCAGCTTTCTCCAAAACGCTAGCTTTCAACCAGCCAACTCGTTAGACGTTTAGCCTAACGGCCTAGGCGTCCAATTGAGTGCCGGCGTTTAATGAACGGCCTAGCCGCCCAATTGAATGGCTTATTAAACCAGTTGGCGGCGACACATACATAACATTGAATAAGTAGAATAACAATATAAGTTCACCTGTGTGAATGATATGATCGCTTATACAATATCTTACAACTAGGTCACGGAATACTTTCTCTAATATACCTACCTAATAATAAATGGCAGTCTGTTTCGTACGTGGTTTAGTAGAAAAAAAATATAATTCTGTGGAGTGTCGGCGGCCAGTAACGGACCCATGCCGACACCGCCGCCCGCGCCGGCCGCCTGCCGACTGCCGGCTCGAGAGATTATTAACAACTTAATTACCTATACCTACCTAATCGTTCGTTACAATCAGACTCGTGACAGATCGATTGAGTAAGATACATCTTTTGATTATTCAATACCATCAATTCGATTATAACCGCCCTAATTATGAATTTTTGGCTGAATGTTTGGAGAGAGTATGGGGATCGCTTTGCGCGCCAAGCCACGTGGCGCCATACTTTCTCAGAGCGCTCAGGTTAAATCCTCCGTATGAACTTGCTGCGAAACGATACGGAAACGATACGTGATAAATTTAAAGTCGAAAATTTTCACGTTCCATCCGTGAATAAAACGGCGGTGTGGCCTGCTCGCAGCCGCGGGCGGCGAAAAGAGGTTCGGTCGCGGGCACCTCGCGGCTTCGAGCCGGACGCACCCGCGGGCGCGGGGCGGGCGCAGGGCGGGCGCGGGGTGGGCGGCGGCGGCGGCTACAGATCCGCGCGCAGGATGAGCAGCGCGGCGGCGGGCGCCGAGGGCGGCGCGGCGGGCGGACGCGGGCGGCGCGCGCGGAGCTGCGCCTGCACCGCCTGCCACGCCGCGTCACGCGCCGCGCTGCCCGCCGGCGGCGGCGGCGCGGGCGGCGGCGGCGGCGGCGGAGCGTGCGTGGCGCCGGGGGGCCCGCGCCGCGCCCGGCGCCGCCGCCGCGCCGGGCGGGCGGGAGCACGTGCGCCGCTACGGCTGCGCGCCGGTCCGCCGCCTGCGGAGGTCTCGTCCTGTAATTTACGATTGCACGATTCAATAATGATATATCTGATCCACAGCAGCCGCCGCTCCTCCGCCGAGTTGCTCACCTGCTAGAAAATCTTATCGAGTATAGTGTACATGCGCAGGTTGGCGGTCTTCCGCCAGCCGGGAGGCGCTCGCTCCGCATCGGCGCAGGCATTGTCGCTGTCGTCGTCGGCGGACAGGGCGCAGGCGCCGCCGCCGCCGAGCCCCTCCTTCTCGCGCGGGGCGGAGGGCGGCGCCCGCGCCGTCGCGCGGCTCGCCATTCGACGAGCCATCACGAATGCTGCGATCTGAAATATGTATACCGGTGAGATAGTTAGCACACGGAACGAGCACCGGCAGCGGCGCCGCCGCCGGCCGCGTCCACGGCACGCACCTGCAGCACCACGCCGAGCACGCCGAACACTGCGATCACGAACGCGTTGTTCGGCGCCTCCCGCTCCACCTCCTGCGATACAAAATTTATGTGGCATACATAAGCTCGTAGGACAAAGAATCGAAATAGACTGTGGTATCAGTCCGGTGAGTATATGATGGGATGGGAAGGGCCGCACGGCCGCACGGGCGCACCTCGATCATGTCGTAGATGGGTCTAGCGATGTCCTTGTAGCGCTCGACGGCGAGCAGCGCGGGCTTGAGGTCGTGCAGCAGGTCGATGCCGCGGCGCGCCAGCTCGGCCTGCGGCGCGCGGCGCCACCACGCCGCCAGCGACGCGCCCATCCACGCGCCGTACCCCACCTCGCTCGCCGCCAGGAACAACACGCCCACGCAGTACTGGAATATAACATGCGTACACTCGATCAACCAACAGATACAGATCGTCATTTCAGCCGACAGACGGCCACTGTTGGACATAGGCCTCCCCCAAGATTTTCCACAACGACCGGTCCTGTGCCACTTGCATCCAGCGGTTTCCCGAGACCTTCACTAGGTCGTCAGTCCATCTTGTGGGGGGCCTACCCACACGCTGCGTCTTCCAGTACGTGGTCGTAGTCGCCACTCAAGAACCTTTCTGCCCCATCGGCCATCAGTTCTTCGGGCTATGTGCCCCGCCCACTGCCACAGATACAGATACTCTTTAACATTAACCAATTGCTTCTCAGAGCTGGCTGAACATGCCCCCATCCCTACTGAAGCATGGGCGGCTTTTGGGCGCTCACTAAATTTATTAACGTGCATCGGCAGATCCGTAAAACCAAAGTAATTGCCGTCCACAACAACTCAGACTCTACACTTGAGTGAGCTCACTGGAGCAAGGGTCGCTGATAATATATTATTTCGATACGAGTAGGTATCAAGGCGTGTGTTACGGTGAGCCAATCATTTAGTAATTGTGGCGTTGCCAAAGTGCATCTGAGAGCAACAGAAATGGCCGCTCACGCAATCGCTCCATTATGGAATGGTTTTGCCTAATGACTGCCTTCCGAATCTTGGGAATTAGAATACACCTACCTATGAGTTGTTGGTAATAAGTGTTTACGAGTATATTGCATGCAACTACGAAACAACAGTATTTTCACACACATGGAGTAGGTGAATGAGTCTGTGAGTATTTTAGGCCCAAACAAAACAAACAGCTACTTGAGAGTTGCAATTCGTAAGAAGCTCCGCGGTTCTAGAACCGCGGGAACTATCCTGGTCCTGCTGGTGTACACTTGTTACAAAAGCAGCTGGCTCATTCCCGAGGAGTTCGTGTCAGTTATCATCATTCGAGAGCAGTCGCCGCGCCGGCCGGCGCTGCGGCGCTGGCGTGCGCATGCGTCACTCGTATTACACCACTTTCTTGGTAACGAGCATTATGCAGGCGGCGGGTGTGACGTTTCGACCAAAATCCCAGTGCAGTGCAGCGGAGCGGATACTGGAGGGATGGGTAGGTTAGTTAGGTAGTGGGTGAGTACTCACGACATGCAGGCAGCGCGAGGCGGGGCGCGCGTGCGCGCAGGCGGCCAGGTAGACGAGCGCGGCGAGCCACACGCCCGCCGCGAACACGTACGCGGCGGACACGCGGTACTGCGCCTCGCACAGGAACCGGAACCACGTGTAGGTGCTGGGGTCCCACGCCAGCCGCGCCGCCGTCGCCAGCAGCGCGCCGCTGTACATCTGACAACAACCACAACAACCACGTCACGCCAAGATCAACTCACTATGAACCGACTGTTTTGGAGACTGCCTTTATTAGGGTCCCTTAGATAAAACTAAGAAACTATCCGACCGTCCGTCCATCCGTCTGTATTTCAGTAAAAAAAAATTCAGAAATTTGGCACACTTATTGTTGAAGTTTTTTTTTATATTTTTTTTTTGTAGCCTATTTCGTTTCCCACTGCTGGGCAAAGGCCTCCCCTTTTTTCCTCCACGCATCCCTGTCTTGGGCTTGTTGTGGCCACGTTTTACCCGCAAAGGTGTTTAGATCGTCGCACCATCTTCGCCTCGGTCTGCCACGACGTCGGCGACCATCTTCTGGCGTCCAGGTGTTAATGCGATTTACCCACCTTTGCGGGTCCATTCGTGCCACATGGCCGGCCCAATCCCACTTCAGCTTTGCTGTTTTCTCGCCCACGTCAGTAATTCGGGTAATGGAGCGCAGGGTGGTGTTTCTGACGCGGTCCGTCCGTTTAACACCTAATATGCTGCGCTCCATTGCCCGTTGGCAAACCTTGAGTTTGGATTTCTGGAGCTCAGTTAGTGACCAGGTTTGAGCACCGTAGGTTAAGACGGGCAGGATACACGTGTCGACGAGTCTACGAGGGATATTGGAAGGTTACCCTTCATCCCGTCTTGCGACTTCTTTGTCCTGCCGGTTTTCAAACGAGACTATCTGGCCCAGATACGTATACTCGTCGACATATTGTATGATCTGCCCATCTACCTCGACCCTACGTTTCTTGCTATTGGTCATGAGCTGGGTTTTGGATCTGTTTATAGATAATCCAACCTCAAGGCTTGCCGTGCTCAGATCTTGGAGCATTTGTTGGAGTTCTGTAGCCGTGGACGAGAAAAGAACGATATCATCAGCAAAGAAGAAGAAGAGAGAGAGAGAGAAGAGAGAGTTGAAGATATATTAATTTAATATGTATTCATTCATTCAGTAGCACCTCTAATGCGACCATTCATTCTTCATTCAACCATTTTCACATTAAAACTACAGCTAATTTTTATCAATAATTTTTTATTTACAAAATTTATACCTGAGCCCGAAACACTTATAGTACAGGGTGAATTTGAAATCATAGGCATCCTTTTAAACTATGACTCTACACATGATTCAGAATATTTTGGGAAAATAAATAAAAACATCAACTGATGAAAATACATAGCCCGAGTAAGCAAATAAGCAAACCAATTACTTGCAGGTTAAAATAGCCACGGAACCCTACATTGTACCGACATGCACGTGGCCGGCTTCTCTTTGATTCCTTTTCTGTTCTAATCTTAATTGCGTTTCGTCGTTCTTCTTCCTACAAGGCTCGAGCGCAAGCTTCATTCTAAAGCTGTTAAATAAGATAACTGAGACTGACAACTTCATAAAGTGGCCTATTGTGCTCATCAGTCGCCGCATGACAAAAAAATTCTTTAAACTCCATTATCATTTCTTTTTTGTATTTAATACAGTGGAAACTGCAAATGGTTTTACGTTAAGACAACATTGGACTTGTAAAGTATACCTACTCAGGTAATTAGCTCTATGAGCTGATTGTTCTTTCATTAACCTTTTAGATAAGAATATTCACTTCTTGATCCACGTTTGATCCAAATTATCAGTCCGCGACCCGCGACCCGCCGCGACTCGCCTGACCCTTCGCATCAGTCGGAATTCTTTAGATAAGGTGAACCCAATAACTCGTGCACGAATAAAGCACAATGAACACAAGGAGACAGACTGTCCGTTGACGCGACGGGGCCCCTCAGACTAGTGATGGGATGTTCTCGAGAACATTCTCACCCTCGGAAACTTACTCGTGAGATTTTGTTATTTTGGGTGACGTTATCCTAACTTTCAAACCACCATACTTGCATGTTTAATGAGGTTTACCGTTTGCCGTTAGCGTGGTTGGCGCGGAGACGACTTTCACGCTGCAGGTCGTAGGTTCGATTCCTACCCGTGACATGCATTTGTGTGCATGAACATGTCTGTATGTCCGGAGTCTGGGTGTATATGTATATTAAGTATGTATTTACAAATAAAAAAGTAGTATATGTAGTAATATCAGTTATCTGGTTTCCATAGTACAAGCTCTGCTTAGTTTGGGATCAGGTAGCCGTGTGTAATATATGTCCCAGGATATTATTATTATTATATTATTATTATTATACCAAGTTTAACATGCTTCAGAAGATAAATTCTCGAAAATTCTCACGAGTAAGTTTCCGTAAGTTTCCGAGGGTGAGAATGTTCTCGAGAACATCCCATCACTACCTCAGACCGCCCGCGCCGTCCCTGGCCGCCCAGGCACTGGTGCTCCGTTAGCTATCGGAGATATTCGTACTACTTATACATATATTGCTGATATGATAGTATGTACCTAATTGCAATTCCAATTCTCAAGACTGTATACATTACTTATTATGTATCAATCAAAGGTATTCATCAATGTAGCCCAAAGAAAATTTGCTCCTAGATGTAGCCATTATTAGTTGTCTCACTGACGTATCAACCAGTTGTTGAATAATAAGATGTAGGTAATACAATTTCTGTATAAGTAACTAGCTTTTGCTCGCGACTTCGTCCGCGCAGAATTTAGGAAAGAAAAGAAAAGATACCTATGAAGACGTTTTAAAATAATCAAGGGATGCAACGAACCCGGATCCCGTATGTTGGATCCCGTATCCCCTTTGCCAAATCCCGCATCTCGGATATCCCGGATCACGGATCCCGGTTTATAAAACCAATTTTCATCATCCTAACTTCAAAAATAACGAACTTCCATAAAACTTTCACCTCTTAATCCTTTCTTAGTACACCTGTTCTAGCATTTTTCTCGCTGACTGTCGATGTTTTCCAAAATCTGTGAATGCAGTTCAGAATATCTCAAAAAGTTAGGAAAGGTCTCCTAAGAACCTTTTCATGTAACTATAACGGTTCAAGTAGCTGCCCTTACTGCCCCGTCTCAAAAATCCACCCTGTATAGGTACCTATAGTAGGCGACAGGTTCGGATGACAATCGGGGTATGAGCTGAGGCGCGGGGAGGTGACAACCCACATACCCGCGCATCGCCCGCGTGCTCCTAGCCTTAGCGCTGCACGAGTCCGCTATCGATAGGAAGGACCGAAATCTAAACGGACCACATGGCTATCCTCTAGATGAGAGTATTTTATAGATCAGGGCTTCCCAAACTTATTTTAACTGTGACGCCCTTGGGAACTTGCCATATTTTTGCGACGCCCTGGTCTTCTTGCCATACATTTACCTACTAGTTGTAGTTCTAGCCTAATAACCATTTGTTAGAAAAACTCCAAATTACATGTAAATTTTTTATTAGAAAATAAAGAACAAAACATAAAAACTAAAATTCAAGCAAACAAAAAAGATAAGAAGCATGCACACCATTTTTTATCTGTTTTCGTTTGGTATTAATGAGAAGGATGTGCTTGCTCAGGCTCAAGTTTCGAAATTGCCACTCTCGTCTCTGTCTCTAATTTTATTTTCGATCTATACTTTTTCTTAATTACTGCAACTGCAGAAAAACCTGTCTCGCACAAGTATGATGTCGCAAACGGTAATAAAACCAACCTATTTAGATCGCCTTACGACGCCCCTGGGATAATACCGCGGCGCCCCAGGGCGTCGCGACGCACAGTTTGGGAAGCCCTGTTATAGTACAATTTAGGCACTTCAAAGTTAATCAAATTCTGCTATAGTTTTCTAAATGGGACTAAGCCCGCCACACATTCCCGCGGTTCCCACCACTGCTACTCCTGTAAGCCAGGATCGACAACAACACAGGCTTCGATGATTTCCTCGAGTTACCACTACCATCGGGTTGTTCATTAACTGGATACGCGGATGACGGTCTCCTGCTGATTGAATCAAATACTAGGGCCGGACTCGAGAACCTGGCGGAGAGCTCTTGTCTGCGCTTCATTTCTGAGTGGGGCCGTAGGGCGAACGAGTGGGGCCCCCCAAAAAACCTACCAACTCCTTTTATTTTTTATACGCCGCATAATGATCACGAGCAATCTGCACATCACATCCTCTGGGAGTGCAGTCTCTGGCAAAACGAACGTAATTCTATGCTAAATAATTGCAAGTGGCAAGACATACTTGCAAGAAGCAAGACATTGCATTGCATGCAATAACGCTTTAAATGATTTATTGACCCCAGAAGATGGTCTCAACTTTGTTCATTATACCAACAGCTTTTGTGTTGCTTTGCATATAAAGTTGGTCCGTTCAATAAACGACCGTGGCCAAATCTAAGTACCTATTCCTTTCCTTTCTAAATATCATAGAACGGGAAATTGCAATTGCACAAAAAGTGATGCCATTGAACTGGGCGAGGCGGACGACGCGACGCGATGCGACGCGACCCGTCCGGGTGGACTGTACACTTGGTGGCGTCCGACGCCAGATCCAATCGAGCGGAATGCAGCCTCATTGTCGACTATTATTAGACGTCCGAGCGCCTCCACCGAATTTAGATATTGATTTGACTCGCGCAGCGGCGAACAGCGCAGCGCGACCTCGGAACCGAACACTGACCAGTCGTTTTGGTCGACAACTCATCGCAGCCATTTTTCAATATTAATAAGTAGTAGGTAAGGAATTAGGTAAATTGCGTTTTTAAACTTACGTCGGAAAGACGGAAACATGAATCAGTACCTGGCGCTTGCTAATTCCGCGAGATGGTGCGAGGCAAAGAGAGTACAAGGCGCGCCGCGCGAGGCAGTCGCTCGATACTACACGATGAGGCGAGTGCCGGTTCAAGGCTCCAGTGACGTCACGAGCGCCCATCTCCGACCCACCCACAATCAAATCGGCAAAGTTTTATGAGATTATGATGCTTTCCTAATGAAGGGCTTCTTCGCCGGCAAGCGTAGGAGTTTTAATCTGACGATTAACAGCAGAGGTGTTGTTAAGAACAATTAAATTGGGTTTAGTTAGACGGTCAAACAGACCAAACCTCGCCGCCAGACAACCAGCGGCCATTCTTCAACTTTAAATTGTTTCTGCAATTTTACGATATATAAAATAGTTTTTAAAATGATAAAGGGTCTCGAGAGATTAATCCTGCGCTTCGCGCCAGCAGCGTCAAGTTTAGCTGGAAGCCTATACCTATGAGCTGACCTCAAGCCGCTCGCCTCGCCCGCTCGGGCTGTGAGTGTGAACGTTTTGACATAACCCTCCGGCCGCCGCCGCCGTAGCCGTAGTCGGGCAAAAAGGTAAACAAACTCCACAGATATGACGTCTACAGACGGGCCTTGTGAAGTGTTTTATATTACCACAAATAAGATTCTGACGGTCTCAATACGGCAAATCGAGGATTTCACCTCCCCATAACCGAGCGAGTTAGGTAGGTAGGTATATCAGTCCCGCAACCCGCAACCCCCCCCTCGTCGCGCACCCCACTGCCGGACTTTCTCGCCGACCCTGACACATTTCCCTTGTAAGATATCTACTTCACTACAGGCAAGTAGGTACTTAGATGCAAAATGCCAGAAGAGTCGACAAATGTCAGAATCCTAGTAATTTTCCCGTCGAATCTGTAAAGACTAGTTCGTAGTGTTCAAGCGTGGGCGTGGACGTGCCGCGTGGGGAAGACGCGTGCGTTCACCCCGCGATGGACAGGCGCGCGGCGCGGTGGCGGCGCGGCGGGCGCCGTGACCCTGACACACTCGCGCACGCGTTCATTATCACTAGGGTAGGACGTACGATTCATGACCCGCGAACCCTTCAAGTTGGTAAGATTTAAGATTGCCAGTGCCGCTACTGCTATGGTGCCGCTTACCTAGACTTAAGTAAATAATATGAATAGTTACAAATAATTTATTGATGTGAGCAACGTGCAACTCCTGCAAGCCAGTGAACGACGCTTCTGGTCTGGTATTACAGGCGTAGGTACATAGCCTAAATGACGGTAACCGCTTAAAATCATCGAGACCCAACCGAACGAGTACATGATTAATAGAACTTAATTTGGCAACTAGAGCGCGACCAGTTCAATATTGATATAGTGATAGTCTCTCGGCAAGAGCGAGCGCGGGGCGCGGGCGCGGGCGGGATGTCGCGCGAGGAGCGAGGCCGTTCACCCCATCATGCCATGCGCCCGCGCTGTCACGGTAATTATATCATACAGTAGGGTAACTGGGGCCTGTCCTTGAAATAACTACCTACAGCCGCGCCACGCCTCGGTACGTAAACACGCGATAGGGCTACCCGCCTACAGTATGTTAATTTCATCTACCTTGTTCCTACCTATTAAGAAATAATCAAATTACGTACCTACTAGTAGGTATATAAAAATTATTTTATAGGGTTAACTTTCGGAGTATCCAAGTAATTTAAAAAATGTTATTTTGGGTGTGTTATTAAAGAATTCAAGCAACCAAAAACAGCACAAATAGTCTATAATTACTTTTTGCCATATTAAGTAAGTTATTACTTATTTCAATCAAATATTCACAAATCGCACGCTTACTGCTTACAAAACCATCCCACCATTCGTTCGTCACCGCGGCGCATTCGTGACTGCGCGCGACGTTGGGTATTGAAATCGAGGCGCGTAGATATGACTCGCTTTCCATCAGTTTCTATGAAGATGGAATACTGCAGATATTATTACCGTGGCGCTGTGTACCGCGCGCGCCGTGCGCTGACCCTGACACAGTGACAGTGCTGGCCGACCGACGACGCACGCAAAAGTCCAAGACGCTGCAATATCCGTATCATGTCCGTAATTGTCCGTGTTAGCATTATCAACAACCGGGTTCGGCACATGCGCGCGCGCTCTACAAACACTCGCTCGCTCCACATTGCTGACGTACCTACCACCGATTGGTACCTCATACCTACCTACCAATATTATTTATCATCTAATTACATAGAGACGGATCTAAGTAAGTACCTACCTACTTATAGGAAATAAATATCAGATGACGTGCATTTCATTCCTCCGAGCCATGCGTCGGATCGCCTGCCTACATTCGATTACATAAAATCTAGTCCCCATCCATACAGACAGACAGACCGAACTCGCAGACACGCGCCGCGCGATGAGGAGATTATTAAAGTCAATAAATTGTGACCCACAGGCATTACAGTTATTCCAATAGATACCTATGGTACTTACCTTCTAACATAGCAATCACAAATCTTGTACCTATTTTTAAACCGACTTCAAAAAGGAGGAGGTTTCTCAATTCGACCGTATATTTTTTTTTTTTTTATGTGTGTTCGCGGATAACTTCGTCGTTTATGAACCGATTTTGATGATTCTTTTTTTGTTGGAAAGGAGATATCCCAGCGGTGGTACCATGATAAGGAAACCAGGATCTGATGATGGCATCCCAGAGAAATCGAGGGGAACCTTCGAAAATCGTAGCAGCGACTAGTGCGTTTGTAATTTTTTTCATTAAGTATTTTAAAGCACTACTATTTTATGAAGGTCTGGAGTCGATCTGATGATGGAGCCGAAAGACAGTCGAGGGAACTCCTCAACGATTTACAAGAATTACCTGGTGTTTGGGCTTGATTAATTTGTATTGATGAGAACTTTACACCTAAATGAGTTGTGACTGTCATTAGGGGTCTGATGATGAAGACAAAGGATAGTCAAGGGAACTCCTCAACGTTTTACAGTAGCTATCTTGTGTTTGGGCTTGATTAATTTGTATTGATGAGAGCTTTACACCTAGATGGGTTGTGACTGTCATTAGGGGTCTGATGATGAAGACGAAGGATAGTCAAGGGAACTCCTCAACGTTTTACAGTAGCTACCTTGTGTTTGGGCTTGATTAATTTGTATTGATGAGAACTTTACACCTAGATGGGTTGTGACTGTCATTAAGGGTCTAATTATGGAGTCAAAAGACAGTCGAGAGAACTCCTCAACGATTTACAGCAATTACCTGGTGTTTGGGCTTGATTAATTTGTATTGGAGAGAACTTTACACCCATATGGGTTATAAGTGCCATTACAGGTCTAATGATGGAGACCATAGACAGTCGAGGGAATTCCTCAAAGATTTACAGCAGTTACCTTTTGTTGGGCTTACTTCATACGGTTCAATATGCCAAAATGTTTATTGGTATGGCGCCACTAAAAGTCGTGAAATAAAATTATTTTTATAAAAAAAACAAACCGACTTCAAAAAAACCTGGATCACTAAAAAGCCTGAAATAATATTTCTATTACCACCTCTGCCTACCCCTTCGGGAAAACCAGACGTGATGGTGTGTTATCGAGTATTTGGAGTCGGTGCCAATCTTGGTATGCCAAGTCTACCTACTATAAAAGTAAGAAGATAGATTGGCACCGACCCCAAATACTCGATAACACACCATCACGTCTGGTTTTCCCGAAGGGGTAGGCAGAGGTGGTAATAGAAATATTATTTCAGGCTTTTTAGTGATCCAGGTTTTTTTGAAGTCGGTTTGTTTTTTAGTGCATCACTTCATGCATTGAAATTCACACATTATATTATCGCACTCGCAATTTGATTCTGTTTCTTCTGATATATACTCATCCAAGCCCCAAGTAGGTATTAGGTATATTTCGTACTTTTCAAACATTCAGTAAAGTTAAATAGAGTTAATTGAAAGTGTTTCTTAACATAACTACCTACCTACTCGTGTAAAGTGTTTATTACATGTCGAGTCGTCAGACGTTACAGATGTGTCCCCGGCCGCCGATTAGCACACAATAGTGAAACCTTCTCTGAAATGTTTACAATTATGTCAAGATCCCGCCTAGCGCCTCTACACTACACTACAGTACATTAGGTAGGTACATACACAAGTGTCAAGTCTGACTAGCATTGTTGTCTTAGCTCATATTCGGAAGACCAAGCTTTTGCAACGAAATGATTATTCTACTGACGTCATATTGTTGCATCATTCACATAATGAGGACGAATAACCTTTGCGAATAACATGCAGATGTGTAGGTATGTACCTACCTACTTAGATTTCATCTGCGAGGTTAAGATACAATTATGTAGTAGTGTGTGCACCAATTAAGTGCCAATAGATAGTTACCTACCTGTATATCGACCTCGGCATGCTTCGACGGCGGTATCAACAAATAATTGTTGAACGTATTAAATGTAGTCTCACTTCAACGTATAAAAAATGCTACATAGCTAGCCAACGATTGTGTTAACACCCATTATAAGTATAGTACCTATTAATAATTATTGTGCTAATATACCTATTATGCTAAAGAATGATAACACTGCACTGGTCAAAGGTTGCGACTTCATGACATCATGGTTCTCGCACGCGCTAGCTCATAAATTGTTAACCCTCTAGTGAGGCCTCGGGCCTAGCACAATACAGTCCTGCTCCTGCCCCGATGTGACGCACTTCCCCCATTTGTGCATTTTGATTTGACATCTATCCCTTTCATATCAGTTTCGGAGCCACTGTTTGTTTCATGAATCCTATGCGAGCGAGCACGTGTGTGTCGGGCATGTGTCAGGTAAACCTTGCCCGTTACGTCATGTGTTGTTATGTTACAGTCGGGTGCGCAGGCGCAGGCAGCCCGGCCGCTCGCGCTGCAGGCGGGGCGGGCGCGAGCGGCGCGGCGCGCGGGCCACGTGCGGTTTATTATCACGTTACAACATTCGATTCATTGGCAATCGATGAGACACGCAGCGAGCTGAGCGGACAATGAAATGAAACACGCAACGCACGAGTTGCGCAGAGCTTTGTTTGATCATACAGCTTACGTGCGTAGGTAGCAGGTACAGCGTTTGTAATGCGATTACCTAGGGATTTACGGGTTATGTACAACGAACACAACATGTAAATAACAGAAAATCTGGCAATGAATGCTAAAATATGTAAGCACCATGTCGGTCGATAACGTGAGGGGTCGGGTCGGCCTACATGATCCTACATGATCGGTATTCCGATAATCCTTTCGCCTGCGCGGCGGGCGCGCGCTGCCCGGTGCAAACAGAATGACAAATCGATTTTAAAACACTTAAGTAGATAAGTATAAATAAAGTAAGTAGGTAAAGCAATATAAGCAGCGATAACAATAACGATTCTTATACAAATATAGTGAATAAATAGGTTATAATAGAACACAATAACCTATTTACTAGTAGTGTAGTTCTAGTTACTAAATAGGTAGGTAATACTACAAAAGTGTTATTGCTCTCTCGCTAGGAGCTTAAAAGGTAGACTTATTATCTCAAGAAACTAATAATCGTTTTTCTATAAAATATCATCATACCTACTTACGTCACAAATAAACCTGTTTTAATTCGAACAGGTATATTAATGCCGGAATTAACAATAAAATTGTTCGTGACTCGATTCAAATAACTCGCTAAGCTAATTACTTGGCCTTAGTGGGAATTACTCTACGTAATTAGCAGAAAACCAATCATACGAGTACGGAGTAGGTATTCCAACAAAATGATCGCAACACACAATTTTAATATACATGAGGTTGTACATCAGAGCACAGAATAGAAGGGCAAAGAAACATATTTAATAATGTATCTTAATGGATAGTACGGAAAAAAATTCAGGGTTCCCTAGTAAAATTAAGGAAGGAGTTTTTAACCAACTTCAAAAAGTAGGAGGTTCTCAATTCGAATGCGTTTTTTTTTTGTATGTTTGTTTCGCGATTTCTCCGCCGATGGATCGATTTTCAAATATTTTTTTATTCGAAAGAGTATTCTCCTAAGGTGGTCCCATTGTCATCAAGTAAGGATCTGATGAGTGGATGCCACGGAATTCGAGAGCAACCCTGGAATAAAATAGACAATTTATAATTTTTAAAATGTTATTTCGTATGTGACGTACTTCGTTTTGGTCCCATAACAAAATAATTTCGGAAATCAACCCCCAAAAGGGGGAAATGAGGGATAGAAGTACGGCAGAAAAAATATGTTTGTGCCCGATTGACTTGAAACTTAGTATGCATACTCCATATAATAAATAAAGAAACTTGAGCTTAGGAATCTTGGAAAAGTCACCCCCAAAAGGGGTTAATGGCGGTAATAAAATTGAACTGAGTTATACTTACTCAAATATTGAGATCAAAATTATTTTAGGGTGCCTTCCCTAGATGGAAAGTGGGGCAGAATTTTATTTTGTGGTGTCGTCGAATAAGACTGTACTTTAAACTTAAAGTCGTTATGAGATTTCTTATAAATATTTCCAAAATTATGCTGTTTTAGAAATTTCGAGCTTTTAAGTGGCTTTAAATAGATCTAGCTCCAAAAACCTAAAGCAAAGTGCAGAAACATTTGAAACAGGATACTAGCCCATACTTAAATTACGTACGATTTACAAAATGACTATGAAAATTATAACAACAGTTATTGTTTCACTAAATTTATGAGCTACAGCCGACCAAGTCTTAAATCAAGTTAACTCAATACTGAGAGTCAAAAACCAACTGCAAATAGAACTTTGTTGCTTATATTTCACGACTATGGTTATATGTAGTACGAAAATGTATCGTTATTGGTTTGAGAAATGGCTGCGGAACCCTAACTTGTGCGTTATTATCAGCTTTTTAGTGAAGCCAATAGCAAAGTACGTAAACATCAAAGTTTTTGCTCAAATCACGTGTTGCCCTGTGAGTGGTGTGGCGGGGCGGGGCGGGGGCGAGGGACGGTATCTTACAAGCAGGCGAGCAATCACAATAAGAAGCGATCAAGGCCGACCCGACATTGGTCCAGTCCAGGCAGCGAACCGGTATTTCCAAGTGGGAACATCGCTATGGGCGCGATGCGTGACGCCCGAGCTCATTACCGTAGGAACCGTGGTCACCGCACCCGGCGCACGGCGCCCGCGCGTTTCGGGAGTCATGACGGGACGGGACTCCTCCTTGCTCTTATGACCAGGCACAACACACGCTTGGTAACTACAGTACCAATTCGTGGCATATTTACATCATACTCAATATTTGTAATTCAAATCATAGGATGAGAAACGTGTGAATGACTTTCGCTAATTGATAGGTAACTGTTATGTTATTTGTCTGTAATTGGTTGAGTGCCTCTCAAATATTGTTCAATTTCTTAGTTTAACCTTCACAAAATCACGTGTAAACGTGAATCCTTTAACATATGTAACAATTTGTAACACGGCTATATTGAACGGGCGGCAGACGTGCAATCAGTCTTTTATTTATACAGGGTTACTGGTAATTCGACGTATATGCGGCAGGAGCTGATAGGGAGGCTCAAAAGCAACAATTTCAATCCTACATAATATGTATGGCCGAAATTCAGTAGTTTTCGAGATACATATTTGAATTTCAAAGGTTTTTTTCTAATATTTTTGAAAAATAAATTTCGCAGACTGGATACGGGATTTGATCCAGTTGATTAAAAAAAAAGCATATTCTTTATTATTGCACACGCCGATAGTGTCACCTTTTTGGTCACTTCTAATTCTGGGTATTAAGGCGTTACTCACGATATTACGTTTGGCGAAACGGCAAACTAAAGGAAAAAATATACATTTCAATAGGTAAGCAATGTAACCTATAGGTAATGTAAGATTTATAGGTTTGAGCTTATAATAATATAAATTATTTAGAAAATATAGGTAGATCTTAATCAAGATAAAGTGAGCTAAGTTTACATAGCAAATAAGGCAACGGCTTTGTGAGACCAAAAGTTATGATAGGGCTCGGAAACAGAAGGCAAAATAGGAAATGTTATTACAATAACTAGTCTGAAACTAAAACAGTCATGTCATCGGATTACACAATAGGTTATCAATAGAGTTGCGAGCCGGTGACCCATTGAGGGCTCGTTGTACTTACATAACATCAAGTACAATGTCAGTGCTTGGACCAACTCAATAGTATGACGTCGTAATCATTATCAATATCTTATACCTTATTCAAAATAAGCTTATTAGGTCATTTTCACCTTACAGGACCTTCAAATACCGAGACTACTGTTGAAGTAGCTTGTGCAATACCTGTATTATTGTTACAGAGCAACTGATCTGGAGACTGAGCTGCCTTAGGAGTCAAGTACCCACCAACCAGGTGTTATTGTTACGCAACCATTTATCAATTTAAGATTAATTTCCTATTATTTTATAGACAACTTTTTACATTTAACAGATAAGACTATTAAACCTAATTGTTATTATGACGTCGTCTAACCGACATTATTGATGAGCCACCAAAGTGCTAGCAGTTGAATAGGTACCACGTACAGAAATTAGGTACTTTGGGGACTAACCATACCAACTGGTGACTCATCCTATTGCAATAACAACTAACAAACACTTAATTCCAATAAACACATCACGATGTCGACGCTAAAATCATTCCACATACAAGTCCCTAATAGTTTTCTGGAGCTACTGCTTCAGGAAGTTGTGATTAATTAATGATGGCAGTGACAAGTGCAATAACCTCTGCCACTGATGGAGATGACCACGCTGCCCGTTTAGTGGTCAGCGAGCTATTTCTGAGACAGTGGTTTAATTCACTGAACAAACTTTACTCAACGCTTGACGTCCTTACAGGAATTAACTTCTGTGCGTAAGGGTATGTATTGCTTTTGGTGCTATAAGAACTAGGTACCTACATACCAGTTTTTACTACAAAACGAAGTAAGTTAGTGTTGGAAAATTAACAGGCTTTGACAGTTGTCATTGGACAAACGTGAAACAGATGATAAGTAGGTAGGCTCATGCAAACGACTTCAGTTCTGGATCTCAACACGATGGAAATAACTCATATTTGAAATACTTTTCTGTCAAAGTTATTCATGACAGACATGAGTAAACTGTGTGAATTATGCTGTTCCATTTAAAAGCTTTCAAGAGCCTTGAGTTTGATACGATCCTGCATTGTGTTCGCCCAAAATAGCATCCCATTAATAACTAGATGTGGAAACGCAATAACAAACCGAGGAGAAGACGCCCCGTGCCTCGTGCACTGCACAATGGCCACAGACTGATTGATACTACTGAATGTCGGAATTACATTGTCGAATTACCAGTTAATAAAGTGCACTCCACTGATTTGATACTGCGCCAGAGAAACAAACACGTATGGAATCATGTCGCGTTCCAAGAAATAGGTAAATGTAACAAGTATTACAATGCGCATTTAATGTAATAATGCCGCAACAAATGCGATGTGATGTGATGACTAACGACTTTTAACTGCGGAATTTTTGGATTTAGGGTAGTATCCACCTAACCTGCTTATTTATTGCAAAAGACATTGATTAACTGCAAAGGAGTGGATTATTTTTGAGCAGAGAACATAATTTTATTGTATGTACACAGGTTGTTAGGGAAGACAAGGGGCATAGGTATTGAAGGAGGATATTCAGTATTCGATTCTGATTCCAAAAACGTATGTAAAAAAATATTACTTACTTTAAGTTTTGACCTAATTATATTATCCAATAAAATACGAATAAATGTTTAAAGTAATGAATAAAATTAAGTATGAAGGGAAAACTGATTAAATTCTCTGTGTCGAGAGTCGAAACAGCTCATAGTCTCTCACTAACGTAAGGGTAGCCCACATTGTAATATTTTTGCTAAGTTTTCTGTGTATATTTTTTTGTTACGTATCATGCGCTTGAATATTTCCCTCGTCTAACCTGACACCTGTATTTATTGCTAGTATGTTCGGTTATCATAACTCCGGAGTATTAGGTTTTATGATCCGGCTGCATCGGCGCGACGTGGCGGCGGAGCAGCTCGAGTGGGCCCTCGGGAATGCACTTCAGATAACGGCCGCTACACTACACGACTCGACACCTCGCCGTCCCCGAACACATTATGTCTACACAATCTAGATAGCAATCTATTTGATTTGAGCAGTTAGCAGGAATTTAACACTTGCTTACGTTAATGTATATGCAAATAATACTGCTACCTGTGCTACGTAGACTTACATGTAAGTCAGGACATTTTAATGACTTTTATTATTTTTATAAGAGTCTACCGATCCATATTCATTAGTGGAGGAAGTAAGTGTAGTGGATCGGCCTATTTTGGCTTTGGAATGTAAGCAGGTAAAAAATATTTTACCTACTCGAGCTTTTAAGGGTAGGCTTTAAACGTTAAAAAGTGGTATGATAAAGCTCTTCTTAAAATACAGTAAGTGACTACATTTCATAACAACAGATGGGTAACTTGCGGTCGGTAGAAGGAAAATGATCTAAAGGAATAATTGACTGAACACTCCCAAGTATAAAACGTTATCATGAATGTTGTTACACATTTTTTAATAATAATAGGTCGTCACCGTAACCTATACCGCCAGCCGGTAAGCTGCCGAGTCCCGCTCGCACGACACGGCCGGCCTGGCACTCGGCAGGGCAGGTAGGTCGCAACACAACTCGCAAGGGTCCAGGGAGCTTTTTGTGAAGCTCCTTGTAACGCAGCGAGTGGTGTGGTGTGGCGAGGGGGGGGTAGCATTGTTTAACTACTCGCTGCATACTTCAGCTGTCGCGGGTTGCTTGTTGCCGGCTACGGGGTTAGTTAAACTAATTTAATGATACAAACTCGGTAAAAAGTTATCACAGCTCAGCGGTGATGTTTACTTATTGTTTTATTATAAAAAGTTTCAACTTTGTTTTTTCATCGTGCGTGGTATTTTTTTATTTATCCAGTTATTTTTTATAAACTTATTTATGCAATTTTACTCGTTAGAAGAACTACTTTCTGTATCAATTTCATTTTTACCCGACTACGGCGGAGGGTTATGATTTTGACCGGTATGTATGTATGTATGTTTGTATGTATGTATGTATGTAAGTATGTATGTATGTATGTATGTATGTATGTATGTATGTATGTATGTATGTATGTATGTATGTATGTATGTGCATCTGTTCCCACCTAACTTCCAAACTACTTGTCGTAATTTGACAAATGAGGTATCGTTAGAAGCGGCTTAATGGCGCGCTGGTTATAGGCTATGTGACGTCACATGAAATTGCATATGGCGCCCTCTAGAGGACATAATGTCATGAACTAAAAAAAAAACATTTTTTAATAAAACCGTGTGGGGTATCAAATGAAAGAGCTTGATGAGCACATTTCAAAAATATATATATTGTTACCTATAACTCCAAAATAATTAAATAAAAAGTAAGTTTAAAAACTAAAACCCGACTACTGAAAAATCGCGCTCTAAAAAGTATGAAACAAGAAAATATTCTCATCTAGAGGATAGCCGTGGTCCGTGTTTATGCCATTTGGCCCTAAAGGACCTACACGGACCACGGCTATCCTCTAGATGAGAATATTTTCTTGTTTCATACTTTTTAGAGCGCGATTTTTCAGTAGTCGGGTTTTAGTTTTTTGTCATTTAAAATGACAAAATAATCGCTTGTAAAAAATATATCATTTCCACCCTGTATAAGTGATAATGCCTAAATCAAACGGAACCAAGCGTGCTAAAACGAAGGAGCAGACCGCGAGTGTTGTAGGTAGGTACAAATAAACAAATTGCATACTAACAGCGAAGGCGATATTGATGAAGATGAAGATCTTGTCCGCGGTGCAGAGCCCCCTGACGCACCCCATGCTGGTGCGATGCGGAGCGACCCTCTGGAGACCGATCTCAATGTCGAATGAGCATGAATCGTTGGTCGTTGTGTCAGTATGTCACCGTGTCACAGCACACAATACTACATGTCGGGGAGCGCGCGGCGGGTCGGGCTCGGGCACGGGGCGGCGCGAGAGGGCGCGCGCTCTGACTCGCGCCTGGTAAGGCACTGCCGCCGCCTGCCGAGTGCCGGCCGACCGCCGCCCGAGAGCCGCCCGCGACCCGACCGACGATCGCCTCCGCGAAGCGAGCGGGGTGGAGCGGGTGCGTGCGGTGCGGCTGCAAGCGACACCCAAACTTAAACTAGCTAAGTTCCTAGACTACCTTAGCCTAGACAGGGCCGGATTTAGGGGAGGGCATTCGGGGCAACTGCCCCGGGCCTCCACAATAGAGGGGCCCCCACGATCCTAGATACTGAAAAAAATCTTGCAAATTTCGACGATTTAACAACTTTTCCTTTGATTTTTTTTTTTGCTATTATCTCTACAGTATTTTGTACAAACATGATTAAATACCTATTGTTCCTAAATATAAAAAAAACAACCACCCGTACCTGCCCGTAGCGTTCATTTAAAAAAATGAAAATTATAAAAAATAGGCTTCGAAGTTCGAAATACTATGGGACAAAACTGTCTATCAAAACTATTTCTTCTTCATTCAGCCATTGTGATACCTACTCGATCAAGATGTGTAGTAAATGGCAAGTGCTTATCAGGGCCATTTGACATACCTTTTGATCTTTTACCGATTGTATGAACAAATATATAGATAAATTGTATTTTTTTTCAAAGCCTGTCGTGCTGTTGTTATTTTTTATTCTGTCAAAGCTATTTCTTTTGAGCATTGAAAGTGATTTATTTCGGGAACTGGATTTCAGCGAAAAATGATGATTGATGATTGATTTCATCAACGATTTTTCGTCGAAAAAAGCTCGGAAGGTTCCGTTCGTTAACACTAAAGTTTAATTTCCAATAATTCTTGCCTTTTTATTATATTTATATGTTGTCGTAAGATTTCACATGGACACAATATATAATTTATTTAAAAAGTCGCCTGAAAAAAATATTTGTAAAACTATTAGAGGCCAGGGGGCCTCCACTCTTTTGTTGCCCCAGGACCTCCAGACCTCAAAATCCGGCCCTGGGGCCATAAATTCCCGTTTCAGCGCTGGGAACTCTGTCTTCTGCGGGGTACCTAGTGTACCTACTACCTACATAGGTACATTCCCTTCCACGTCCACCCCTCATAGTCCGTGCCATTATACAAACGAATACCTATAGAGGTTTTTTCAGCTTATCAGTCAAGGGCGTACCTAGGTATCTACTGTACCCAGACTTCAGCCTAGGACTTAGGAGGGGGGGGGCATATCAGTGCTTTTGGCCTGGGGGGGAAGTAAGTCTTAGTAAGTGGGTAGCAAGGTATTTTAACTGCGCTTCGTACGATGAATGAGAAAGCCAAAAGCCCAAACACCCTTTCTACCGTCCATGTGTCCCACTCGTAGGTCGTCAACGTCTAAGCATCTACATGCTACGGCAATTGATTTTAACAGGCCGTACGCTTTTTATTTTCGAACGAAACTATTGCGTCGAGCATTATTAACCGACTTCAAAAAAGGAGGAGGTTCTATGTTCGGCTGTATGTATGTTTTTTTTTTTTTTTTTTTTATGTATGTTCACCGATTTCTCCGCCATTTATGAACCGATTTGAAAAATTATTTTGCTGTTCGGTAGATCCTAGCTCCAAGTTGGTCCCATAAAAAAATAATTCCTAGAATCAACCCCTAAGGGGGTAATTTTGGGGGTTGAAGGTCGTCTGAAAAAAAAAAATTTGTCCGATTGACTTGAAACTTAATATGTATATTTTGCATAAGAAATAATGAAACTCATGTTTCAGGATTTTAGAAAAATCCCCCCCCAAAGGGGTAAAACGAGGTGTTGAAGTTTGTATGGAGAGTTACCGTTTATCTCTAACGTTTATGAACCAATTTTTCTTTTTAAACTGTTATTTGGTAGGTGAATAAGTCGTTTTGGTCCCGTAAAAAAATCATTTCGGAAATCTACCCCCAAAGGGGGAAACTAGGGGTAGAAGTACGGTAGAAAAATATATTTGTGTCCGATTGACTTGAAACTTAGTATGTATACTCCATATAATAAATTAAGAAACTTTTGTTTTGGGATCTTGGAAAAGTCACCCCCCAAAGGGGTAATTTGGGGTGATAAAGTTTGTATGGCGCCACTAAAAATAATAAAATAAATGTATTTTTATAAAAAAAATAAAAACCGACTTCAAAAAAACCTGGAGCACTAAAAAGCCTGAAATTATTTGGAGTCGGTGCCAATCTTGGTATGCCGAGACTACCTACTATAAAAGTAAGAAGATAGATTGGCACCGACCCCAAATACTCGATAAGACATCATCACGCCTGATTTTCCCGAAGGGGTAGGCAGTGGTGGTAACAGAAATATTATTTCAGGCTTTTTAGTGCTCCAGGTTTTTTTGAAGTCGGTTTTTTTGGTAATAGGAATAGGTAAATGGAGCGTATGTATTATACCTACCATAACCTAATAAGTATAATTGGTAGATACATACCTACTTTCGTGGTACAGACGGTTTACTCATTATGTACAGACACGGCCACTACTTACGTCACTACATAAATATTCTGCGTCATATAATAATTTGCTATTTTTTGTGTTAGTTACCTACAAAGATAAGAAGCGTTGTTCCGAGATCGAAGCTCGACAAAAACTTGAGCCGGTCCCGCTGCCGCGCTGCGCTGCGAGTTGCGAGCTGCGGCGCGGCGCGGCGCGGCGCGTCACACAATAACCAGTTCGATGAGTTGTGAACTAACTTTATACCACAAGACATGGAGACGCTAGACAACGCAAGTTCATTAGATAGTATGAAACCGAGCGTGCCACCTAACGATGACCTCAGCCCAGCCATTTAGTGATTTGCTTAACGTAAACAGAATCATTTCAATCGCTAAGCGTCAGTGAGCTAACAGAATGACGACTATGAGAAAACAAAAGTAATAAGCGCGTCAAGTTTGCGCAAACTTCTTTGCTCGCTTGGTCGGACAGTTTGCGTTGTCTAGCCTCTCCATGTCTGTGCTTGAGGCGTCCACCAACGGACCGGTCATCCACCGCCCTCCGCCCGCGGCTTGTACATGGGGCCCTTCTACATATGTTCGTTCTACGTCGTCGTCGCGATGCTTTTTACACGACTGCCCAAAAAAGGAGTGTATACCTATGTGTTTAGGGTTCATGTATGTTTGAATGTATGTATGTGATGTTTCTTTATTCCACGATAACTCTTAAATGCCTTAACCGATTTCAATGTATGGCATATCCTTAGAATCCTCACATCAACCCAGGTAACACTGGGTATATTATTTGAAGAAAAAAACAATATGGCGGCATTATAGCTCAATTTTCAAATGTGAAAAAAATGGGTATCAAATTGAACTCGACTAATATATAATCTAAGTTGAAGGCCTTGATGAGCACATTTCAAAATAAATACCTATATAATTTATTGGCATGATTTCTCAAAGGTAGGGTGTACATGCAAAACAAACATTTCATTTTTATTGGCTGCAAACTATTAAAATAAAAAAAACTCGTCACTAAAATGCATAAAATAAAATAAAATAATTTAAAAACAAGACTGCCCTGCTAAAACGAACTAAAAAGTATAAAACAAGTGAGGTGTCATTGCAGTCGGGGGACCTCTTAGATTATAAAGTGTTCCACAGAACGGTCCCCCGACTGCAATAACATTGCACTTGTTTTATACTTTTTAGTTCGTTTTTAGCAGGGCAGTCGTGTTTAAAAAAAAAAAAATTTAGTGGCATCGCGACGCTTCCCTACTGTCGCACGCGTGACTTCCCGAAAAATTACACTGTTCTTAATAACCAAATACCTATAGTACGTACGTAAGTACCAAATAGGACAAGTATAAAAAAACGTACTATAGGTAGGTACACAGCGCTACGCGAAGGCAGCAATGGCAGGTCGCCATGCAATGTGGGGGGTTCGAGGCCAATCAAACAGGTGTTGTTAATATAATTATTATTATAATACTAATTAACTACGTACTAACTTACATTATTATACTTCCACACTACAAAGCAAACTCAATAGTGAAAGATAAAAATCAAACAACCCAAGTACAACATTGTCTCTTGTACAGACCTATCACGGAACCCAACCGCCTTATCTATTCTGTGACCCTACATTGCATGTAGCTGACACGCACTTGGCTGATTTCTTAAAATCTACTTTTGTACTTATTGAACATACCTAATACAGCTACACAAATAGTAGGATTTTTAGAGTTCCGTACCCAAAGGGTCCCAGCGGCACCGTATTACTAAGCCTACGCTGTCCGTCCGTCAGTAGATTTAAAATTTTCACAGAATGTGTATTTCTGTTGCCGCTACAACAACAAATACTAAACATAAAATAAAGTTTAAAAATACAAAAAACTTGATATTTGTTACTTTTTATTCTACGGTGGTACGGAACCCTTTATGTGTGAGTCCGACACGCACTTGGCCGGTTTTTTTACTTACCTACGTGTAGGCAGGTAGGTAGGTATACTTCACTCGGACGAGTTGGGAAATCCATCGAACGAGTGACTAGTGCTAGTTACACATAGTGACCTATTAGATAAAGAGACGAGTTAGCGAAAGTGAAGAATGGATATCCTTATAATAAATTAGCCTTTTTAATGTCCCATTCCTGGGCACGGGCCTCCTCTCAATGCGAGGGGGATTCCGGCTATAAACTACCTCGCTGGCCCAGTGCGGGTCGGTGGATTTAGGATGTAGGTATTGGAGGTTTCCTCACGATGTTTTCCTTCACCGTAAACAAGTGATCATCATATTGTAGTTATCATTCGCCGGGGTAACGTTTGAAACCCCGCAAAACGCGCGCTGAACTAGTCGGCTCCATCCTTATTCCCATCAACATATACTTAGTAGGTACACTTCACCCAATACTAAAACGAGTTTGACTTTCAATTGCATAATGTTTCCCAATCATTGGTCTGATTGTGTCCAATAGCCGATAGTCGGGCGCGGTCAAAGGGCAGCGCGGCGCGCCCAAAGCCGAGGCTCGCTGTGCCGCCAATTGCCTCTTAAGAACCAATAAACGACAATTAGGACTGAGTGGGCAGACGCAGACGAGTACGCTGCATATTTGACCAAATTTCTGTGCAGTTTATAACTTCGGAGTAGTTTCGTGTAAGCAGACGACACGTAAATTACCTCACGATATATTTCTACTATTGAATAATCTACCGGCATCCACTTTTGACCTGCCTAATGATCCATGGTTCTGTGGCGCAGAAGAGTTGCCGCAACTGTCTCGTTCATTAGATTCGTGTTATTTAGGCGTTGTAACATCAGCGATACAAGCTACGCAAGCAGAGGCCATCTGCCAGGAAGTATGACACCTGACAATGGTCCCCCTGCGCCCTGCCCTGCCCTGCTCCGCAGAGGAAGGAATATCAAATAAAATATTAATGGATGGCCCCTTACGAGTCCAATAATAATTATCATAATACAAAATAAAAGGCAATAGATATTAAGTCAATAAGACATTTATTAGTGTCGTAAATATTATTTTGTGTCCGTCGCTAACGGGTGGGTACAACTACATACATGGCACCATGTGTGCGCACCGCGCGCCGCGACACGAGCTCTGGACGGCCGCTGCGACAACGTGGCCGAGTCCAGGGTACTGAACACTAGCCATCGGTCACCCATCCAAGGAGTGACTGCGCCTGAAGTTGCTTGACGTGTTCGATCGTTAGCTGCCAGTACAGAGGGCACGGGGAGCGTGCAGGGCTCGTGCCGCGGTGCGCTCGTACTGTTACTTAGACATTAACTTCACGGACTAAAGCATATCATACTAATGCTGGCACCACCGCCGGCGCCGGCCGGCACGTTAGCTTAGTTTAGTACAACTATAAAATAAAAAGTAAGTACCTCGAAATGTCATGGCAGTGTTTTATTTCGTTTCATACGAAATAAGACATAAGAAAAGTGTCTTAGGGTGCGTTTCGATTGAAGCGGAGCGGGGCGGAGCGGGGCCGAGCGGACCGTGAATTGGCCAATCACAGTGCTCGAAATCTCCACTCCGCATCAGTGGAAACAGTGTAAGCGGGGCGGAGCGGAGATGAGTGGACTTTCGAATAAAACAAATGAACACGCGGCCCCGAGCCGGACAGAGCGGAGTCGAGCAGGCTGTGGTGCCGAGTGGTGGGCACGAAGCGGAGCGGAGCGGAGTTGAGCGGGGCGGGGCGGGGCTGGGCGGAGCGGAGTGGAGCTGGGCTGGGCGGAGCGGAGATGAGTGGACTTTCGAATAAAACAAATGACCACGCGGCCTCGAGCCGGACAGAGCGGAGTCGAGCAGGTTGTGGTGCCTAGTGGTGGGCACGAAGCGGAGCTGTGCGGAACTGTGCGGAGCTGAACGGAGCAGAGCGGAGCAGAGCGGAGCAGAGCGGAGCAGAGCGGAACTGAGCGGAGCTGAGCTGAGCTGAGCTGAGCTGAGCTGAGCTGAGCTGAGCTGAGCTGAGCGAGCTGAGCGAGCTGAGCTGAGCTGAGCTGAGCTGAGCGGAGCTGAGCGGAGCTGAGCGGAGCTGAGCGGAGCTGAGCGGAGCTGAGCGGAGCTGAGCGGAGCTGAGCGGAGCTGAGCGGAGCTGAGCGGAGCTGAGCGGAGCTGAGCGGAGCTGAGCGGACTTTCGAATACAATATATGAACACGCTGCCCCGCTCCACCCCGCTCCGCTTCGTCGCGATCCGCCCCGCTCCGCTTCAATGGAAACATTTGCCACTTCTCACTGCTATTCTCCGCTCCACTCCGCCCAGCACCGCTCCGCTCCACCCCGCTCAACCCCGCTCCGCCCCGCTCCACTTCAATGAAAACATTTGCCACTTTTCACTGCTCTTCTCCGCTCCACTCCGCCCAGCTCCGCCCCGCTCCGCCCCGCTCCGCTCCGCCCCGCACCGCTCCACTTCAATGAAAACATTTGCCACTTTTCACTGCTCTTCTCCGCTCCACTCCGCCCAGCTCCGCCCCGCTCCGCTCCGCCCCGCACCGCTCCACTTCAATGAAAACATTTGCCACTTTTCACTGCTCTTCTCCGCTCCACTCCGCCCAGCTCCGCCCCGCTCCGCCCCGCTCCGCTCCGCTCCGCCCCGCTCCGCTTCAATGGAAACGCAGCCTAAATATATGTCGTATAATTTTAAGACACTTTTCTCTTTGTTTGTCTTGCCCATATTACAACAATGAATTGGGTCCGTTTCACTCCGATGATGAAGTATGTATTCAAGGGAGATTACAATAGTATAGGTATACTCATGTATTTCGGCCGGCGCGGCGCGGCGCCACATAACATAAATCTATGTATAAAAAAATCAGTCGAAATAATAATAAGTAATATAGACTCATGGAAAATAATATAACAAATTAGTATCTAAATTAAATATTTGTACTCGGTTACAACTTAATCTAAGTGAATGAAAATAAAATCAGTCTCAACTTGTGTGACGATATGAGGGCCGAGGCAGGATGCGCTATGACGAGATACATACATACATACATCACGGGACTCGGAATCAATCGCGGTCCTGCAAACGGCAGCTGGCCGCGCTCCACCCTCCACCCTCCACCCTCCAGCCGGCTGCTGTCCGCCACAGCTACGCTACGGTCTCGATCATTCAAAAAAACTAGTATAATAAGTAGCCGTTTATATCTTCAACAAAGTGACGCAAGCGCCTCGACCCCCAGTCTTCCATGAAAATGGCAGCGTTAAAGAGATCATTACATTAATCTGAGTATTTGTACATGAGTAATGGAGAAGTCTTGTCTTTCACGGCTCTTTGGTTAGCAAACACCACACTATTAGTAGGTACGTAAGTACCTCACACACATTACAAAATAATCATTATGGTAAGTAAACCATTTGAAACTTAAGTACGATAGAATATCGTTAACTACTTTATAGACTTAACAAGCGAGCAATGAGACTAAAATAAAATGTAATATAAAAATCATATCATCACTCGGTGCGTCGTGCGTGCGACATGTTCGGTACGCGTGCACTTGATATCAAGTACACACACATTGAATATCCACTACAACTACAGAGACTACAAACAAAGAAAGCTTTAGTCAAGAGCCTCGATTCCTAAAGTATCTGTCACTGACACATACACCACACATCTATCTGACCACGAATAAAAGAGTAAATAAAACTGCTTTACTTCGACATAACTGCGGCTCGCTTGTTAAATGAAGTACCTACAATAACAAGTTATGCTTATATCTAACACACATTTGGTTAAAACACATCTACTGTTAGATCCTATAACTACAGACCATGTCATCGCCGTCAGTTCGGTCTCGATCCTACTGCGATCTCATCGTAATAAATAATACCCTTCTGGTGTTTATAAATTGGTTGAATAATGCTTAAAGTATTAAAAAAAATATGATTCAACAGTTCTTTTTTGCAAAAATCAGTCTTGAAAAACAAAAGTAGGTAAGTAATTAAGTATCGGTAAACAAATCTATACGCTATTTGGGGCACTGGGTTGATGACAAAATTCAGCGCTGTACGCATTATTGACTACGTTTTAAGCCGCGTATTCACTAGGGGACATTTGTCGTGTGGAACATCACCCGACATAGCGGGCGATATCTACGTGTCGCGGGACATGTCGCGTGTCGACGCTTCCTGAGCGTGCGACCTTTCGAGACTTCGTGTAAAATCGTGTCGCTCGACAGTCGCCCGACTGCATTTGAGTAGTGATGACGCGTGTCGCACTGTGTTCCGCGACTATTCTCGACATTGTCGCCGGTCCCGCGACACGTCTCTAGTCTTTGTCCCTTAGTGAATACATGGCTTTATGCATTAATGCGCCGAATAAACTGTCGAAGTGAGCCGTTTATTCATTGAATTTACAGTACTGAACCAATTACATGTGCGTATCCTCTCGATTACAATAATGATAACAAGCTATCGCTCAGTCACCGTCGATTCCAGATTTTCCATGAAAGAAGCAACATTACCGATTACTTTCAAATAGTTTACCAGTAATCGGTCCGTGAATAAAACGGCTCATCGGCAGTCCGCAGTCCGCCGGCGCGGGGCGCGGGGCCCGGTGCCTGCGCCGCCTAGGCCTTGTAGGCGGGGTCTGGTTGCGCGCGCAGCCACAGCGCCAGCGCGAGCGGCAGCGCCAGCGCGTGCGCCGCCAGCAGCGCGGCGCCGCCCGCCAGCGGCGCGCGCGCGCCCCGCGCCAGCGCCGCCAGCACGCACGCGCCGCACGCCGCGCCGTGCACGCCGCCCCCGCCGCCGCCGCCGCCGGCCGCCACGCGCCGCGACGCCGCGCACGCCGAGCCCGCAGACTGCGCACCGGAATATTCATATCGCATGGTAACTAAACTGCCCATCTACAGACACCTGTTATTCCGGATTACCAGTAGCACGGCGCGCCCGCGATACGAGCGCAGAGTGAAGCTGAAGCTCTTTATTTCTAGATTATATTCAAAACTGAACAGATTTTTTAAAAAATGCTATGGAACTTTTCTAATTCTGACATGCACTTTTAATTCTAAACAAAAAAATAGTGCAGCAATAATGAAGCATTAGCTGTCAAATTATACCAAAACAATACGTATAATTAAAGAAATGTGTTCTCACCACGCAGCAGGACTCTGGTACCCAATAGTAAGTGGTGGGAGCGCTGATGGACAGATCGAGCGTGTCGCGGGCGCGCGCGGCGGCGGCGGGCTGCGCGCCGGCCGCGGGCTGCGGGCCGGCGCCGGGCTGCGCGCGCGCCCACTCCGAGCCCTGCCAGTCGCGCGGGCCCTCCGCACCGCAACACTCCAGCTGACCACCACACCATTACAGTTTAATCAAATACTTCTATCATTCACTCGGATTAGAATCATTATTGAACATCGCTTGCAAATTGAATAACGTAGGTTATATACATTTAGAAGTAATAAACAAGTTATTTATTTATCCTGCTGGTGGTATTGTTCCGTTACTTCTAGCCCGTAGCTCAGGGAAGAATAACGTCATACATACCTCACGCTGTATAACATCTAGCAACTGTGTGCGAGTGGGTATGACCCCATACTCAAAGCGCACTGTGTGGTCGAGGCTGTCGAGGAGCGCGCGCCGCAGCTGCGGCAGGTGCGAGGCGCCCCACCACACCGCCGCCGCCTCCGCCACCGCGGTCAGCGCCAGCAGAGCGAACGCTGACGCCAACAGCGAGGCCGAGCTCCGTATAGCGCCGCACAGGGCGGTAAACGCGCCCAGGGCCAGGGCTCCACCCCAGGCGGCCAGTGCGCATAGCCCCGCGCGGCCTGACACACTCTCACTGCCTCGGCCGTCCCACAGGCCCCAAGCTGCGAAGCCGCAGGCGCCGCTGCCCACGCACTGGAAAACAACATAATATTTTAAATCAACCATAAAACCACAGCAAGTGTTGGTTTTTACGAACTTAAAGATGCATACACAAGTCCGGGTATTGGTAGTGCATGTAAACGAGCCGTCTGCTGAACTAATTTGTTTACATTTACCTGTGCAGGCGCGCACATCAACAGTAGGGCGCGCCTTTTTATAGACGCGTCTGGTTCATGCCTGTTACAGAGGTTGATGACTGGACCGGTGTTGATAAACGGCGATGAATAAAAATAATGCCTTCCTCTGCAGATACTGTGATTCGTATCAGGCTTTTACATCAGAACAAAACTGAGCTCTACAAATGAGTAGGTAAATTCCTATGCCTACAAAGGAACTACAAAATACTCTAAATATAAATTATGTACGTCTACCAAGTACCACAGGCACATATTTTATAGTCTTGATAAGAGTAGGTACACTGAAAAATCACTTACCAAAAATATTATACTGAATATTATCAGCAAACACTTCATAAGAGAGTAGCAGCGGGACATGCCCATGTTTCCACTTCACTTTGCCACCACGTGTATTGGAAATATTTTAAGAAGATCTTCAATAATACAATAGCATTTATAGAAGTATAACGTGGGGAAAAACTATTTTATTTTCGTCCCATTTTCCCAAAAACAAAGATGGTTTGTTTGAGTGAGGATGGAAATTAGAATGAGGAGGAGAAAAAAACAAAAATGTATCTATTCACACCACAGACAATTCTTAATGACTAGTGATGAATTCCGTTCCACAATACCGGTAAAGCCGGTTTTTATTAAAAAAAAACCATTACTATGTTTTTAGGGTTCCGTACCTCCGAAAGGAACAATAGAGCCCTTATAGAATCACTTTATTGGCTGTCTGTCTGACCGTCTTTCAAGAAGTATACAGGCCATACTACTGTTGTTTTAACACTAGTTAGGTACCTAAGGAAGTTGCGTGTGGCTCGTCCACGGCGCTACTTAAAAGGAACGTAGCTTGCCAAACTTAATAAAAAAAACACAATCACTCAAGTACACAATGCAAAAACTCTCTCGAAAACAATGGCACTCGACCAGCATGTCGAGACGGGCGCTACAATTAATAATTTTGTTTTTCTTCCACCCCAACCTGACAGTGATTTCATGAATTGAATAGGTAATTTAAAATCACTATGCGGTTGTTTGAAAGTTTTTCAAAATTTAAGAAAAATTTCAAAAGCACTGTAGGTTAGGTACCTAATTTCCTTAATAAAATAAACATTTTGTAAATATAAATATCGCCAGAGAAACACACCAACTGTATGGTCCCAAACTAAGGAAAGCTTGTACTATGAGCACCGTACAATGGACTGGGGGCGATCCCAGTGACACCCAGACCAGCGGGCTATTACGTACTATGTAAGTAGACAACTGGCATCGGTTGTTCACCGAACTTTGATGGTAAATTAGAATGACTTAACATTGGTATTTCGTATTTCTTGCAGGGCTAACCTAACCTAAACTCACTGTACCTCCATTGTACGTCCATTCACTGAATACATAATACCAATATTATGTCATTCTAATTTACCATCAAAGTTCGGTGTACAACCGACGCCAGTTGTCAACTGAGATACGTAATAGCCACACAGGGCAAATTACGAAAAGGCCGTTTCCAAAATTTGCCTCTGGTGGGGATCGAATCCGCAACTATCCGATGCAGTAAGCCGAGCGGCCAAGGCTCGAACCACTGCACCAAGCGGTCGTCGTTTTGATTGAAATAATCAAAAACCGTTTTTTTTCTTTGGGAAAGTAATCAGTTAAACCGGTTCGAAAATTGTTACATCACTATCACTGACTGATAGAACCTAGATTGCCAGTTGATAAAAAAATAAACTAACAGTAAAAAAGTCTCCAAAATCCATGGATGTATTAACTCAGGATGCGCATCGCATGATCTTCCCCTCTAGCTTTTTTTTATAGGTACTAGACCAAAAATCTCTGACACGTATATAAAAACTGTTTTCGAAATCGATTTGATCAGAGTAAGTATCGTTTTCGCGGTGTAAGGTGCTCCGTGAAAAATGCCGAATTGTCCCATTAAACATGTGCAAAGAAATTACAAAAAATAGTAATACACAAAAAGATGGGGTAACATTTCATATGTAAGTATTTTTGATGTAATTAATGCAATTTTTCTATTAAATTCATTAAAATATTAAATGTCATAAGAATCGAAAACATTATCGATACAATTAATCGAGTACGAATTAATCGAATAGTCTACTGTGACCATAGACGAATCTTTTCTACCCTGGCAACTGTATTTTTTATTTGTCAAATAATTGTCAAGTATTTGAACTTTGTAAACAGACGGATAAATACTGAATTACGCGGTGATAAACCAGTCGCAGGACGTTAAAAACGATTTACAATGAATAAATCATTAGTAATTCAACAAGAGAGGTGATTCACAAAGTTTACAGGCGGTGTCTCGCGGAATTTGAGGTGCAAAATATTTTGTCAGAACTCGACCATGTTTACCAAAGAACCGCTGATATTATAGGTATATAAGCAGTTTATTTTACAGTTTTTAAGTTAAATAATGTGTTTATTGTATACAAAGGCAGGCTCAAAGCTTCAGTTTACAGGTTTTTCAGTAAATATACATTGATCGCTTAGAGGTACATTCGATTGAACACACTTGATACTTGGTATTATTTTTATGTGTTGCTTTCATCTCGACCAATACATAAACTAAGGTTGCTTTATTTTTCTATGTTTGCTTGTCAGTTAACATCGTTACTTAATTACTAAATAAACAAATAATCTTAAAGCATTAAAGAAATTATCTTTTATTGAATTATTTTATTTTTCAGGTAAGAATAGTCGAAAATTGCTCTTTACGATGACATTAATCGATTAATAATAAATCTTCAAGATGACAGCAATGCTGTGGAGACTGATGATGATGAGTTGATGAGGCAGCGGCAGGCCCACGCCAATATATGGATTTATCAGGAGTGGAATATTTAGACCAAGATTAAAATAAAAAAATAATTAAAAAACGCAGTAGCTATGATATGTTTGTTTTATTTTCCTAAAATACAAAAAAAAATAACTAACTCATGTTGAAACAAAAACACCCACTATCGAAACAATTCAGATAAATACGATCTCGATAAATTCTTGATCTTGATAAACGGAATCGAACCTGACACTGCTCCGGGTCCATATGACCCAGAAGCAGGCAGCGTCTGCTACTGAGGCGATGAATCACATATGGCATAAATATATGTATAACAAATATTATCTTATTGACCAACATCAAAGAAAACTTAAAAGTGCTTGCGCTTGCATTATGAATAATAAATAATATGGAAAATAATAAATCAAGTATCAAAATTATTCAGTCGTATTAGTAAATGTTGCAAGAATGATTTTGAATTAAATACTTTTTGATTTGAACAGTGTTGTAGTAGTGTTTATTTATGATTGCAGACCGGTATCGATAAAAATATAATATATATAGTGTATAATAAACCTTGGGAGAGGCCTATGTCCAACAGTGGACGTCTTTTGGCTGAAATGATGATGATGATGACATTAGTATAATAATACCTATTACGTTTATACGTACCTACCTAACAAAAGATATCAGCCAGGCCAGTGGCAGCAGATGGCGCTGGTCGAGTGGGAGTGGGGGGGGATGAAACAGCTTATTTGGGAACATTAGGTACTTATTTTTTAGATAATCTCATTTTCAAGGAACTGAATTGGGATGTACCCGGAATCATCTTGTTTCCGTTGAATATTTACGCCTCGTGAGTTACTCATTATTTCTTGTTCAGCTGTTTCAGTAGAGATAATTCAGTATAATTCAGTAGATTATAATGACAGCTATAAATGTAATAATGAGTATATGAAACTATCGATATAGCTAATTAGAAATATCGATAGTGGTATTCACCCTATTACACCGATGGTCCTACGGTAGTAAAATTTTGTATGTTGACGTATTCGATCTTTTAGTGTGCGTAAAATATACTAGTGTTGCACATTTCTTTACGTGTGCGTTTATAATGACACAAAATGTTTTGAGTAAGTGTGCGTCAATTTTAATGTAGTGGTTACCTCCCGTCCCCCAAGAATTGACAGAACATTTTGTTCGTTGAATTATGCGCGTACCGGGTCCCTAGTTAGATGGTCTAAGCCAAAATCCAAATTAAAAAAAAACAAATATAATAAAAATACCTACCTATAAGTACTAAGAATAGGTACCCACCTAGGTACTTATATTAGATCTTTATTATTATACCCATCATAGCACGAATCATTATTAATTTGACATCCTACCCTGAACAAAAAAAACATGTGAACAAAACATCTTGTTTTCTCTATTTTTTTGCTATCATAAAATAGAGACAACAATAATTATGTGTCTGTCGTCCAGTGCAAACGCAGGGTTACAAGCTAAAAATTTTGTTTTAGTTCGATTTTAGTAATCCATAGACAATAACATTGTGGAGGGAGTTCCAAAGCAGCGAACGAACACGAACATGACATTTTGACACCGAGCGGAATGTCTCCCACAAAAACATAAATAAATGGCCACCGTTGTTATTACGTTCTTCCTATTTGCACCATTTTATGTTTATAAAATGGACGCCGACTACTTAGAGAGTCAGAGGTAATTCTTTGCGTTGATATAAAACCAGATGGGACTCGACGCTGAAAAGTTTCGCAATATCGTTTCAAAAATTGAAACGGGGTCGTTGACAGTCAGTTTCGCGCCACTGGTACATCCACTTCGCGGTTGTGTGTTGATCCCGCGACGCCTTTCAGTAATGTTATCAATGAAAGGACGCTGTTTACAGGGATCCGATTTTGTCCCGACGCGAGAAACGGTGGAGTATGAATTCGCAGAGGCTGGAGGAGATCGTGGCGGAGCTGATGAAGCCCATCAGCGACGTCCGCCGCAGCTTCGACACGGACCTCTGCGCGGTGAGTGCACTCGGCCTTGGGGCCGGCGCGGCCCGCAGCCGCCGCCGTACTGTCTCACGCTTGCAATTATTGCACATGTTGACTATCCACACCTTGGCTATAATAATCAGAAGCATGCTTGTACACTACTAAACCAACAGGTATGTGTTCACTTGTATTCAGGAAGCCTAAGCATCTTCTAATTATAAACCTAATTGTAGATCTAACTCGAACCCAGCGGTGAAAACAAACAGGCGATACAAACTTGTTCACATAGTGTTAGTGTAGTGCCCTGTTCTGTATACAAACAACACTAGAGTGGTTAGTGAGACTCTCTAGCGTGTTGGACTGCTCAATCAGTAGCATTTTTGCACTAAATTTGTTATATAAGGGGTATAATCATGTTGCCTGAGTGAGGTTTCTGTGTTGTGTCAAGTGTTTTTATGCAAACAGACTTATTACTTTACACCTGCGCGCTCGGATTGAATCTACTGCTTATAATGTTATATATATTTCAACTACATGTGGGTGTAGAGAGCCTAGCTAGGACATTGAACTGGTATCCATATAGGTATGTTGAAATATTGCAACATCAATCCAGTAGGTATGTATGTATTGCAGCCTAAATTTGAATATTATTTTCAGACTGAATCTAATGTAGGATTCCATAGTCAAACTGAACAAATCTTAGTTTTCCAAAATTAAGCACTGTTTAAAGAAATATTAGACTATACTAGCGGCACACTATGATGGCCGGTTTGACATGTGGGTGGGGGAAAGGGTGAACCTTATGATAACGGAATAAAATTCATTTTCGCACTAATTTTTTGACATTCTTTTTTTTTTTAACGGCCGGACTTATTGGTTTTATTCCATTATTATAAGGTTCATTTTCTTCCCCCCTATATGTCAAACTGGCCATCGTAGAATGCCGCTACTATAGTGGCTTTAGTAGGTAAATCGTACTCTAAAAACCTGAACCTACACTGTGCAGAAAAAACTGGATAAAAATGAGCATACAGATTTATGGATTCATTTCACAATGTGCTACAGCCGACCAAGTTAAATTAAAGTTGCTTCCCTGTAGTTTTTGGAAGAAACCCAATAGTGAGAGTCAAAATTTTTATTTGTATTGACCCAAGCACATTGGTGCATTTGTGTTACACATGGCAATTGGTCGGCCCAGTTGTACGCATAGATGGCTTTAGATTACAGATCACAATGTTTGTGGACGGCTGTCGTGCGGTGTCGTGACCTAGTTACACTTATTCCTCTGAGAGATATTTATACAAAGTGGTGACGACATAGTGACAATAAATTAAAACACGACCCCTGCTAGTCAATCACAACACATTAAAATTAGGTTTACATCAAAGTCCAAAATTTCAAATTTTCAAAAAAATAATAATGCGGAAATAGTATAAACGAAACACAACACCCTTTATAAACGTCTACCGACCTCATAGACTGACCTGTAAGTACAAGCGTGGCAACATCGCTTCGGTGTCGGTGTTTTTAGCGGTATCTTTGTAGGCGTAAAGTTAAAATTGTCAAAAGAAAAAAGCAATCCCGTGGCAATACCTTTGAATATAATTTAATAATATTTTATGTGCGAACTACTAATTTGATACCCAGTATGTGGTTTCAAATATTGTCATGATGTCGTCACCACCCTGTATATGGCAGCTCTTACTAGGATTCAGAAACCTGTCTCCTGCCACTAGTTGTCAATATGGTTTCAATAAAAAAATATTATTTATTTATTTATTTAACTCGGGAAACTATGGCTATTATACATGCTAATGTTTTTCCCTGGATTTCCTCAGCTGAAATTCCTAAATGGAAATGAAATCAATGCGTATTTAGCAGGCGTCGCTACGACCACATAATGATCAAATTAGAAATTCAATTTCTTACAGTGATAGCATTATTATGTTACCTTGCTGGCTCGATAAGATTAATATTATATAAACAATTACAAATTCCGCCATCATCACTGATGTATTAATAAAAGTGTACATATAATCTATTAGGAACTTGCCGTTGAAATTATGACAGACAAGCTAGTTTATTAAGTTTGTAGATAGTGTCTACTGCGTGGTTCATCTCATATTAGCCATCTCAGAGATAACCATTGCCTGTGCCTACGTACGCGCAGCCTAGCAACGCTCTGGCAGATGCAAATGACGCCTAAATTAGCATAAGCTTGTAATTCCTATTTTGTATTTCGGTGACGGCGAGATTATACAAATACAGGTGTATTGTTCTTGAAAGTGGTTTTAAATGTTGTCATTCTGTTAGAAGGCGACAATCCTAATTCCTAATTATATTGTGTGTGAATGTTTGTTACCACGTATCTCCATAACTACTAAACCGATTTCAATGAAATTTGGAACATAGATAGTGTAGGCTCTGGAATAAGATATAGGCTAATTCGAAGCCGCGGGGCACAGCTAGTATTGAACAAAGTGTCGAACCGCAGTGAAGCGCACGCGCATAGCGCGGACCGAGGCGCGGGCGCAACTAGTCGTGTGTCGGGTAATGATAATAAACCAAATTACAAACTTTTGTTTGTAGTATGACGTACACTGTATTAAGTCGAAGCCGCGCGACATCGTATACATATCTATCATCTAGATTTACATACATGACATATTGCAAGTATGTAATTAAGGAGGCCTATGTCCGCCAGTGGAGTGGACGTCCTGTCCGCGTCTTCCTACACATGGATGCATGCATGGACATAGTACTGCCTTACATAAAATCTGTTATTCTAAGAATTGTATTTTTTTTAAGCAAGAGTTTAGCAGACAAGTGCTTCGCATTTTTGTGGGGTCGTCTATACCAAGACTATTTTCGTATCGGTTTATTCAGAGTAACCAAATTAGTCGAAAATAGAGATCGCATTATAATATTATGAATAATAATTAACCACACACGACACTCATTTCGTTAAGCTTAATTCTGCACGTTTCAATTTTGGTTTAGTATTACTTGGAATTGGTTTAATGGCATTGAGAAACATACTGAGATGCCTCAATGCGATTGCGCAATCGCATTGAAAAAACATCGCCCCTACTTTCCGCGCAGGGAATGCTCAAGTCTATATAGACCCTAGAATTTTGTTCTCATCATTACAGTACAAACTTTGTAGTGGTAATAAATATCTATGAGTTTGCCAAGTTTCAGCCATGTAATGTACATAATAGTTACTTCTCTGAATAAAAAATGTGACAAACGGACATGATGAAACTTACATTATAAAGGGTTCCTTAAAGTACTTACAGAATCTATAAAGTTGTAGCACTTGCTCTTATTGTAACGATTATTGTAACTCATATAGGTAGATAAATGTAGTTGCAATCAGCATGGTAGGTAGCCTGCGTGGAAGGGCCAGGGCGCTGTTGTTGTGGAGCGTGATTGAGAGTGGTCGGGGTCCGCGGCGTGTGCGCAGTTGTTGGAGGAGTACCTGACGGAGGCGGGCCTGCACGCGCTGGAGGCGAGCGAGCCCGGCCGCGGCGGCGAGCCCGGCGGCGGCGTCGGCGCGCCCAACTTCGCGGAGCTGGCGCTGCTGCTGCAGCAGTCGGCCAGCATCTACGGCCGCAAGGTGGACTTCCTCTACCAGCACGTGCTCGACTGCAGCGAGTCGCTGCACACTAGCACGCAGTGAGTACCGCTCGCATACACACACACACACACCGCACCCTATACCAACCATAGCCCTCAGCCCACGACCTTCGACAACTACTATTCCATCGTTCTATTTGGCACCCCGACTGTTCGGCTACCGTCGCCAACGGGAAAAGTCTCCATAGAAGCATCGCTAAATTGGACCACACCTTTCCTCACGACTAGTTTTATTCGCGACAGAGAAATAGCCAACACGAGCGCTACGGAGGAGGCCCAAACCCCGTCATCGTCGAGCCGGCGGAAGCGGAAGGCGTCCGTGCAGTGCATGTTCGGCGACATCGAGCTGGAGGCGTGCGCGGGCGCGCGGCGCGAGGCGGGGTGCGCGCGGCCGCCGCCCACGCTGCCGCGCATGTTCCTGCCGCTGGAGCCGCGCGCGCTGCACGCCGCCGACGCGCCGCTCACCGACTACGCGGGCGACATCATCGGGCTGCTCGCAGACTTTCATGTCACCAGGAGGTTGCACGTCAGTTCATTTGCTGTCTTTTGTACTAGTATTGTCTCGTGTTGGCGTGTGCCGTGGTAGCGGTTGTCGCGATTTTGCATTGGTTATCGTATAAATTTTCAACCTAGCGGGCCGACGGTTCCTCGAAATAAAACATTGGAATTTTCCTTTTTTCGGTATGGAGGGTATTCTGTATAAAATGTTATCGTTTCAATATAGGAGGGTCTGTTGGTGGACGAGCTGGAAGGCGGCGCGGCGGCGGCGAGCCCGGCGCTGCGGCCGCTGTCGCTGGTGGAGCTGCAGGCGGCACTGGAGGCGGCCGCGCCGCCGCTGCCGGCCACGCCGCCGTGCACGCCGCCGCCGGGCTCGCCGCGGCCGGACTCGCCGCCGCCGAGCTCGCCGCGCGCGCCGTCACCGCTGTGCGCCAGCACGCCGCTGCCTCGCGACCCGCCGCCCGCCAGAAGGGACAGGAAGAGACGCAGTGACGTCAATATTGATGACGTCATAGGCGGGACCGTTAAAATACTAATTAGCAAAGGTCAGACAATAACGCAGAGAATTATTCCACCCGTAGATTCAGTGTTTACATTGTTTAATATTATATAATATTTATGTGTGTCTCCAGAGCTTCGTCGGAAGCTGAGTGAAGCGCGCGAGTACAGCATCCCGGGCGAGTGGATCAGCCGGCTCGTGGTGACGCGGAAGAACCACATCGTGAGCGAGCGGCGGCGGCTGCGCGCGCACACGCACGCGCCGCGCCCGCACGACACAGGTACGCACCGCACGCATACCGATATACATGTGACCGTGTACTGTACAATTCGCGCGTACAACAGTAAACAAAACAAAACATCTCATAAACAAATAGGTATAATTTTATGTAATGTATTTTTTTATTGTTTAGAAGACGAGTTCCGTGGCTTCGATGCGTCGGACGCCCAAGACGTCGGCGGTGAGTATCCTATTACTAAGATAAATAAAATACATTAGTCGTATGTAACGACATTGAGTAGGGTGATGATGGTAAGATGAACGTGCAGATGCACCGTGCAGGTAGTCGGTAGTGACGGTGTGTGTATGTTACCGCGGCAGGGTTCGCCGGGTGGAGCTGCGGCGCCGCGGCGGACGCGGCGGAGGCGGCGCTGGCCGCGCGGGTGGGCAGCAGCCGCGCGGGGGAGGGGGGCGGGGGCGGCGGCGCCGACAGCGACGACGACGGGTTCTTCGAGCAGAGCTCGCTGGGCGACTCGGACGCGTCGCGCGTCGACGACTCGCCGCTGCGCGCCGTTAGTTACAACCATACACTTTTCAATTTATTATGGACGATACAGCTCGATAAAGACTAATAGGAAAAATTCTTATTCTGAAAACATCGATCGAAGGATCAATAATGTCTCGTTATCCTAATCACATCGAATGGCGATATTTCCCAATATTTTTAGTGTATTTTTACCCGACTACGGCGGAGGGTTATGATTTTGACCGGTATGTATGTATGTATGTATGTGCATCTGTTCCCACCTAACTTCCAAACGACTTGTCGTAATTTGACAAATGAGGTATCGTTAGAAGCGGCTTAATGGCGCGCTGGTTATAGGCTATGTGACCTCACATAAAATTGCATATGGCGCCCTCTAGAGGACATAATGTCATGAATTGAAAAAAAAAAACATTTTTTAATGAAACCGTGTGGGGTATCAAATGAAAGAGCTTGATGAGCACATTTCAAAAATATATATATTGTTACCTATAACTCCAAAATAATTAAATAAAAAGTAAGTTTAAAAACTAAAACCCGACTACTGAAAAATCGCGCTCTAAAAAGTATGAAACAAGAAAATATTCTCATCTAGAGGATAGCCGTGGTCCGTGTTCATATGCCATTTGGCCCTAAAGGACCTACACGGACCACGGCTATCCTCTAGATGAGAATATTTTCTTGTTTCATACTTTTTAGAGCGCGATTTTTCAGTAGTCGGGTTTTAGTTTTTAAACTTACTTTTTTTATTTTTACTATTTTGATATACTCTGAATATTTTAAAAGTTTTATTAGATAATTACAAAAATATTCTCTATTAAAGCTCGCCGAAAGTAACGAATGATATCCCTACCTGCAATTAAACTGCGCGTGATAGCGTGCAGCGCGTGTGTCGCACGTACTACTGTAGTAGTGTAGTTATAGTATAGTATGTGTTGGTGTGTCAGTCGACGGCGGCGGAGTGGGCGGCGTGGCAGGCGGGCGTGGTGCGGCGCGCGGCGGCGGCGGAGGCGCGCGGCGGCGTGGACGTGCGCGCGCTGGGCGCCGCCGTGCTGCGCGCGCTGCCGCCGCCGCGGCCCGAGCCCACCGCCTTCCCGGACCTGCTGCGAGTCGCCGCCGAACACCCCGTCGACGTGTCGCGCCTGCTGCTCGCCACGCTCTTCCTGGTAAGTCACGCGTACGTATATCCCGACGCGACATCTCCGCATCCCTCCGCCCGTGTAGCTGACGGTGATGTGCTGCTATGCCCGCAGGCGAACGCGGGCAACGTGGAGGTGATCCAGGGCGCGCCGCTGTCGGTGGACTCGTTCTCGCTGCGACTGGTGTCGACGGACGAGCGGCTGTACTGCGCCGCCGCCGCCGCCGACGACCAGTTCCTGCGGTGAGCCGCGCCCGCCGCGCGCGCCTCGCGCGCCGCGCCTGTGTCGACCGCGAGGTGACTCTAAGGTCGGAATCTGGACTCTAAGGACTAGTGAATTGTGTAAACCGGCGCTAGTGCATCGGTCTTTTGTGAGCGTCAGTCCAGTGACTGTTGTATCAGTTTACCGTGATACATATCTTTAGAAAATATGACGTGTTTTATATTAATCGTAGGCAACTTTTGTGATTTTTTTTTCTTCCACAAGGCCTTTGAAGTGCTATCATAGACATTATCTGCAATATTATTTTTTTATCTACCATATATCAAATTAATGAGAATTATTTTATATTTTTAACAAATTACTAAATTATCTACCGTATATTTGGTCTGTCTGTGTACGAGTATCAACAATCATGATGACAAAAATCAATTATATTTACAGAGTGTTTTGAAATGAATGTGTAAATATTAGTAATGTTAAGTCAAGTGTAATGTGTAAATATTGAGAAAAGTTTGTTTAACAAAGAATATATTTTGTATAAGTACAATAACTCGATTTATAACTTAGTAATTGGAGTAATTAGCGACAGCTGCGCGATGTCGGTGCGACAATCGTCTAACTAAGCGCCCTTAGGTGATAAATACATGAGCAGGGTACCTATAGGTATTTTTCTACAGCTCACTGCACATATTTCAGTGCACCCTACGAGTCTAATGACGTCATTGTTTTAGTATTATTTTGATCTCCTATCTAGTGTGTCCTAAATATCTTTCGCCCTAGCCAAACATTTCGAAACTTTGATACAAATTGTACCGTCCTTTACAACTTCTTCTAGATCATAATTTTGTATAATGAATGTTCATAATGGTTATTAGATATATTATGTACATATTTTAATGTAAATTTAAGTGTAACATAGGACTGCTCACAGAGAACTTACTAATGTACAGTCAACAACATAATTTACTGAACATTCTCATTTTTTTCTATTAAATCTATAAAACTCTTTTATTTTACGAAGATTGGTAGATGTATTTTGTTACAACCAAATATTATAGCCGCGTATTTGAATATTGTATAGATTTAAAAAATATGGAATTGCTACAAAACAAGTGTTTACACGATTTGAGAAACTGAGAATGTTCAGCGACGCAATTATTCCTCAAAGGCTATTGATATATTCGTCGTGTTTGTGTGATGACTAACATTACTTATCTGATAAAATTAATGTTGACACACTGGGGTAGCTTGCATGTATGCAATGTAAATATGGTGTGTAAGCTGGCATGCTCCAAATAAAATTATAAATGTTCGTGCCTTACCCCTTGTCGGGCGTCGTGCGGACTACGTAGCGTGCACTGGGTCAGGGAGGAAGTACGCATGGGAAGGAACATTCTATATTGCAAGTGTGCGGGAAGGTGCGTGCGGCTGCCAGGCGCTGCTGCGGCGCTGCGAGACATGCTCGCCTCTCATGTCGTGTTGTTATTTAGTTAACAATTAAATAATTTGTGGTTACGTGCTTTATTATTTCTCCCTCACTATTTTAAGATACTAAATTCTCCGCGATTGGTGCGTCAAACTGATGTTCATACGGAAGCTCCGCTCGATACTGCGACTTCCAGGAATGGACTAATTTCTATTACTTTGACTATAGGTAGTTACATAGCGAAGTAGTATATTGCAGTGGTAGCCGATTGGTTAAGCACGCGTCTTGCGGGCTTAAGGTCCTGGGTTCAAACCCTGGCTCACAGCTCTGGATTTTTCTGAATCTATGTGTGAATCATAAGCATAACTTTAATATGATTATCACTTGCTTACGGCGAAGGAAAAACATCGTGAGGAAACCTGCATGTCTTCAGATATGTGAAATCCACCAACCCTCACTGGGCCAGCGTGGTGGATTATGGCCTGAATCCCCCTCGCATTGAGGGGAGGCCCGTGCCCAGCAGTGGGACGTTAAAAGAGCTAAATTATTATTTATATTATTATAGTTATATAGCTACAAAAGAAGTTTCTTTCAAGTTGACCTCTTTTATTTTTTTCTCTTTTCTTTTCTTTTTAAAGGGGTATACTACTGAGCACAGTTAGGAAGGTCATTCACTTCGCTGCTACAAGTGAATAATAATACACCGTCACACCTGCATTCCCGATCGGGCAGGCAGAGGCGCACTTACACACATTGATTCACCAGTAATGTTTTTGGTTCATCTGTCTTTTAAACCCCCTACGAAATAGGAGGGTTGTAATAACTTTGAAGTGTATATCGGTCTGAAGCATCATAGCTCCTGAACGGATGAACCGATTTTAGTGTTCTTAGCTACGTTTTAAGGAAATGTGGTCAGCCAATGCAAAAGTATGATAACCTTGACCAAGATCATACCCAGGATCTTCAGGATCCTGCAAGATGCCTAACCTGCCAGAAGAACTCAACGGTTCAACACTTAGCACATCAGAGTTAAAGGTAAAGCATTAATCCTTTAAAAAGGAAGAAAAATAGTTATTTAAATTATACTGTCCCTTTACGTTTGATTTAGGATAGAATAGAATATTTTTATCCAAACGTCCTTGCGTCCTTTTAGATGTTATTTAAAGGGGTTTTTTTAAATTTTTACCTATTTTTGTTTTGTCTGTTCCTGAACGCCACTCAGAGACAAGCAGAGAAATAATATGTCTATGGTATACATCAGTGGTTCCCAAACTTATTTTGTATACCTACTTTGAGAATGTTATTTTTAGCGCCCCCATTTTTTCACCTACTTAAAAACCACTATAACGTCAAATCAAGAATCAAGCTTCAAATCATTTATTGCAGTAATTGCGGTTATACAATAATTGTGGCCTTAAAATTAAAGAAGTACTGCACAATTTACCTAAAGTGGCATGCAATAGCTTAAAGTATTACATAATAGTAAGTAATTGAATAATTAGCTCACCGTTAAATTTAAGTAAAATTTAAATTAAATTAATTGATTATTGTGAGCTAGCACAACGCCCTCATTTTTTTCTGGGTCTCTTAGGGGCCATCCATAAATTACGTCACACGAATTTCATGATTTTTAGAGCCCTCCCCCCCCTTGTCACAGCTGGTCACATTTGCGAGACTCCCCCCCTCCCTGTGTGACGGAATTTTTCAAACATTTTCGTTAAAAATTCAAACTTCGGTTTTAAGACTTAGATAGATATAGTATATTTTTCAATGTGACGTCAAAAAACTTAGGACCCCTCCCACCACCTTGTCACACAATGTCACATTTTGTCAACCCCCTCCCCCCCTTTACGTGTGACGTAATTTATGGATGGCCCCTTACCGCCCCCCTTTAGGCTTGCAGCGCCCACAAGGGGGCGCGCGGGCGTTATCGTCCACTTTGGGAAATGATGGTATACATCATAATGTCAATATCAATGTCAATATTTTGTTGTCATTTGTCACTCAACAGTAAAAAAATGACATTTTTATTGCAAACGCCGCGCCGGTACAAACGTAATTTAATTTAATTTCTTTGTATTGGTTGACGGTTGTGAACTGGATTATTGAGAAAAATAAATAAATCGTCATTATCATTTCTACCTGTCTGCCAGCAGGAGCAGAGCAGTACGTAAGGAAGGTTAATCCGTGGAGTCATTGTATTTGTTGTTGTTTTTGCAATTAATTTTCGTATTATTCGACAGTTGCTGTGTTGCGTGACTTGCAACAAAAATGGGGAAATTGTTCGTGCTACTCTTGGCACTGAGTGCGACCTGCGCTGCAGGCTTCCACAGGTAATTAATACAACTCTTGTATTATTTCATTTCAAAGAAACGGAAAATACCTAGCACATCAATTCTTGATTTATGTTTTAGAAAGTCTTCGAGTGTTTCACTTTATACCTATGTATCATTATAAATTATTACGATCATTTGTTTTAAAAATAGTAATGCAGGTAAGTCATCTTAGTATAAAGTGGAACACTTCCAAGGCTTGATATGTGCATGTATTGCGCAGAGTGCCGCTGTACCGCATGAAGACGGCGCGCAAGCACTTCCACGAGGTGGGCACGGACCTGCAGGTGCTGCGCATCAAGTACACCACCTCGGGGCCCGCCCCCGAGCCACTCTCCAACTACCTTGATGTAAGCATATTCTGAATTTTAATATACCTTGGGACTTAAATGTTAATCGTCAGCAAATAAATTTGTAAATGATAAAGGCCCTGCCACTGGCCGCAGCCGATAACAGCCACAGGATGGCACAAGGTTATCAAAACAGCGACATTGCAAACTCCAACCAGTTGTACTATTTGCAGTTTGTATTGCATGTCATGTGTACACAAATATTTGTTGGAAGCCAAAAATATTGCTATGATAGCATAACCATACTTATTATTTCAATATTCTATCAGCGGCATTAAAGGTATAGGTACCGTCTGAGATTGATTAAACGTAAGGTCTCATAAGACTCAATTATTATGTATAATATTGGTGCAAAGGTATTTTGTTATCATATTATTTTAATAATAGATGCAAACAAAGGATTAGAATAATTGGCAAAGTCTCAAGCGAATCGTAAATAACATTACTGATAAGAGTGTGTAACCACAAAGCTCATTGGCTGATAATATTAATAATAAACAGTTGGCGACACAAAATCATAATTTGTTTTGCTGTGAATAACCTTGAATAATCTATTGACATTTTAAGCATAAGTAAAACATGACTGTGTTCCAACAATCCATTATATTCTGTATCAGCTTTCGCAGTGGAACCAGAAATACTGACTACATGACAATTCATTTCAGTTTTCAGACAATGGGAATGTCTTAAATAAAGCTTTATGTTTCAGTTTGAGCAATTATATGTTAAGCCTCCATTACAGCAGATTTCTTTTGAAATATGGATCTAATAGCTGGATAGAGAGGTGTTTATTATGTTGGCGACAAATTACGACTAAACATAAAATTCAATAGAATCGATTTATAATACATCTATAATTATTTTGGTCTTAGTCTTACGACCATGAGAAGAATGGCAGCACAGTTAATTTAGTCAATTTTAGTTATTTTCCAACTTTAAAAACACTGCATGGATGGAGGTGGCCTACATCCAGAAATGGATGACCTCAACATAATTTATACTACTGCTTTTATAAATGTAACACTTTTTAGGGAAATAAAGGCTTATTTATTTTATTTTATTTATAAACACCAGTGGCTACGGTGGCCACTGATGTGCCAGTTTTGGTCAATATTCTCGATATGTCCGGGAATGTCGCATCCATCACTAGTGCACTAGTGCACGAGTGGCGTGTGGAAGTGCGTCATGGTGTGTGTGTGTCGTGTCTGTGCGCAGGCGCAGTACTACGGGCCCATCTCGATCGGCAGCCCGCCGCAGTCGTTCAAGGTGGTGTTCGACACCGGCTCCTCCAACCTGTGGGTGCCCTCCAAGAAGTGCCACTACACCAACATCGCATGCCGTGAGCACATTATATACCATATGCACTCTTTACATTAGTGAACTTTGAAAAATTGACTTGCAACGAATATTCGGTTACTATTCGGTATTCGGCCTATTCGGCTACTTTTATGCTATTCGGCCGAATACCGAATATCTACATACTATTCGGCCGAATATCGAATAGTTACGAATATATTGTTTTATCGAGATAAATGGTACAATGGAAGAAAATAAATGATTTATTTTTATATATTTCTCTGGAGGGATGCATGGAAGCGGCATCTAATTAGAGATATGTGGAGTGTATTGGGTGAGACCTTTGCCCAGCAGTGGGATAATGTAAGTTAAAAATATATAAAAAATCTCTTATAATCATTAAAGTAGTCACAGGTTTATAATCAACTAGCTGTCCCGGCGAACTTCGTACCGCCTCAGAATTAATGTTGTATTTACTTATTAGCCAAAAAGAACTAAACCCTCCCCCCTCCCCCCTCCCCGTTCTCCCGTTCGTCAAAAATATCAAGTTTCTTGTATGGGGACCCCCTTTGTTTTGAATTTTTATTTTATTTTTAGTATTATTTGTTGTTGTAGCGGCAACAGAAATATACTTTCTGTGAAAATTTTAACTCACTACCTATTACGGTTTGTGAGATACAGCCCGCTGACAGACGGACGGACAGAGTAGGCTTAGTAATAGAGTCCCCCCCCCTTTATTTTTAAATTTTATTTTATTTTAGTATTTGTTGTTGTAGCGCTAACACGCTACGTATACCGACTTAGTAATAGAGTCCCGTTGGTACCCTTTGGGTACGAACGAAACCCTAAAAATAGCTAAATTGGTCGAAGACCTACTGGTCCATGGGAGACATCATGAAGGGCAACCTTCCACTGACACATTGACATGTGTATCCCGCCCGTTCTTACCTACGGCGCCACTGGGAACTGAAAATCGAGCTTCATAGTACTTTATTTTTTTTCTCTTTTTTATTTATTTTTTGCTTTTGATAAGCTTCTAATGCCTTCAGCAGTCATTAATATATATAATGAATATAATTTCGTAGGTCTACTAAATAAAAAATGAAAATTTTGTATGGCTCCAAAGTAATAAATCCAAATATGTATGACTGCTGACATGACTGCTGAAGGCATTAGAAGCTTAAGAAAAGCAAAAAAATAAAGTTTAAAGTACTATGAAGCTCGATTTTCAGCCCACAGTGCGGCGCCCAGACATGGTCAACCGAGGCTCAGAAGTCCAAACTAAAGGTTTGCCAAACAGCAATGGAGCAGCATTTTGGGTGTTAAACACACTGATAGGGTGCGGAACACCCAGCTGCGTTCCATGACCCTTATCGCGGATGTAGGAGCGAAAACAGCTACACTTAAGTGGACCTGGGCGGGTCACCTGAGCCGAATGAGCTCAGAAAGGTAGGCCAAAGCAATCACCTAGTGCGGTCCCAGAGCACGACCGTCGTCGCCGACGTAGACCCAAAAAACAGTGGCGCGGTGACCTCGACGCTCATCTAGACGGGTGGTATGAGAGAGCCTAAGACCGCGATGGATGGAAGAAGATGGGGAGAGACCTTTGCCCAGCACTGTTATGTGCACAACGCAGACCTATTTCTTGTGATGAATTGCCCATGAAATAAATTTGCAGGAATTTATAGTCGCCATCCGCCATCTGACACCGGCGTTCATTACGCCATCTATTGAAAGTAATTTGAATCATACGTAAAATATGGATTTTTAACGCTTTCCGGGCAATTTTTCCATTTTTTTAAATGTATGAACCTTCCTATAACTTCGCGAAATAATCTAAAAAATAAATCATCAAAATTGGTCCAGCCGTTCTTGCGTCAAATCATGACATGAAATAGGGATTCATTTTTATATATATAGACTACTTTAATACTAAGTTTAACAAAAAAAAACCAATGAAATTAATGTCATTGTCTATGCATTTGAATTATCGTAATCAAAATTTAGAAGCGATAGATAAAAATGCAGAAAGATCAAATTTTTGTGCATTTTCGCGAAGTAGTTACATAATGTATCTCAAGTAGTTCCTCGAGTAAGTACTCCTTTTTTTCTCGTAGACCATCCCAGCTTCAGGGCAAAAACGCTCTGAATAAACACTACTTCCTTCCTTTCCTTCCACACACTGGCCGAATACTTTTGCCGAATATTCGGCTATTCGGCCAGGAAGCTCGCCGAATATTCGGTATTCGGCGTATGGCCGAATATACTATTCGTTGCAAGTTTAAATAAAAAAACCTTTGTAGCGATTTATCGGCGGTGGTGACGGATTCATCATCATCATTTCAGCCAAAAGATACACTGCTGGATATGCCTCCCCAAAAGTTTTCTAGTCCTGTGCTGTTCGCATCCAGCGGTTTCCCGCGACCTTCGCTAGGTCGTTGATCGACCTTGTGTGGGTCCCTACCCACGCAGCGTCTTCCGGTATGCGGTCGCCATGCAAGAACCTTTCTGCCCCAACGGCCATCGGTTCTTTGAGCTATGTGTCCCGCCGTTTATAGATTTTTGCAAGCAAAATTATGTCGACTGCTTAAGTGTGTGAAAGCTAAACATTGGTTGCACAGTGCTTCACAACAAGTACGACAGCAGCAAGTCCAAGTCGTACCGCGCGAACGGCACTGACTTCGCCATACACTACGGCTCCGGCTCGCTCTCCGGCTTCCTCTCCACCGATGACGTCACCGTGAGTCACTCCAACACACACACTCGTATCATTGCTATGAATCTCGCAGCCTGACCGCCTCGGAACATGATAGGTTGTAGAAACATACTGTCACATCTATGAAGTATCAGAGATCAGACACTACTCCACCAAGCCAACTTGGCGCATGGGTATAAATCAAATGATAATAAGTCAATGATTCCGCAGTCCGTCCACCACGTAGTGGGAGCTATTGCAATAGGAGTGCCCAGGCATTGGCCCAGGCTCACTACGTTGTGGACGGACTGCGGAACAATGACTTATTATCATTTTGATATTTATACACCTGCGCCAAGTTGGCTTGGTGGGTTAGTACCTCTGTGTTTCGAAAAGCACGTAAAGATGGTAGTGTCGAGTCTATCTGTCCCAGTTCCCTTCAGGTCGGCTACGTGCGTGAGATGCCTTTGGTATTATACCTACACACTATAGGCTACGGTGGCGGACAGTTCGCTTGTTTGTCGTATAGACCACCATCAATGGACCCTAGTCTGCTAATTTCCAACCAATTGCAACTATTGGACATTAACGTTATCTTCGTGGATGCTTCATCGTAATTCTTTTCGGTCGGATGACATCGACCAGCGCTGAGAATTTATAAAGGCAGAGATGAATCGCAGTGCACCCACATATCAGTGTGGGTAGTGGTGTGTGAGTGTCGTGTGTGTGTGCAGGTGGGCGGGCTGGCGGTGCGGCGGCAGACGTTCGCGGAGGCGCTGTCGGAGCCCGGCCTGGCCTTCGTGGCCGCCAAGTTCGACGGCATCCTCGGCATGGCCTTCAGCAGGTACACGCTACATTACATTACTAACACTACTGTACACGCTACAAACTAATATTGAAGCGCGACTTGAGTGTTTGAGTCGCACTCAATTTTTCACTCAATGAGACGTCGTCATCCGTATTATTTGAATGGAGCTAGATATTCGGGGGCTTTATCTAGCGCGCAATTGGGCTGGCAACGTCACATAATATTCATATTTGCCAAATGACGATCATACACATTCATTTATGAGTAGAAATATACCATAAACACGCTTATAGCGTAGAGTTGTTCAAGCTGCCCGTAAGCAATAACATAATTAAATGTTCCGATAGTCTGACTAAACCGAACTAAATATTGCCGTCATTTTTATTGTTATTGCGTGTGAGCAAGTCTGATATCTTTAGCCAGGTCAGATTAAAATAGTTTCTGTAGACACTAGATCTGGCGTCATCTGTGAATGGGTGCGTTCACAAGCCCCGAGCCGGCGTGTTCGAGCCATCTGTTTTGACAATATGGCACGAATTCCGACGTCAAAACTAATTGGTCGGGTCGCGCCGCTCGGGTCATGTAGACGCACCCGATAACGAGTGTGTTTGTGACGTGCGCAGCATCTCCGTGGACGGCGTGCTGCCGGTGTTCGACAACATGGTGGCGCAGGGACTAGTTAAGCCGGTCTTCTCCTTCTACCTCAACAGGTACTGTATTGCACTGTACTGCACTCATTCATTCAACCGTTGAATAGATTTGAATTATTTAAGCTATGTCCCCACCAGTGCGCTTTCACGTTCATCTTGCGCTTTCGTCTGACGCATGCATGAAGCGCCATAGCGCATGCAATAACGCACGCCTTATTTTAGCTCAAAAACAGCGCACGCCCGTAGCGCACACTGATCCGCCACCGGTGGGTTCGCGTGCAACATTCCGTGCGCTTTACATACAAAATGGCGGAAGATAAAGTTAAAACATTGAAGTTATGAATGTTTTCTTTCGTAATTTTTGGCTCCACTATTTTCAAAAGTTTGTTGAAGGTGGCTTTAGACATTCGTGTAAAGTTTTTAAAAAGGATGTCATTTTCATGTCATCTTTCAATATCTTTTTGTTTCGTGTCTTCAAAACATCGTTTATCTAGATACTCTTTTATCTTAAGTGTTTTTCCTTGTAGTTAATACTAAATAATATTCTGCACAAATAGCTACACTTGTACATCTTGACGACCGACCAGGGCGCACAGGTGTAGACACTAAGCTGCCTGCTCGAACAAAGTAACAAAATGGACCCGCAACCCGCATAATTCAACGAACAAAATGTTCTGTCAATTCTTGGGGGAGGGGAGGTAACCACTACATTAAAATTGACGCACACTTACTCAAAACATTTTGTGTCATTATAAACGCACACGTAAAGAAATGTGCGACACTAGTATATTTTACGCACACTAAAAGATCTAATACGTCAACATACAAAATTTTACTACCGTAGGACCATCGGTGTAATAGGGTGAATACCACACCACTATCGATATTTCTAATTAGCTATATCGATAGTTTCATATACTCATTATTACATTTATAGCTGTCATTATAATCTACTGAATTATACTGAATTATCTCTACTGAAACAGCTGAACAAGAAATAATGAGTAACTCACGAGGCGTAAATATTCAACGGAAACAAGATGTTTCCGGGTACATCCCAATTCAGGTCCTTGAAAATGAGATTATCTAAAAAATAAGTACCTAATGTTCCCAAATAAGCTGTTTCATCCCCCCCCACTCCCACTCGACCAGCGCCATCTGCTGCCACTGGCCTGGCTGATATCTTTTGTTAGGTAGGTACGTATAAACGTAATAGGTATTATTATACTAATGTCATCATCATCATCATTTCAGCCAAAAGACGTCCACTGTTGGACATAGGCCTCTCCCAAGGTTTATTATACACTATATATATTATATTTTTATCGATACCGGTCTGCAATCATAAATAAACACTACTACAACACTGTTCAAATCAAAAAGTATATAGTAAAAAATCATTCTTGCAACATTCACTAATACGACTGAATAATTTTGATTGACTTGATTTACACTCCTTTGCAAAAAAAATGGGCACCTTAGGAAATTTACATTCTAAGGTTGATTTGAGTTAATTAAATGAAATTTAATTGTTTGACGTAGTCTGTATATTTATAATCGTGTAAATTAATACGTGCCAAGTGAAATCTGGCAATTTTTTTAAAATTTCGATGAATTCTTTAAAATCGATGTACACGGCCAAACAATAAGAAGTGGTCGGCAATAAAGACAATATTTTTTTTAATTTGTCAAATTAAATAAAGTTACAAATGTAAAAACCTAATAGCGAGTGTGACCTCCACGTGCCAAAATCACATCTTGAATCCTTCTGGGCATGCTTTCCACGATGTTTTTAATAACGTTTTGAGGAATACGTTCCCACTCTTCTGCAATGACTCTTTTTAGCTCCCTGATGTTTTGTGGAGCAGGTTGCACTGATCTTACCCGTCTCTTTAGAACATCCCAGACATGCTCAATTGGATTGAGGTCAGGACTTCGAGCTGGCCAATCTAAACGACGGATCCCAACTTCTTGCATGTACGCTTCCACGTCGCCAGAACGGTGCGGGCGAGCATTGTCGTCCATAAAAATGGAATCTTCCCCAAGTGCAGTCAATGTGGGTTGTGCATATGGAATTAGGACTTCCATTATGTACCGGTATGCATTTAATGTTCCATTTTCTATGAAAACTAACTCCGTACGCTCCGTTGAATTAATTGCTGCCCAAAACATTACGGAGCCGCCGCCATAAGGAGTGATTTCTTCGAAACACACTTCCGCATAGCGTTCCCGTGGTCTTCGCAGCACTCGCCGGCGTCTGTCCTCTCCACACAAAGAGATTCTAGCTTCATCAGAAAACAATACTTTACTCCAGTCCTCCAGAGTCCATGAAACACAGTTTCGAGCAAACTGTAATCGAGCAACACGGTGCTCACGGAGTAATTTAGGGCCCCGAGCCGGGCGGTAACTCCTGATATTGGCAGCCAAAAGCCTCCTCCTGACCGTCCACAAGCTAACTTCTACTCCTCTTACTTCTTCAAGGCTCTTCTTCAGGTCCACACTTGACGCCTTACGATTCCGCAACGCCTGACTCACCAAAAAGCGGTCATCTCTTGGTTCTGTGCATCGTTTTCTTCCCGAACCGGGTCTTCTTTTGGCCGAACCGGTCTCTTGATATCGTTGCCAAGTCCTCTGGACAGTTGAACGACTCACATTTAGCCGCTGAGACACGTAAGTTTGCGAACAACCTTCTTCAAGTAGGGCTATAATTTTACCGGCCCTTATCGCTTTATCACTCATATCAAAAGAGGTATTTAATGTAAAAAGAAAGATAAAATTGTTTAATTTGCAGAATATATCCAAAAAGTTTTAAAATTTTAGCAACGAGTAAAAAAATCGTTTCAGCAATTCGCGCCATTAGTAAAGCAATTGTACAATAATCCACAATAATCAATATTTTTCTTTTGTTCATCATGCCAGGATGCCAGAATCATGCCAGGATGCTTCAAATAACATGCCAATACATCGTCAAATTAATAAAACCTCTTTCTTGTTCTTCTTCATTTAAGTTGAGAAAAAAATCTAAAGTGCCCGTTTTTTTTGCAAAAGAGTGTATTATTTTCCATATTATTTATTATTCATAATGCAAGCGCAAGCACTTTTAAGTTTTCTTTGATGTTGGTCAATAAGATAATATTTGTTATACATATATTTATGCCATATGTGATTCATCGCCTCAGTAGCAGACTTCTGGGTCATATGGACCCGGAGCAGTGTCAGGTTCGATTCCGTTTATCAAGATCAAGAATTTATCGAGATCGTATTTATCTGAATTGTTTCGATAGTGGGTGTTTTTGTTTCAACATGAGTTAGTTATTTTTTTTTGTATTTTAGGAAAATAAAACAAACATATCATAGCTACTGCGTTTTTTAATTATTTTTTTATTTTAATCTTGGTCTAAATATTCCACTCCTGATAAATCCATATATTGGCGTGGGCCTGCCGCTGCCTCATCAACTCATCATCATCAGTCTCCACAGCATTGCTGTCATCTTGAAGATTTATTATTAATCGATTAATCTGGCAGCGCGCAACGTACAGCCAATCCATTGTTTCGGCTGTACATTGCGCGGTGAGTCATGTCTTCGTAAAGAGCAATTTTCGACTATTCTTCTAACGGTACCTGAAAAATAAAATAATTCAATAAAAGATAATTTCTTTAATGCTTTAAGATTATTTGTTTATTTAGTAATTAAGTAACGATGTTAACTGACAAGCAAACATAGAAAAATAAAGCAACCTTAGTTTATGTATTGGTCGAGATGAAAGCAACACATAATAAAAATAATGCGCAAGTATCAAGTGTGTTCAATCGAATGTACCTCTAAGCGATCAATGTATATTTACTGAAAAACCTGTAAACTGAAGCTTTGAGCCTGCCTTTGTATACAATAAACACATTATTTAACTTAAAAACTGTAAAATAAACTGCTTATATACCTATAATATCAGCGGTTCTTTGCTAAACATGGTCGAGTTCTGACAAAATATTTTGCACCTCAAATTCCGCGAGACACCGCCTGTAAACTTTGTGAATCACCTCTCTTGTTGAATTACTAATGATTTATTCATTGTAAATCGTTTTTAACGTTCTGCGACTGGTTTATCACCGCGTAATACAGTATTTATCCGTTTGTTTACAAAGTTCAAATACTTGACAATTATTTGACAAATAAAAAATACAGTTGCCAGGGTAGAAAAGATTTGTCTATGGTCACAGTAGACTATTCGATTAATTCGTACTCGATTAATTGTATCGATAATGTTTTCGATTCTTATGACATTTAATATTTTAATGAATTTAATAGAAAAATTGCATTAATTACATCAAAAATACTTACATATGAAATGTTACCCCATCTTTTTGTATATTACTATTTTTTGTAATTTCTTTGCACACGTTTAATGGGACAATTCGGCATTTTTCACGGAGCACCTTACACCGCGAAAACGATACTTACTCTGATCAAATCGATTTCGAAAAAACAGTTTTTATATACGTGTCAGAGATTTTTGGTCTAGTACTTATAAAAAAAAGCTAGAGGGGAAGATCATGCGAAGCGCATCCTGAGTTAATACATCCATGGCTGCATGCGTTTTAAGGCAATCAATATTGCACGCGCTTGACGCGAGATGAATTGAAAGTTGAAGACGCAAGATGAACACGAAAGCGCACTGGTGGAGACATAGCTTTAGATGTTTTAATATAGGTACTTTGCATAACGTTGTTTACGACTGTTGAAGTCTAATGTACAAATCGCGTGCGATGCGTAAAAAGTATGGATTACTAACGACCACCGTGACGACTGAATCTAACCTGAGAGTTCCTCCGGTGCGGTTGGTGAATTGCTCTCCACTTATCTCTAACCAGAACAGTGTCACCGCCTCATATGATTATTGTTCTATTATTTGTTAGGGTTCCCATTTCCCTTTTCCTTCCTTTTAAGATGATCTATATTACTATGCGATTAAAATAAGAATAGGACCGGCCTAACGCCATCTTGTGACGTCACAACTGGAACTTGTGCAGGATCTCGGCTCACTTCATTCATAAGTACAGAACTTGGTACCGTACCTATAGTGAAATTAGCCGAGAGCCCGTTCTATTATTCTAATCGCATTGTACGTAAGTATAATGTGAATAGTCCATGATGTTGTATTGTACTGTGTATGTGTGTGGGCGGTGTGTGTTGTCGGCAGGGACCCGGCGGCGGCGCAGGGCGGCGAGATGATCCTGGGCGGGTCGGACCCGGCGCACTACCGCGGCAACTTCACGCGCGTGCCGCTCGCGCGCGCCACCTACTGGCAGTTCCATATGGACGCCGTCGCTGTCGCCGGGACCACCTTCTGCAACAACGTAACCTATGCATTGCATTAAAATTCAAAACGTTTATTTTGTTTAGGCCAACGGGGGCACTTACAAATTGTCATTTTACATTTTTTCTTCAATTCTACCGCCGGATCGGAAACGCGACCTCGACTGAGAAGATCCGGCAAGAAACTCAGCGGGCTTGTCTTTTTTTACATTGTTTTATACATTGTACCCACTTCTTCCTATCGTATGGTTAGGTGTCAGCATGGACCAATTACTAAGGGGACTGGCCCTAAGCAACTCGGCCGAGTGGTCGGCCTAGTACTAACATCGACATAAAACGAAGCGAGTAGTTCAACTATTTACCGGTAGATAGAACAAGAAAATGAAAAACAATGACCACGTTTTTCTTCATACATCTATCTAATAAGGGCACTTCTTTCTTTAGTCTTTACTCTGTGGGTGTCAGTTGTTCAACCCGCCCGTAGGTCTCTGCCAGGCTTAACGACTGCTGCCTAGATGACAATAACCGGGACTGACTTTTTACGTGCCCTCCGAAGCACGGAGACGCTCAGTTCAAATGCCACTAAATGGTCGCCCATCTCCGACCAACCTTGCCAAGCGTTGCTTGGCCTCCGATCGTTTACCGATTAGTGATTGCAGCTGGCTAGGAGCGAATCGCTCCTACCCAGTTTAAATCGTCAGTGCTGAGATATAAGGTTAACTTTCGTTTATCATTCCCCATCGATTTATAGCGATTTGTGAAGACCTATAACATCGTACTGTAGATGTGTTGTATAATCGTTCCATAAAAAATGTAACGTCACGACTTTTATCCCCATTCGGGGGTAGTCAGAGGCTTGAATGGACATACACAACCACATTATGGAGGTGTTAAGTCAACGCAAAACCCACGTTTCACAAGATAGTCAGAACCCAACGTGACAGGTGGTGAACCTTGTCGCCGTGTATACAGGAACTGACTATTACCTAATCCCGAGGGATAGGTAGGTTTCCTCACGATGTTTTCCCTCACCGTCATCGTTCCATTTACGAGTCAAATTCGTGAACCTATATCATGATATTGAATGAAGAGCGAACCCTCGCTGTTGTTGCACCGTCCAGTGCAGTGGCGTAGCTTGCCTTAGATGGGTCCTTTATCATGATTTGTTGGTGGGCCCAAATGAAGGATAAAGAATTTTCACACATGACCTTGTAGCCCGGGGGCCTCGTATCATAGATACGGCCGATACGGCGGTAGCTCCGCCCCTGAGGGCCTACTTTGTTTCAAACGAAAACGATATTTCGGATGAAATTCGCGTATTTCCTACTACGTTTCTCATTGATTCCGACATTTCTTACGAACGAAAATTGTTTGACGATTAGATTCGACGACTACGAAGAGGTCAAACAATTTTCGTTCGTGAGAAATGTCGCAATCAATGAGAAACGTAGTAGGAAATACGCGAATTTCGTCCGAAATTTCGTTTTCGTTTGAAACAGAGTAGGACCTCAGGTCCAGTGTAATGTATTGTAATGTGACGGTGTGTGTGTGTGCAGGGTTGCCAGGCGATCGCGGACACGGGCACGTCGCTGGTGGCGGGTCCCGCGGCGGAGGTGGCGGCGCTGAACCGCGCGCTCGGCGCCACGCCGCTCGCCTTCGGACAGTTCGCCGTGGACTGCGAGCTGGTGCCGCGCCTGCCGCCCGTCACCTTCACCATCGCCGGCGACAACTTCACGCTGGAGGGCGACGACTACGTGCTGCGCGTCAGTACATCACTCACACACCACTCACTCACTCGCTCGCTCAGACTGCCCAACACTCGACTGGATACACAAAACATACGAAAGGTGGTAGAGCCAATTGACTGCAGCTCATATACGGGCTGGACCGGGGTAGTACCATAGTAGAAAAATGGGTAGTAGGTTATCTTCATAGAAACGCACCGCGCACGGCTTGTATGTGTGCGCCATGCGTATCTATGCGTCGCGCACGCACACTCGAACCAAAACTAAACCCGATTATCAGTGCGAAACAACGCATGTGATGTTTGAGTGTGCGTGCGCGACGCATAGATACGCATGGCGCACACATACAAGCCGTGCGCGGTGCGTTTCTATGAAGATAACCTACTATCCATCTTTCTACTATGGTAGTACCACCCTCTCACAGCTGCATTTCGTACGATGAGTGAGAGAGCCGGTAGCCCAACACTCCCTCCCCTACCCCTCCCTCCTCACTACCCTTCAGGTCGGCAAAGTGCGAGCAATGCTTTGGGTATTGCTAGCATCTATAGGCTACAGTAACTGCTTAATATTATTTTGTCAGTGAGTTAAGGGATGGGTGCATGGTGAGCCCTGTCACTAAAACGTAGACCAATAATAAATCGATCTGAATGCTTGTTCTAGTTTAGTAGGTAGTCTGCATTATCGAACGGTTCATAAATAAAAAAAACTTCTCGATATTTTTTTTAAATATACTAGGTTGTAATAGTTCTTCTATATGCTTTATGTACGCAATGCCAGTTAAATACCTGCATAACTAAAATAATTTACATTGTTCCCGCTCGACTGACATACTTTGCGATAACGACTGTGGTTCAGTTCGTGGTTTCTATTGTTGGTCGTAAATAAAATTATTAATAAAGAGACCATTAAACTTGCATACCGAAGCAAATCGTATGATATAATAATTATAATAATATGGTCGGTATTAAGTGTGGATGAATAAGGAAATACTTTGAAATATCGAGAGCGAATCAAATCTGTAGGCAACTGACAGGGTTCATTTTCTTAACACACTGTATAGTGACTCGTAAATATAAGCTCGTAACTCACGAGCTCACAGACGTGTGCGGAGACACAGGACACCATGTGGCAGCGGGGGCGTTTTAAAACATCCGAATCGATATCGGATTCGGAAACTAAACGAAATATCTTTAATTTTAAACAATTATAGAGAGGGACCCACCACTCACCCTCGAAATTGTCAACCTCCAAAATTATAAACCAAATGAATAGCGAATTAATTTCGAGGGCGAGTGGTGGGTCCCTCTCTATAATTGTTTAATAATAATAATACCATTTATTTCAGGCAACGATGGCCCATATTATAAATACCTTAAATACATACATACATATTATATTAGAACTTAAAACTAATTTGAAGGTGTTGGGTGACGGCAGCCTCCCCCGAAAGCGCCTGAACACCTTTCGACCAGTACTGTTCCTGCATGAAAGTGGACAGCTTTTCAGTGGGAACTAAAACCACAAACGCCTTGAAACTAGCGTTGTGACTTGAGCCTAACAGCTGTACTCTCATTAACTATGGATGTCCGCAAAGTTACGCCTGATTCCATCAATCTCACGGACCACGGCTATCCTCTAGATGAGAATATTTTCTTGTTTCATACTTTTTAGAGCACGTTTTTTCCGTAGTCGGGTTTTAGTTTTTTTCGGAATCCGTATCGGATATCGATTGGTATGTGTTGCGCGTTGAACGTGATTTTTGTGCTGGCAGGTGAGCCAGTTCGGCAAGACGGTGTGCCTGTCCGGGTTCATGGGGCTGGACATCCCGCCGCCCAACGGCCCGCTGTGGATCCTGGGCGACGTGTTCATCGGCAAGTATTACACCGAGTTCGACGTCGCCAACAAGCGCATCGGCTTCGCGCCCGCCGTGTAGTGCCGCCACCGATCATCATACTTGACCAGCTCAAATTCAGGGGGTTTGAGCTCTCTATGTGCTGCTGGGGTGCGCCCTGCACGTAATCTAGTTTGTTCTTTATGCTATGATGTGATTATAGATTAGCCATGTTTGATTTGAGTAAATATTGTTTTCGTCTGCAATGTTTAGGACCATTTCGTAGACAATTAGGTATTTTAATAAATATTGTTGCTTAATGTACTCTCTTCATGCCATTGTGCTGTTTTTAACCATGACAATGTTAGACTGTTGTCCCTAAGTTTTTTTTAATGTTTGTACTTATGATAATAAAGATTAGTGCTATATCGCACGAGGACACCGTGGTAGCGCAACCAGTCGCTCAACCAACAAAATGTATAAGCTGTATGGAGGTTATCGCATCTGGTGTCCGCTTGGTAGCGCAACCAATTCGGTGTCGACTATCGAATCACCCGCTGGTGGCGCAACCATGGTTGCCTCGTGCGATATCGCACTTAGGATATACATCACTTTGTTTTTCTTCAATATTTTTCACCTTTTATATTATTAGGTGAAACTTAATCAGTATCGGACGGAAGGACGCTCGGACTGTGATGAAGTACCAGGACAACATAAGACTGAATATGTTAAAGCGAGTTTGTCTCCGTGTCACGCGTCCACAGTAAATAAAAGAAACAGTTTTAATATAATTTCATAATTAAATACTATTTATTTAAATAAAAGTTTAAGTAAAATAGATTGTTCGTACATAAATTATAATTACAATAATCTGATGAAGTGCGTGGTGCGGGCGGCGGCGGTGCGAGCAGGTGCAGGAGCACGCCGCCGCCCGCCCCGCACCGCACTGCACTACACTGCACTGCACTGCACGCTGCCCACGACGCGCCTTGTGCGGGGGCGGGGGCGGGGGTGGCGCTACGCCAGACCCAGTTTGTGTTTTTTCCTGAACTTCTTGACGTACGCCTCCACCAGCGCTTGGATCTTCGACGGGTTGATCTCACCCGTTTTGTTGTGACAGATCTATGGAGGACATTATAACATTATTTATTTATGAAACGGCAACTGGCAACTAATACACCTGTCGATGCGTTTCGGAGGTGTACTCGGCGCATTGTACCACGCGCTGAGTACAACTCCGGTCTAATTCATTTCGTGATGAAAAACTATTAAGATAATATACATACAGGGTGAAATTGAAATCATGGGCATCCTTTTAAACTATGACTCTACACATGATTCAGAATATTTTGGGAAATATAATAAAAATCTATTGATAAAAAAAATATTGCTCGAGTAAGCAAATAATCAAACCCATTATCTGTTATTCCTTACCTGGGAAATAAATTTTTATCAATTGATTTGTTGATTAATATTCCCTAAGCATTCTGAATCATGTGTAGAATCACGGTTTAAAAGGATGCCCACGATTTCACCCTGTATATTGTCGGGTTGGTGTGCGGTGCGTGCGTACTGTACCTTGGGCACGGTGCGGCGCAGTATGTCCTTGTACTCGTCCTTGGTGACGTGCTTCTTGTTGTAGTGCGGCTTCAGCACCAGCTTCACCTCCTCCACCACGCGCTCCTGACGATTCAGCTTCTTCAGGAACTGAAACACGGCGCATGTAATGTCTCATTCGACATGACGAGGTTCTAGCGTTACTCGCATCTACCATCGACATAGAAAAGACTTAAGATGAGTAACTCCATACTTCAACAATTATTCAAATGCAACACGGCGACTATGGTAGTGTGTGTATCGCATTGTGCATGACCGTTCGCCATCAAGAGGTCCCTAGCGACCTTGTGCCATCCTACTCCCGCGCGCAGTTACCCCGTCTCGCTTGCCTGTACAAACCACACTACAGCTGCAGGTTACGCACATAGGCGAGAGGTTTTTGACAGCCTGTATGACAATAGAATTCAACGTACTTTTTAGAATTTAACGTACATTTGGTGGTGACACGATTTGGACTAACTTACTGAATCTAAGCCTTTTCTATATCGATGGCATCTACTGTCATTGAAAGCGGTACATTGACTACTACAAACGCATTGGATTATTATAATTGCACACAAACATGCCAAAAGTGCAGAAAAAAACAGTAGCTAACGAAAAGTATACACTCAGTAATAATAATAATAATTTAACCCTTTTAACGTCCCACTGCTGGGCACGGGCCTCCCCTCAATGCGAGGGGGATTCAGGCCATAATCCACCACGCTGGCCCAGTGCGGGTTGGTGGATTTCACATGTCTTAAGACATGCAGGTTTCCTCACGATGTTTTCCTTCACCGTAAGCAAGTGATAATCATATTAAAGTTATGATTCACACATAGATTTCGAAAAATCCAGAGGTGTGATACACTCAGTATCAAAGGTAAATAAATGTTACGCAAATGTCGTAAGTATTGAGTGGTACCGGTGGGTTAGTACTTGTGTTAGTGTAATAAAAAACAAAAGTGGGTAACATACAGCGGCGGCACTCACTTTGCTCTTGACCTGCATCTCGACGGCGGAGCTGGGCAGGTCGTCCAGCACCTTCAGGTTGTCCTCCGCGACCTTCACGCCCACCTGCGTCTTGCCTGCGGAGTGGATTACTATCTACAGGACGGTCGACACGAGAAGCGACACTACACATTCAGTTCAGTTTCTATCGCCAGTTTCTATGGCCAATAGAATAGAGTCCGAATCGTATTTATTTCATTAGGCCACCGACTAGGGCCGGAACGATCGGCGAGAGAGAGGTCCATACTCGGCGGTCGATACGCGGCTAGGAAGCTGCTAGTGGAAACGATCAGTACCTTTCTTCCTATTGAACTTGACGGGCACTTTGGCCGCGGCGGAGCGCGCCTTCTTGCCGCGCGGCGCGCGCTCCAGCAGCGCGTCGAACACGCCGCGCGCGCCGCCCGCCCCGCCCCCGCCCCCGCCCCCGCCCCCGCCCCCGGGCGGCTCGAACAGGTCGCCGAAGTCGCTGGAGCCGGGCGAGTAGGGCGAGTCCCCGCCCTCCGGCTCGTCGTCGCGGCGCCGCCCGATGGCCGCGCCCACCACCGCGGGCGGCGGCGCCAGCGGACGGGACACCTTCGTCGTTTGCATCTGCACAGTTTTGATTTTCATTTGGCTTCCTATTAACTGTAGTCGGTAGGAATTTAAAGTCGCGAGTACGAAGATGACGCTTACGGATTAAACTTTATTTTCGACCTTCTTTCGTCCTTTCTTTTCTTTTTGACGGGCCCGTTAGCGTGGTTGGCGCGGAGGCGACATTCACGCTGCAGGTCGTAGGTTCGATTCCTACCCGTGACATGCATTTGTGTGCATGAACATGTCTGTATGTCCGGAGTCTGGGTGTATATGTATATTAAGTATGTATTTACAAATAAAAAGTAGTATATGTAGTAATATCAGTTATCTGGTTTCCATAGTACAAGCTCTGCTTAGTTTGGGATCAGGTAGCCGTGTGTAAAAAATGTCCCAGGATATTATTATTATTATTATTACCTAAGTCGAAGGGGTCTCGCGGGCTCACCTGCATCGGCTTGATGGGGTCAGATTTGATCGGCGAGGGCTTCGCCAGGAACAGCTTGGGCGGCTGCGAGCGCGTCGGCGACGGCAGCACGATCCGCACGGGCGGCGCGGGCGCGGGGGCGGGCGGCGGCGCGGGGGCGGGCGCGGGCGCGGGCGCCGCCCCCGGCCCCCCCGCCCCCGCGTCCGGCGCCGCGTCGCCCGGCGGCGGCTCGGGCGACACGTCCCGCGTCGACTGCAGCAGCGCCATCACCTGCGAGTACACAATATACACGGTCAGTCGGGGTGGGTATACTAATTCTGGCGGTGACCATATTTCCTGAAAATTACTACCCTAATTTCTTGAGATTTACTATGTAGTTAAACAATATTTTCTTTTTTATTATATTTTTATTGGTTACTTATTACCATTAACTAGCGTGTCCTTCAATACGTACAATCTTTTACCAGTAAATCTGTATAAATTACCTTTCGATGTAGTCTCGTTTTGGAACAGGGGAATAGAGCACAAAATGACAATAAAAAATGTGTACCGATGACAAAAGTACAAACCTTTTCGATGGGCGAGAGCGGCCGTCGGTCGATGACGTCGTCGGCGGACATGTTGGTCTTCTGCGCCGTCTCCAGCGTCATCATGGTGCGCGGCGCGTCGGGCGCGGGCGACGCGGACGCCGAGCGGGTCGGCTCGTACGGGTCGTACGCGTCGGGCGAGTCGGGCGGCTCGGGCGGCGTGCTGGGCCCGCCCTCGGCCGCGGGGGCGGGCGCCGCGCCCGGCGAGGGCGGCGTCTGCGGGCCCAGCGCGGCCGGCGCGGGCTCGGCGGCGGCCGCGGGGCTGGCGCCCGCCGGCGCCGGCGCCGTCGCCGTCGCCGCCGCCGCCGACTCCTTGTCCTCTTTGTCGCTGTCGCTCAGCACGATCACGTTGCGCGGCGAGGGCGTCAGCTCGCGGAAGGGCGAGCGCTCCAGGTCGATGATGGCGACGGGGCGCGCGGCCGCGACCTCGGGCTCGGGCGCGGCGCGGCGCCGCCGCCGCCGCCGCTCGCGGCGTCTCTCCCGCCGCGACTCCGCCTCGGGCCGCTCCTGCTCCTTGAAGCTGACGCTGACCAGGATGTTGTCGCCCGACGTGAACACCTCCTTGCAGGGGCCGGCGGCGTCGCGCGGGCGCCGGTGGCGCGCGCGCTCCGGCTCGCGGCGGCGGCGGCGCGCGGCGGGCGGCGCGGGGGACGCGGCGCGGGGCGCGGGGGCGGGGGCGGGGGCGGGCGGCGGCGTGCGCGGGGACAGCAGCCGCGAGTCCACCGAGCCCGCGTCGTCCGCGGGCGGCGCGTCCGTCTGCGGCGCGGGCTCCGGCTCGGGCTGGCCGCGCGCGGCGCTGCGCCGGCGCGCGCGGCGGCGGCGCGGGCTGCGGCGGCGCGGCGAGCGGCGCCGCGACGCCGAGCGCTCGGAGCGGGCGCGCTTCTTTCTCTTCGTCGGTTTCGGCCGGGGACTGCCGGACCCCGAGCCGGAGCGCTTTCGTTTTCGGATCCTCTCCGCGGAGCGGCGGCGGCGGACTTCCGGCCGCTTGTCGGCGGAGCGGCGGCGCTTGCGGGCGGCGCGCGGCGGGGGGGCGGCGGGGGCGGGCGGCGACGCCGAGCGCGGCGAGGGCGGGGGGCGCGACCGCCGGCGGGGCGGACTCGGCGACCGCTTCGGTCGCGGCGTCGAGCGGCGGCGCGCGGGCGGCGAGAGCGAGCGACGCGGCCGGGACGGGGAGCGGCGCAGGCGCGAATGGGAGGGGGATCGGCGCAAGCGGGAAGGGGAAGGGGAGCGGCGCAGACGCGAGGGGGAGGGCGAGCGCCGCGGTCGGAAAGGGGAGGGGGAGCGGCGTAGGCGCGAGGGAGATGGAGAGCGACGCGATCGGAAAGGGGAGGGAGAGCGGCGCAGTCGCGAGGGAGAGGGGGAGCGGCGCGGACGCGAGGGGGAGGAGGAGCGGCGCAGGCGCGAGGGAGAGGGCGAGGGGGAGGGGCGCAGGCGCGAGGCGGCGCTGCGCGCGGGCGAGGCGGCGGGCGGGGAGGGCGCGGGCGAGGCGGCGGGGGAGCGGCGCGGCGACACGTCGCGGCCGAAGGCGTCCTTGGGGCGGCGCCGCTTGTCCGTGACCACGGAGCGCACGTCGTACCGCTCCAGGTCCTTGCGCCGCTCCTTGCGCCGCTGCTTCTGCCGCTCGGCGCCCTCGCTCGACTCGCGCCGCTCCCTCCTGCTCTTGCCCTCCTTGTCCTTGTCCCTCTCCCTGTAGTTCCTCTCCTTCCCGCTCTTGCTCAATTTCTTGAAGGCGATCTCCTTGTCGGTCTTCTTTCCCTTCTTCTTCTCCTTGGCCTCCTTCTTGGAGTCCTTCTTCCTCTTCTTCTTGGCGTCGTCGGGGCGCGGCTCGTCGGGCCGGTCGAGGATCTCCCCCTCCTCCCCGGCGCCGCCCCGCGGCGAGGTGGCGGGGGCGGGCGCGGCCGCGGGCGGGGGCGAGGGCGAGGGGGTCGGTGAGGGGGAGGGCGCGGGGGCGGGCGCGCGCTCGGCGTCCGAGAACATCTCGTTGCCCTCGTCCTCGGATATCATCTCGGTGTCGAGCCCCTCGAGCGCCTTGTCCTTGTCGGTCTCCAGGGAAGTGTCCTTGGACTTGTTCTCGTCGAGGCAAGGCGTGTAGCTGCGCTCGTCCTCGGTCTCGCTGATGGACTCGGTCATCTTCTCGAGCTGGTCGTCGGCGGCGCGCGAGGCGTGCGAGGCACGCGAGGCGAGCGAGGTGGAGCGGCCGGTAGAAGCGGGGCTGGAGGGCGGGGACGAGTCCCGCGAGCGCCGCGCTAGCCGCTCGTCCCGCTCGTCCCGCTCGTCGTCCACGTCCGTCCCGGCGTCGTCCGCCTTCGACGCCGCGTCCTCGTCCCGCTCGGCCGCGGCGGGTACCTCCCCGGCCTCGTCGAGACCGTCTTTCCCATTTCGCTCCTCCTCGTAGAGGGGCTCGGTCGACTCTTTTTCTGATTCAGATTTATGGTGCACTTCATTCTCGGTGGTGCCGGTCGGTGCGGGCGGACTCCGCTCGCCGCTCGGCTCCTCCCTCGGCTCGGGCGCGGCGTCGGGCATCTCCTCCGCCTCCTCCGCCAGCTCCTCCTCGTCGTACAAACTCACCTGTCTCTTGATCAGAGACGGAGTGTTCAGTTTAATTTTGATCGGATTACGCACGTTGGTGGTGATGGGGCATCGTTTGGATACTTTTTCTTTTATTTCCTCGTCGGTCTTCCTGAGCTTGCTGACGATGCTCTCCACGCTGGAGTAGTCGGCGCGTGCGGGGGTGGGTGCGGGTGCGGGTGCGGGTGCGGGGGCGGGCGGGAGGGGCGCGTCGTCGTCCTCCTGCACCAGGTCCTGCATGTCGTCGTGGGGCGGCGCGGGGCGGGGGGCGGGCGGCTCGGCCAGGCCGGCCGCGTCGTCCGTGTCGTTGGCGATGTGCACGCTGGTGGCCGAGTATATCGAGAAGTTGGGGCAGTCCCCGTCCGAGTCGTCGTCGCTGCGGTCGGTGCCGCGCGCGGCGGGCGCGAGCAGCGCGCGGTGCTCGTGCAGCACCGCGCGCACCGCGCTGTCCAGCACGGTGGCGGACACGTTCATGCCGCTCGTGTCCATGCCGGCCAGGATGGACTGCACGGCGGAGGGCGGCGGGGGCGGCGGGGGCGCGGGCGCGGGCGCGGGCGGCGGGGAGCGCGGCGCGGCGCGGGGCGCGGCCGCGGCGCCCTCGTCGCCGCTGTCGTCGTCGTTGGTGGGCTCGGTGGGGTCGTACTTCTCCGTGTCGATGACGAGGTCCGGGTCGCTCCTCTCGTCCTCAGACTTCTCGACCTCCCGCTTGTCGAACTCGAAGACGGGGGGCTCGGGGAGGGGGCGGTAGGGGGCGCGGCCGGCGGGGGGCGCGGGGGGCGCGGCGGGGTGCGCGAGCGGCGGCTGCCCCACGCGCATGTCCAGCGGGTCGTCGAAGCCGCCGAAGGAGTGGCGGTGGCGGGGCGGCGCGGGCGGGTCGCGGCGCGGGGCGGGCGGCGGCGTGTAGGGCGGGTAGGGCGGGCCGGCGCCGTAGCGGGCGTCCTGGCGCTGGGCGGGCCTGGTGGGGTCGGGCCTCCTGGCGCGCTCGGGCTCGGGCTCGCGCGGGTAGTGCGGCGGGCGCGAGTAGTCGCCGTGCGCGTCGTGGTCGCGGCGCGCGCCGCCCTGCTGGCCGTGCTGGGCGGGCGGGCGCTGGTAGCCGCCGCGCTGGTCGCGGTCGCCGCCCTGGAAGCCGGCGCCGCTCCGGTCGCGGTGGTAGGAGCCGCGGTAGCCGCCGCCGCGGGGCTGGCCGGGGTAGGCGGGCGCCTGCCGCGCCGCCGCCGCCCCCTGCGACACGTCCACCCTCCCATCCCTCGTCTCCGGCTGGGCGGGCGGCTCGGTCCGGGCGGGCGGCTCGGTCCGGGCGGGCGGCTCGGTTCGGGCCGGCGGCTCGGTCCGTTCTCGGCGCTCCAGCTCGATGTTCACGTCGCCGTTCACGGTGATGGAAACGATCGACCTCCTGGAGTGCAGCAGCGTCTGGCTCTCCAGGATGGAGGAGAGCACGTCTGGCGCGGCTGCCGCGCGCGGCGGCGACGGCACGCTGATCATCTTCCTCCTCGCCTGCCGACAAGTTAGCGACCGTCACTCGCTGACCGTTATTATACGTTTACCTACTTGGATACCGCATTATAATCAGAGTTGATACGAAAATATCATCTTGTTTTAAACACCGTGTTTAAAACATGTTTTAAAAACAATGATTTTTTCCTTTCCGTTTTAAATCAATGTTTTAAACACGTTTTAAACAGTTTTAATTTTAAATTTCCTGGTTTTTTTGTTTTGCTACTCTGATTATAATACAATTCGCATGTGGTGGTGTAAGATTTTCCCCGATTATATGACGCCAGTCATCTCTAGAGGCCAGCGTGGCGGACTGTAAATAGAATGGCACATACTACTGTAGTATGGAGAGTAATCGCTACGAATACAACAATATTGACCTGTCTGTAAGCACTAAGAATACTGGAGGTGGGTCTCGCGGCGACGGCGGTGCTGGCGCCCTCGGAGGGGCCGTGCTCGTGCTCGTCGTCGGAGAAGTAGTCGAGCTGGTGCGCGTCGCCGAACAGACTGAGTGCGGGGATGCCGGCGCGCCGCCGCCGCGCGCGCAGCTCGCCCGCGCCCCCGCCCCCCGCCCCCGCGCCCGCCCGCGCGGCCCCCGCGGTGGCCGCCAGCGCGGGCTCGCGCCTGCCATTCAGCGTCATGGAGGCGAGCTTGGCGCGCACGCTCGCTCGCACGTGCGTGCGGCGCGCCGCCGTGCGCGGCTGCCGCCTTTTTGTCTGTAAATATAGAATATTGTAAACGACATTCATGCCTATTTGATATCCTGAAAATATAGTAAGTACCTTTATTAATGTCGAAAGATTGATTATCTCAGAGCCTGTTTCAGAACCGTCAGATGACTTTTATCCATCAAATAAATAAGGCGTTTTAATTTAGTTCCATTGAATGATAGAATTCCATTTATTTTCTGGATATGATCTATCCGACGATTCTGAAACGAGCGCTCAGCCTAATAGGTATAGAAATCTCATTAATAACCTTTTTCTTTTTAAGTTTTCTTTTAACCCTTTTCATGACTGGAATCTTTCCGTTCTCCTGCAGCTCATACTCAATGACGACAGCTTTAGTTCTTCTCCGCTTTGGTCGCCGGCGGTTTGTTCTGTAACCGTTAGTCGTCCGACGGGTCGTCGTGCCCCTAGAACTGCCGAGGGATGTTCTGGAACCTCTGGAGGTGGACGGGACATCTGCGGAGTTAAACCGACTGCCTCTCCGACCTGTGGATGTGGAGGGTTCATCGGCCGCACTGCGGTTCCTAGATCTGGTGGCCCTCGACTCCCCGGGGGTGCGCCGAGAGGCCAGTGCCACGTCGATGTCCACTTCTGTGATGCCCGAGAATAAAATGTCAACGTCTGACAGCAGTTCATCACAGTTTGGACAGAGCCACTGGTCAGGGGGTACCTGGAATAACAAAATACATTAGTTGGTACCAATTCTGTTGGTGTCAAATCATGGATTAACTATATTTGACACACCTACAAATATTTCTGTCTTGCTCATACATTACGACCATGTCAGAGGCCTTCAAGCAGCTTGAACAACTCTGACACAGATGGGCCACTAATCATATGATAAGAAGCAGAATAATGATGACCGAGAGGTAAGTAGTACAGTTAATTTAGTCATGTTTATTTAAATTTTGTGTGCAACATAATTAGCTACCATTATTGTATCACAGAATTACTTAGCATAAGGGACTGAAGACCACTTAGCATCACCACCAGCTGAATTCCTCAAAGGAGTATACACAGCTATATTAGTATCAATTTGTTTATATTCAATTAAATGATTAGTTTATTATATTATAATATGTAAATTTGTTATTTATTGTGAGTACCTCAGTGAGTGGTGGCGAGAGGCACTGCATGTGGTAGCCCAGGTCGCAGCCATCGCACAGCAACATGCACTCCTCATTGTCCGTACTGCCACACACCTGCCACACAAACTTTACATAAGTATACCTTATAGGTTACAATCAGCCGAGCATGCTTAATTACTTCCAAATTTAGACACTACTCAGAACAGTACAGATAACATAAATATAACATTACCTCACACACTGTTGGATCCTCCGTCACAAGCAACTCTATAGAGGGCCGGCGCTCCACAACCTTCACAGGCTCCATGCGCAACACCCGGCCCCCGGCACATGATCTCACAACGATAGAATCAAATGTCATCCTGTCCACGGGACACGTATTGACATTCTTGGACCATTCTGTGATGCAGTCCAGGCAGAATATGTGCTCGCAGCTCTGCGGCGTCCCCACCTCCTGGTTGGTGAAGCGCAACAAGCATATGGAGCATTTATCTGAGTTGCCTTCCGAACTGTCGGACGCAAAGCCAGAGGGCGGTTGGGCGGCGACGGGGGCGGGCGGCGGCCTGGGCGCGTCCGAGTGGTCCGTGGCCCAGCCCGACGTGTCGCTGTCCGCGTCCGAGTCGCGTAGCTTCGGCAGCGGCCGATTGCGCCGGGTGCCCACGCGCACCACCGAGCTCCCGCTGCTCCCGCTGCTCTCGCTGCCATCGTCGCTCAACACCTGAAACCGACACTGACTGTCACAACTGCGCGCCCTCCACTCACCACGACGTGTACGGACTTGGCCAATCACCCTCAATCTCTTGCGACGTGTTCTCGCCGAGGTGATGCTCTCGTCGCTGTCCGAGCTGGAGCCGGACGACATCAGCACCACTTTCTTGATCTTGCGCTTCGGTCTGGGCGGAGTCTCCTCGCTCCCATCCTCACTCATCGTCACAGGTAAACACTATGCTAAGATATTTATTGAGCACGACACGAAGCGAGTTGCAAAGGTGTAAATGACCTTTGCTGGTCGGCATCAGAGTCGAATATGAAGATGTATAACAAATTCATCCGGTCTGCAAGACAAAATTATGCATGAAATCTTTTCAAACACACATAAATTGCGTACGCGTTGTATTTAAAAATTATCCCACTATTTTGACAGCAAGCCGATATCAATGGTCAGGCGGCCATTTCCCTTGATTTTTTTTTTATTACACTAGTGGTGCGTTCCATTCACTGTTAATTTTGTAATTTTCGTTATTTTCGTCCACAAATGTCGTTCCATTCACAAATGAAAGTGATCATTATGATCGTTCATAACATTTTCACCCCAAGTTCCAGACGGATTGAAAATGCTAAATATGCCACGGAATTTGGCCACTTTTGACCCAGCCCAGCCGATGGGTAAAAATTGGCGAAGTTTGACATTTGAGCGTTTGATGGTTCACTTTGCACGTAAATAAACGTAAATAAAGACGATAGAAGCCATAATTTTTAAATATTGAAAATTGTGACTCTCATCGTAGAGGTAATCCGTCGCGCGTCCCATTTTTTAGTTAATGTGAGCTAAATAACTACTAATTGTCACAGAATTGTAATTCTGAGATGGTGTTTATTGGTGTTCGGTGTTGTTTACAATCTCGTGTCCAAATAGCGCGGAGTGGTTTTACAGTTACTGTTTTTTTCTCATGGAAAATCAGATCCAGAATCAAATTTCAGGTTGGAACATGGACTACTAGAGCGTACCAAAATTACCCGCGACCGTCAACGATCCCAAAACCGGGTGATCTTTGCAAATATGGCTGATCTTGTAATGACCCAAAAATAAGCAATTCGGAACAGGTTAGTTACAATTGGGTTTCTCTATGTTAGGTATTCTTAGTCTCAGTTAATAGTAGTCTAGGTACATTCTTTCAAATTGCTTGTAGCATGGCACAGCCTATCACCAGACCACAATGTATGACCAAATTCCGGGCATTACAGAAATATATTATAAATCGGCCAAAGGCCATAATCCTGCAATAATGGTAAGGGCTGGAAATACTATGATGTTAGTAGATATCTTTAATAAGTAGTTGAATTTGATTTATACACCATAGTTATCATGTAATAGTTGTCACAGCTAGAACACATATCAAATCATGTGTCACTAATATATTAAATAGGCTAGGGGTAGCGGATAGGTAAGGCAAAGGGCGGTAGGTGGCTAAGAAAACTAAACTTGTAAGAATTAAAATAAAATATGCTTTAGAAGTAGGATACAGACTTGTGTACTAGTAAAACTTTAGACAATATTAATTTACTGAAACATTTAATATTTACAGTGTACGGATGAAATATTTGGCCAAAATGCATGGGAAAATCTGCGCCAAAATGCATGGGAAGCGATTGTCTCCAGTGATCTTATTATTACAAACAACTCTGCATCACAAGAATTGCCGCCCGGTGTTAATCCCACTACACATTATATTGGTAAATATCAAACTTACTTATAGATCCAGATGGTAACAAACACCAAGAATATTTCTTGATTTATGTGAAGTTATTCAATTTTCAAAATGGTAATTAGATGAGCCGTATTGGCAATACGACATGTTTTCGACATTGTTTTCCGAAAATGACTGGGTCGTACTGTGTCCGGACTCCGTTTAGAAGGAATGCTATTCTAGACAGTCACATATCTCCCTCTTTCTTGGCAATATATTTGGGTATATCATTGACGGTGTCCTTGGTTTAATATTAACAAGTGGTCATAACCGTAAATTTGGATTCGATTCATTGTTCTTTCATATTCAAAGGAGGTAATAAAGAATACCAGCTCGCAGGCCAGCTCCAGTCCGAGATTGTAGCCGGTAGAATATGGCAATTATCACACCCCTTTTTGTCAATCAACTAAACGTGGTTGGACAACAGAATGCACCTACCTAACGCTCTGGGGAATACCTACAGGCGTGATAGTAATTTTATGATCATTTTGTTGCTTATTTACATAACATCTATTTGGTCTAATTTTGCGCCTTCTAATGCCATCTAGTGGCGAATAGCGTAAACTATTTTAAATAGACTAGCATATCATGCGAGCTAATGAGTAATGGGCAAAATAGTTTCTTGACTATGTCTAATAAGGGTCCTTTATTAGCGAGGATAAGGACGCGTGCCATATTCTGTAAGGTCTCATATAAGTCTGCAAGATCTCATAGTTTTAAAGACATTGTGATGATGGGTGATGTCAGTATTAGTAGATCAGTCTCGCTTTTATTATAGAAGATAGAAGCTATGGTAGCACACATCTGAATATAGACCTCACATTTCTTTTTCAGGTTGTAGGCGTGGAAGCATTAGATGAAGGCGTGAATGCGTCGGCGGTGTTGGCGTGGCGGGAGACGGGTGGCGCGGCGCGCGTGCCGGTCTGCTGGTTGGCAGGGCAGCCCACTCACGCTGCTGCAGGGGATCATACCTGGTAAGGATAGATATCCACATACTTGGTTGGTCCAAGTATGAGTAAAGTCCAATCGACTGCTACTTATTGGCCGGTTCCGGCATAATGTTGACCGCCCTTGTTGTTTGAGCGTATCTTCGGCGCACTGAATGGTTGGAGGTTCGATTCCCATCGGAAACTAAATTTTCTGTTCTGGGTGTTACAGGGATCGCCCCTTGTCTATGTATACCTATGTAATCCATAGTACGCACGTTGTTAAGATGATATTATACAACAATACCAGCTACAAAGTGTAGACTATCACACATCTTGACTTGTCTACTCGCTGGAATGAAATAGTCGGTATGATAGTATAAAGTAGACGACAGTAGAGCAATGTTTGGAAGTTAATTCCTGTGATTACCAGTATGCAACATAGTGGTCTGACCTTTTTCAATAGAAAATCATTCTATACTTCCATCTTAATTTCGTTTCCAGGCACAAAGTGGTGCGGCACTGGAGACATAGCCGCCGACTACCACGACCTGGGCGCAGACCGGCGGCTGGACCGCTGCTGCCGCACGCACGACCTCTGCCCCACCAAAGTACGGGTCTACTCCCGCCGCCACAACCTCAACAACAACTCCTTCTACTGCAATTCCCACTGACCCCAAAACGACCAACACCTCGGCTTTGCACCTCATGGGATACATATACTTCAATCTAGCTCAGGTCCCATGCTTAGAAGACTTGCCCAAAGGCCGAGAGTTCCGCGACGCTAAGCAGGGCTTCTAACATCTGCAACCGAGTACCTAGGTCAAACTCAATGTAGTGCCATCTATTAGTCAGGTGAATGTGTCATGCACAGATTTTGTATGCTCTAAATTTTGCCGATGGTTGCCGATAGACCCACTAGTTGGATCTCGGAGGGCAGATGGCAATCGCTCCGTGTAAATATCGGTGATCAGCCAAATCAGGGTAGACTGTAGCCGACCCCTCATAATGGATAAGGCTAGGAAGAATAGAGATTAATAATATGTATATTAGTCTGTAATGTATTTATCTATTGGCCTATGTCCCCTGAAATAAATGAATCTATTCTATTCTATATAGGTATATAAATAACATAAAACTACTGTCTATAACTCTATAAGTTTTAAATAAAAGTTTACATTTGCTGTATTATTAACATGTTAAACTGTAAAGTAAATACCTATTTATTACCACAGTTTTGAAAGACTATGGGAAAGAATTTCCAATCATAATTATAATCTGAAAATATTTTTTTCTTCTTCATGCTCTTGCTGTATCAATTAAAATTTTCACGTACATACTTTTCTCATATTATTACCTTTTGTTTCAGAAAAACTAGACGCTATGGTGAAACTAATAAAAACAAAATGGAGCAGCAAAAGAGGCTTACGAAAAAAAATAACGGTGGCATAATATGTGTGTGTGAATATGTGATATGTAAGCGGTTTTACTATGGGTTTTACAAAGTTTTTAAATAAATAATGATTGGTAAAATATAAATATTTTATTTAATATTTTTGGGTATTTTACATTATTACAACTAAATATCTCGTAGACGAAATTGAGTTGCTATTACATTTCTTTTAGCATTCGCTAGTAGTAGTCTTCAGGCGTAGTGGTCATCAAGCCTGTCTGCAGAGTCTCATTATTAGTTCCTTCCTGGGCTATTATTTCAAGTTCTTCAGAAATGGTAGACTCCAAAATATACTCAATTGTAGATCGAGTCACCCTGAAAACAATCCAAAAATAAATTTCTTAAGTTTAATCAACTATGTATTGGTATTCAGAAATTAACTGTGAAGTTAGGTAGGTATCTACAATGCACACTGTGAGCCTGCTTGAAAGGAATTAAAAAATAAATTTCTTAAGTCTAATCAACTATGTATTGGTATTCATAAATTAACTGTGAAGTTAGGTATCTACAATGCACACTGTGAGCCTGCTTAACAATGTGGAGAAGCCTTTTCTTCGCGTGGCTATCCTATCCGCGTGCAAGCATGTCTCGCCGCCTCGCATTATCAATATTCAGGACAATAAGCCAGAAACCTGGTTGTACAGCTGCCACAATCTACAATAATTTTATACATACACTAAACTTAAATATGTACCTGAAATGGATTTTGAAATTGATATTGCTGTACGAATTGACTACAGAAATATAATTTTGCACGTGAGGTTTCAATTTTCTTTTCTTCGGTTGAGGTCCGGCCAATGCAATAGGAGAAGATCGTCGTCGTCTGATAAGTCCGATGAAGATTCCTCCACGATTTTCCGAATGAGTGATGCGATTACTGTCTTTTCCATTATTTCCTATTTTTCACAAAGATAACTGAAACTGAACCAAACCAAACCAAGATAGTCAAGCAACACTACGAAAACACTTCAACACTTGTCAAACTATCATTTGACACATTTTCAGCCGCTAAGGCGTTCCAGACACATGTGGACAAAATGGGCATTATTTTCGAAAATTTCGTTCATAACGTGAGTGGAACACAAATTTGTGGATAAAATCGTTTTGTACGTTTTTAGCGAAATTAACAGTGAATGGAACGCACCATAGAGTTGCGATTCACTGCAATACATAAAACCGTAAACATTTTGAGGATCATTGTAGAACCGGTATCTAGTAGTTAAAACAACCTGTGATAAAATAATAAATATAAGGCCGTGAAGAAAATAAGAGAAGGCTTTGAATATGACTTGCATTGCATTGTCCATTGTCCAGTGGTGTGTGCTTTCTGGATAATAAATGCAAGAGGACTGATTCACTGGAAATGACAATAGTATGTTCACATCACTACTGTCTCATGTGCGGCGGCGAACGGGTGCGTTTTTTCGCTTTCTGCGTTTTCGTTTATTTCGCCGTAAACTTACACTAATCTATAAGTGATTTCAAAAAGAAATGACCGCTGAAAACGAACGGGAAATATATCACAAGCTAGAAGCCATGAAAGAAATCAGGTAAGGCTATTCATCGTAATTATTGAAAATGCCATCGCACCTGTGGACTCGATCAATAAACACTCACTGGACACTGTTTAAATGTTTTTAGTTTTGTTCAGGTCATAAATATTAGTACATAGGCGCACCTACATACAGTCTGCATTGTTACATGATTTATGAATTCAACTACATTATTGGGAGGTAGGTATACTCATTTATAGATTTGGAGAATCTCATCTTTTATGAAATGATATGTAATAACCGATACGACAAATACCTAAAAGAAAAAAACTAGAAAAGAACAGCAGGATATAGGCACTTATAATTTGAATCAACTGCCTGCCTGATAATAAATAATAATATTTACATTTTGTCTTGTTCATACATTCAAAAAACATTTTTTGAGTACCAATCTGTACATAGATACTTTTATACTTTCCGCCTATAGGTGGCCATGTTAAATTTTCTATCATTTTATTCTACAGACAGACAATACATCTTATATATGCCTTGCCTTTGTTATCATGATATGTGAAAAATAAATGGCTCTAACACTCGCAATAAAATTGTTACACATGTTGTACTTATTTATTTCCAGAAATAAAACAATAAGCCTGGAGCGTTTGAAGCGCAGCATCGTGAACGAGGTGCGCAGCGGGGACCAGGAGGGCCGCTGCCTGGCGCAGTACAAGCGCGAGATGGAGCTGCTGCAGCAGGAGAAGATGAGCCACGTGGAGGAGCTGCGCCAGATACACGCCGACATCAACGCGGTCAGTACCAACCTCCAGGCTAGTGTAGAGGCACCCATCACACTGAAGGCACTCATAGAGTTATTTGTATGTTTCGTACGTTAATCGTATTGCAGATTGGCTTGGCAACCTACATAAACCCCCCTAGATTCAAAAGAAATTATTGGATACTAGCTTCTGCCTGCAACTTCCTCCATGTTAACTTCAAAATCCCACAGGAACCTGACATTTTTCCGGGATAAAAAGTAGCCAATGTTCTGCTCCAAGGTCCTGAATGTCTCCATACCAAAATTCATCAAAATTGGTTTAGTTGTGAAAGCGTAACAGACAGACAGTGTTACTTTCGCAATTTATAATATTAGTATAGATTACTTCTGGAACAGTAAAAAGCAAGAGTTCCAATGTGACAGCAAGAGTTACAATGTGACTGTGGCCATAAAATTTCGGAAGTCCCTAAATGGGTTCCAACATCAAAGATTAACCAACACCACCCCTGTCCCAAAAACCATACCAAGTTATTGATAACAATTACACAGTTATTATTAGTTATTGATAAACAGATGATGGCAAGAGCCAGCACTATTTAACATTCAAATGTACAAAAGGACTCTCAATGCAATAGGATGTGAATGTGAACGCAGCGCGTACGATGGGCGCGGCGTGTTTGTTTGCGTAGGCGCCGCGCTATTGTTGGCCGCCGACTGTAACATGTTACTTACTGTGTTTGTTTGCGCTGTCGAGATGACCGCGGCGCGGCGGCGCGGGCGGCGGGAGCGCGGCTATTTATGAGCCCGCTCCAAATACTTTCAACATTATTGTCAGTTTACTTTCAAATTCAATTTTCTATTGTACATCTTCCTGTTTTAACATTTGAATTTATTTCACTGCTGAAGTCATTCTTAGTGAATGATTACTACACATACAATACATTATATCGGGACTGTAATCCCTGAGAGAGTGGTCAGAGAAGTTTCTTATGAACAAATTAGATACATTTTTAGTTAACATAAATTTAGGAGAACGGCATTTACGTCATGTGGTGAGTGAACCCGTCTCCACAGACAAGTTCCCATTTTTCCCAAGTTAGATAATAGACAATAAAAAAAATACGCAACGCAACGCAACGCATCGTCACGACTTCCCATTCGGGGGTAGTCAGAGGCTTGAGTGGCCATACACCACCACATTGTGGAGGTATTAACCAACTCAAAGCCCACGTTTCACCAGATACTCAGAACCCAACGTGACAGGTGGTGAACCTTGTCGCCGTGTATACAGGAACTGACTATTACCTAATCCCGAGGGATAGGTAGGTTTCCTCACGATGTTTTCCCTCACCGTCAGCGAACTGTAAATTAAAAAAAAAGTAAAAAAAAATACTGCGTAAAATTTAGTTAGATTCTCTATTCACACCGGGAAATGTTGTTAAACCAAGAAAAGTGGCCCCACCACCGTTTCTGCCTAGATATTTGTTGATATTTTGTAACGTTGTGTATTGGGAGTAATGTCGTGATGTGTACGTTCCAGATGGAGACGGTGATAAAGCAGACGGAGGAGAGCATGAGCCGCAAGCTGACGAACGCGTCGCGACTGCACGAGGACTACCGGCCGCTGAAGGCGGAGGTGGACCTGCTGCGGCGCCAGTGCCTGGGCCTGGAGCGCCTGCCCGACCTGCACGAGGAGGAGGGCAGCCCCATCACGCCCGAGTCAGTGCTCCTGCCCGCTGCCTGCTGCATACTACTGCTGGCTTGACCACCAATCGATGCGAGACAAATCTATTAGAACCGGATTCCGCACTATACTGTCTAAATACTTACGACGATTTAACCGTGCTGAATATCGCATAAAATGATATTTATCGTAGTCAAAGGACTCTGGCTCTCTTTGTAAAGAATACTACAAAACACTGCCCACTATACTGTTCCGTCTCCGACCGTGACACGACCGGATCGACAGCGAAAACACGACAAGAACATTTATCCGCTCACTACACGTATTGCATAGGGATGACACGGTCACAAAACAATTCATATGTGGATGATCTGGTGTTGATACGTCCTAGTGGGTAGAGAAGTCTGTCGCGTTTTTTTTACAAAAGAAGGCACAAAATACCTGGCTACCCCTTACGAGGCGTCAGGGACCATCTGCGGTAGGTCCTGCCGCCAGAGCATCCACTCTAGTACTCAACGTGTGAGTTGCACCGTGATCGCTCACTACCATTTATCCAGTATGGTACCGGAGCCGTGAGTCGCTCACCACCCGCACTCCATGGAATACTAACGGTTCAATCCCCGCTAGGGACGCCAGAGAACCCGACTACCAGGCTTAGGGCTCGATGGAACAGTGTAGTGGGCAGTATTTTTTACCCGACTACGGCGGAGGGTTATGATTTTGACCGGTATGTATGTATGTATGTGCATCTGTTCCCACCTAACTTGCAAACTACTTGTCGTAATTTGACAAATGAGGTATCGTTAGAAGCGGCTTAATGGCGCGCTGGTTATAGGCTATGTGACGTCACATAAAATTTCATATGGCGCCCTCTAGAGGACATAATGTCGTGAACTAAAAAAAAACATTTTTTAATGAAACCGTGTGGGATATCAAATGATAGAGCTTGATGAGCACATTTCAAAAATATATATATCGTTACCTATAACTCCAAAATAATTAAATAAAAAGTAAGTTTAAAAACTAAAACCCGACTACTGAAGGATAGCCGTGGTCCGTGTAGGTCTTTAGGGCCAAATGGCATATGAACACGGACCACGGCTATCCTCTAGATGAGAATATTTTCTTGTTTCATACTTTTTAGAGCGCGATTTTTCAGTAGTCGGGTTTTAGTTTTTAAACTTATTAATAGTATATATTTGTTTGTTGGGCAGCCGGTTCCCGTCGCTGCCGGCAGCGAGCGCGGGCTGCGCGGGCGGCGCGGGCGCGCGGGCGCTGGGCTTCCTGCCGCCGGCGGCGCCGCGCAAGCCGCCGCCGCCGCCGCCCGCGTTCAGGTCTGCACTCGAACAAGATTTCATTACCGTCTCGCTGAGGTTCGATTATGATTTTATTTTTGGTTCTTTTTATACACCCGATGACCCCTCCTTTACCTAGTGCCCTCACCCTGAATTGACGACCATTGAATTGAATTGAATTGACAGGTGTCCACCGACACCGATCCTGTCGTATTACCCTTTTTTATATTCCGTTATTTATCATTTAATTTTGGTTTATTTTACCGAATGCCGATTATAATTTTGATTGACGAACTGGCACCAAGTACACATGTATATTTGACGGCTGTATTCCTCGAAGTGGTGAGCGGGTACGCAGCTAGCAGTGCGACACATGTCGCATATAGCATATCGGTTCCAATGTAATAGGGATGAGCCAGTCGCTATATACCGAGCACACTCCTTTTCATCAAAATACAGTTGATGCTGTATGCTTGCATATTGTTATATGAGAAAGACCAATTAAAAAAGGTGCTAGCAAAGTCGCTAAATTATTAACAGACAATATATGTTTTGGAGTCGCTAAATGGAAATAAAATGTCGCTTTTTACCCGACTACGGCGGAGGGTTATGATTTTGACCGGTATGTATGTATGTATGTGCATCTGTTCCCGCCTAACTTCCACACTACTTGTCGTAATTTGACAAATGAGGTATCGTTAGAAGCGGCTTAATGGCGCGCTGGTTATAGGCTACGTGACGTCACATAACATTGCATATGGCGCCCTCTAGAGGACATACCGTCATGAACTAAAAAAAAAACATTTTTTTAATGAAACCGTGTGGGGTATCAAATGAAAGAGCTTGATGAACCCATTTAAAAAATATATATATTGTTACCTATAACTCCAAAATAATTTAATAAAAAGTAAGTTTAAAAACTAAAACCCGACTACTGAAATATCGCGCTCTAAAAAGTATGAAACAAGAAAATATTCTCATCTAGAGGATAGCGGCGGTCCGTTTAGGCCCTTTAGGTCAAAGTGGCATATGACCACGGATCACGGCTATCCTCTAGATGAGAATATTTTCTTGTTTCATACTTTTTAGAGCGCGATTTTTCAGTAGTCGGGTTTTAGTTTTTAAACTTACTTTTGATGTCAAAAAGTCGCTTAATCTAGTGACAAAGTGGCTACGCTGTCAACACTGAATGATACCGTAGCGTGGAGTCGGTATTGGTGTTGGTGTACGGTGGGTGTCGTGTTGCAGGCAGCAGCCGCCGCCGATGAAGTCGTGCCTGTCGTGCCACCAGCAGATCCACCGCAACGCGCCCATCTGCCCGCTGTGCAAGGCCAAAAGCCGCTCAAGGAACCCCAAGAAGCCCAAGAAGAAATAAGCCCCGACTTTATTTATACTTTAGAATTACCCGTGTTCGGTATATTGCAAGCTATCGATCTCATGTTGGTTTTCGATGTTTTCCGCACTAGCAATACTTTTTGTAGGCCGGTAACATTATTTATTTAGAGAGGTGATATTAGTAAGTCGATTTTGAGTTAGTGGATCGATTATTCGACTAATTTATTGCCTTTAAATATTAATTCATTGCTATCCATGTCCTAATGAGGACACTATTTAACAACTCCAAATTAAGTTCTGTCATAACAGTGGGTGTACTAATTGCCTTGATACCTGTTTTATTGTATTAATTAATCGACTAAAATGGTTGTCTACTCGGATAGTTAAGGTCTTGTAAATAACGTGCTGTATGTAGATTTTGTACATAGTGAATGTTAGTCGTAAGAGTAGATAGTATAGTTATGTGGACTCCATTCGTAGTTAGTTCTAGTGCCAAACTAGTTTTATTGTGTATATAATTATATTTGTCTAATATCAGGAATGTGTTTTATTTTCACAACACTATATTGGAATCATTCATCATTAAACGTATTGATGCGCCTACATGTACTGCATGTATCTCAGATATGATCATCACAAAAATTCTTCGGTCCTTCGTCTTTGAGGACCGCGACTTATAGGGCTGGCGCACACTGCATGAACATTTTGTATGAAATTCAGTAATATTTGTTTCTTGCAATCATATGTCTCCCTTGAAATGTTACGGTCTATGCGTTGTACGCTGCTGTTTGAAAACACTCCAATCAGTCAATTGGTTTCCGATAATCTAAGCGCACCTTCGCCTCTCACACTATACAGGGTGAAATTGAAATCATAGGCATCCTTTTAAACGGTGATTCTACACATGATTCAAAATACTTAGGGAATATTAACTATTAAGAATTCAACCAATCAGTTGATAAAAATTTATTGCCAATGTAAGGAATAACAGTTAACGGGTTTGCTTACTGAAGCAATATTTTTTCATTAATAGATTTTTTATTTTTTTTCCCATAATATTCTGAATCATGTGTAGAGCAGTAGAATCATAGTTTAAAAGGATGCCCATGATTTCAATTTCACCCTGTAGATATGGTCTTGTTTAAATGTTTCCCAGAACTTGCGATGTCCTCTAGTTAATTTAATAAGTCTCCTTGACATATTCTAATTTACACGCGACTTGGTGCTCGTCTGGTGCCTACGTCACCGATCCTAATATTATCGTATCGCCTTGCTCCTAAGAGGTCGACAGAGTGTTCCAATTACATTGCAATCAACGCTATACACAATACAATACTATGTTTCCAATGTGGTAAAGAAGCGCTATAATAGCCAAACCCAATAATACAATAGCCGGGTTACCGCGATGAGCACTGGCAGTAGGTACTCTATTGTGAGACCCGCTGTGACTCCTGTAAGCCAGGATCGACAATAGTGTCCAACGATGACGCCGAAGTTTGACCCTTGGTCAGTGCAAAGCTAAATTGTCTCCTAACGTGACCAATTTTATTGCAAGAGAGAACATAAGGGGTTGGAAAAAAGTAGTTTTATAGCTGTGTCTCATGCTCATACTAGCTAGCACAAGCTTAATTAGCTTAGTTGGAGGGGCTAACGGAAGTACTAACTAATGCTATTGTTCTACTTCCGTCAATTTTGGAAATACTTGTATCAATAAATATCCCCATTTGTGCCCGTTCCAGTACAAATAAATATGAATAATAATAGTTATTCATAACATAATAATGTACATATTGACTGAACGCGGCACAGTTGTGTGCCCTACATGTTTCACCAAACATGAGTAATGATTACATTGCTTTGTGTAACACAAAGCGTTCTTTTGTCTATAATGTTGTTTCATGTTTTGACAATGAGCATTTCTTCATAGTGACGTTATAGCCAAGAAATCCTCAAAAGTATCCTATGTTTCATGGTGTGCTGGCGACTAGTGTATTATAAAAGGCCGGGCGCGCGGGGAGAGGTGTTTTACCTTGTGACCGAGTTTGTTTGGGATGTAACGGAGGTGGGGGCCGGTGAGGACATATATTTTTTAAAGAAAGGAATATTATGATAAGACAGAGTATAAGACTACCATACCGCAGCCTGAGCCATCATTTACAATTTATCATCTCTGAACTACTGAAGTAGGTACATCAATCTGGTGTAATGAACTAATAATAGGAGCTTACTAATGTATCACCACTCGGCCACAGCAGGATAACTAATTGTGAAATATCTATAAATTGAATGCCAATTAACGTAATTGTATAACATAAGCTAATGTAAATAGGTATGTATAATCAGTATTATTTGTTGTACAACACGTATCTGTGTGGATATAAACATATTATATGTGACTGTAATTGAAACCCGATGCTGAACTAATTACGATAAGTGATGCGATTCGTCGAGCAACATATCTAGCCGGTTTCCATTGCGCTGGATATTGATCCACCCACTTTTAAAAAAAAAATCATTAAACGTCCCACTCCTGGGCAAAGGCCTCCCCTTTACTTCCCCACATGTCTTTGTTTTGGGCCATTTCCTGCCATGTTTTCCTGCATTGTTTAAACCAGGAGGAAAAAACAATGTTTTTTTCCAAAATGTTTAAAACTTGTTTTAAACACGGTGTTTAAAACAAAATGTTTATTTTTGTAACAACCCTGTCGGTAAGTAGTACCTACGCTAGTTATCTACACAGTTTGTACAACAGTTTTGTTTTTACATAAACTTTATATCAATGTCAACGTATCTATTATTGTGGTATCTACCAAGACAAGATTTATTTAATATTTATTTTAATAAATTATCCACCGGTGGTCATTCGGGAGTCGGGACGAAACTTTACCACTTGTTTGTAAACAACTTGGCGCATGCTCATTCGAGCAAGATCGGTTGGTTTTAGCAATGCCAGCAAAGGTAGGTCAACCGAATCCGCTCAACCTCTAGTGGTAAGGCTTTCTTCTGCAGGCAGGATAGATAGGCTCACTAAAAATACGTCCTATTTGGTCATGTGGTAGACTTCCGCTATTATTCGCGTTGTTAATTAAGTAATCGATATTGCGAGCGCGTGATTCTTATCTGCTCGGCCTACTTGTGGCATACATCGCAGTATAATACAAGTACCAACACCCAGACGTGTTGGAAGGTCCAAGGCCAGTGGCTGTCGCGTTACTCGGCCTAATTTATTAGATGAGGTTTGGATTGAGACTCTTGCCAACGTCGTTACTACGGTGGCTTTTTATGCCTTCTATGTGGAAAGACCATGCCGGAAAACATCACCCAATGACACATCACGGTCCTTCGCCACTCGCGTCCATCGGCTCGGAGCGCCGCGACGCGTGCCTTGTCTTCGATCCACCTCGTACGTTCGGGGGCCGTTCAGCACAAAATTTTCTGTCTCGCGGAGTCGCGGTAGCCGTTCTCTGCTACAACGACCATCCATCAGTAGTGCGAGCTACCTATGTGGCCCGGCCCACCCACTGCCAACATTGAAGTTTTGTTGGTCACTTAATTTCTTCTATGTACCTATCATTTCGGATTCTATCGCGTAAAGCTTCTAGCATAGCTCTCTCCATTGCTTCATTAGAATGTTTGCTTTTATTATAGGTAGGTACCGAAGTTATACAAAACGTATCAATAAATGGAAAGACTAATGACGCATCGCGATTCGCGAAATGCCAACTTCCAACAATGATTGTGTCGCATTTGTCCGCCCCTCGGCGCGGGGCGGTAGGTACACTGACCCCGCGACCCACGACCTCATCACGTGCGCGACGGATACAGCTATCTCCTATGTTGTCGATACCAATGAAAGTGGTTCTGTGCGGTTCTCGGAGTGAAAGATAAACACCCTTAATTGGTTAGCATTAATGCGGCGGCTCGCGTCTGCGTCGCCATTCCAGAATATGCCTGCCTTTACCCCAATGGAAGACGAAACTGCGAGAACCTTTCTAAACGTTACATACGTTTGCCCTATTGTTGCTTTAACTCAACAATTCTTTGAGTACATACGTGTTGGTGATAAGGCAAATTTCGTAAACTGCCTTTTCGTAATACCTATTTTCCCTAGTCTGGGTGTCACTGGGATCGCCCCCAGTCCATTATTTGGTAGCCATAGCACAAGCGTTGCTTAGTTTGGGACTAGTGATGGGATGTTCTCGAGAACATTCTCACCCTCGGAAACTTAATCGTGAGTATTTTCGAGAATTTATCTTATGAAGCATGTTAAACTTGGCATAAACCTCATTAAACATGCAAGTATGGTGGTTTTAAATTGTAAGATTGAAAGTTAGGATAACGTCACCCAAAATATCAGATTCTCAAAAATTCTCACGAGTAAGTTTCCGGGTGAGAATGTTCTCGAGAACCTCCCATCACTATTTGGGACCATACAGTTGGTGTATTTGTCTGGCGATATATTTATTATTATTGATTACCTACCGAAGTCTTGGATGTTTGATTTGCAGACGTTTTATTTTTCATAACTTAATTGCGCATTAAATAATGTGTTGTTATTCTTTTAATTTCGTAGAAATGTAATGTATACGATAGGTGTTTTGTTCTTTTGTTGTAAATATCGAATGATGCAACAATACCTACCTACAGCAACGTGTCATCTGGGGCAGTGAGTCATCGTGATCCATCATCGAACAAATGATATCATAGGACATAGGTTGTTGTCGCCCGATGCCTAAAACCTATTTGTATGTAGGCACAGGTGGTGGATGCCAGTAATGTCAATAAATAAGGGGTTAATTAATACAGGGTTTACACAGCAGTTTATATACCAGGTCAGGGGTTCCTAAACTTTAAAGATAACGGAACACCAACCAAATAAATACCTTTTATTTTATGGAACCCCATAGCAAATGCTTACAAATCAATACTGAAATTTATATAAGATTTTTTTTTTGTAAGAAATGTGTATTTTAAACACATTATTCTTAACTTAAAGATGATGATAATGATCTTAATGTGAAGAATGAAAGTGTTTTACTGTTTAATGAATAAATTGTTTTATAGTTCGGTATTATGTCCGAAAATTGTATGCGTATATCTGGGGTAGCATCCAATCTTGACCTGTATTTGTTTTTTGTATAAACGTAGGCTGAAAAGCCTGTTTCACAACGATACGTTGTGACGAATGGGAGCAATGTTAAGATAGCTTTTTTGGCTATTTCAGGGTATTCACTTCTAACACCAACCCAAAACTATTTCAAAATAATATTTGTAAACGTGGTATTATTTAATAGCTAATAATAAATCATTTTGGCGGAACCCCGATGACTATTTTACGAAACCCCTAGGTTTGGGAATCCCCTTAGTCTTATCAATAGGAGTCGAATTTTCTTGTTGTGACATACATACGGTAAGACAAAGGCTCAATTTTTACCCGACTACGGCGGAGGGTTATGATTTTGACCGGTATGTATGTATGTATGTATGTATGTATGTATGTATGTATGTATGTATGTGCATCTGTTCCCACCTAACTTCCAAACTACTTGTCGTAATTTGACAAATGAGGTATCGTTAGAAGCGGCTTAATGGCGCGCTGGTTATAGGCTATGTGACGTCACATAAAATTGCATATGGCGCCCTCTAGAGGACATAATGTCATGAACTAAAAAAAAAATATTTTTTAATAAAACCGTGTGGGGTATCAAATGAAAGAGCTTGATGAGCACATTTCAAATATATATGTATTGTTACCTATAACTCCAAAATAATTAAATAAAAAGTAAGTTTAAAAACTAAAACCCGACTACTGCAAAAACGCGCTCTAAAAAGCATGAAACAAGAAAATATTCTCATCTAGAGGATAGCCGTGGTCCGTGTTCATATGCCATTTGGCCCTAAAGGACCTACACGGACCACGGCTATCCTCTAGATGAGAATATTTTCTTGTTTCATGCTTTTTAGAGCGCGTTTTTGCAGTAGTCGGGTTTTAGTTTTGCACTATATGTATAACATTTCAGAATTATGACCTTGTCTTACCGATGGTACGATATAATCTGTTAATTCAGATACCTATTAAGACCTAAAACACCAAATAGTAGGCGTGAAGTACACTTTACATGAGGGCATAACTCATAAGATCCTGACGTAAATATTATATTGGATCATGTTCGTGGCCGTGCGTCGGTCAAGGTAAACCACACACTACAACTCAACCGTCAGCCGGTAGCCGGTAGGCACTAGTGTAATTAATACCTACTTACGAGGCGCATATCGCACAATATAGCTATGTATTACTCGAGTTATGAATAGTCAACATGAATATAGAACACTGATTCTCTGAACCTAGCTATTGGCGGGCCGATCATTTCCAATATCGATCATACCAAATTTCACAGAAGATCGGCACAGAAGCAGCTATTACAGCTGCGTTTCGTACGATGAGTGAGAGCCGTAACCCCACCCCACCCTCCCTCTCCCCTTCAGGTAATGCCTTTGGTATTGTAAGCATCTATAGGCTACGGTAACTGCTTAACATCAGGCAGGCCGTACGCTTTTTTGCCACCGCAGTCCCTATTTTTTTTTTTAAATACGGCACTTATCTACATAGTATCAATTAAAAAAACTACTTAATGAAACAAAAAGTAATTATATTTATAAAATTTATTATTTCAGCCCGCGAGTAAGTATCACAAGTTCGCTTTTAAACAAAAAATAGCTTAATTATATTATAACATTTATTTATTTATATTCTTTACACTTATTTTATGTCTTAATACTATGCAATGTTGTGTTAATCCCTTTTCGGGAAGGGGAGGACACTAATAATAAGTATATGAATTTCTATGAAAATTCCCCTTGGATTCGAGTTCCTTTAGTTCAGGAGTGTCCCTCGTGCGCGGATGGAATGTGATGCGAATAAGGCTTCATGAACGCGTTTGTCATGGCTGCTATAATGCTATTAATTATAGTAAATATATTGAAACTAGTTTTACACTCGTACTCACTACACACGAGCATCGCAACAGACACTTGATACAATGTTCTGGCAAAATATTGTGTACTAGGCTATCAGAAATGTCGTAGTGAATACGAGTGTATCGGTAGCTAGGTCGCCATGGCCTCTCACACGAGCGGGTAGGAGGCGGAGGAGGCGATGCCGCAGTGGTTGTTCTTGTTGCGCGCCATCTTGATGTAGCCGAGCGCGCCCCACGAGCGGCCCCACGAGTTCTTCACCAGCCAGTAGTCGCCGCCGTCCTCGTCCGAGCCGTACCCCACCACCAGCACCTGTCGGTACCATACATATTTGATATCCTCTATGATATAGAGCCGTTACACACACTGAGTGCTACAAGAGCAGGCTACTACCATACTGAGCAGGGTGGCCTATTGTGTTATATGAGGGATAGAACATTCCGTATGTTTACATGATAATAAAGAAGCTAGTGTTTGCTCTGGAATCTTACAAACAAGTTTTGTCCGTTAACAAAATGTTAATAACAAACAACTCTTTTAGGTATATCGCCAAAATAATATTTGACTTCAGATAAGCCAAACTCTCAGGTCAAATGTTATCACACGGCGCACGGACGTGGCAGAGACGCGAGTTTATACAATAACAACCCGAGCACAAACATTCAAATTCACTGACCTACTGACCGTTTAACGAAACATTAGATATCCTATCATATGGGCTATATGGTTCCTAGAAGTGTCTATATTAAAATATTTGCATGGAACCAGCCGTCAGATACCAGCTATGCTAACAATTAGATGCGCTGCGATCAAACCGTATTTCCCTATAGCCCGGTCTCTATAAATAAAGCGCCGGATCCATACCTCTGCTATAAGGATAACTTAACGCTCGCCAATTGCTACCCCTTACATACAAACTATGTAGGTATAGCAAAGTGTAAAGCGCTCAATCTGTCGCCCGAGCGATTAATGACTATTCGAACGTTCTTCCTTGACGACAGTGCGGGTTAACTACAGGAAACAAAACGCAGGTGTCAAGTGCAACTGACCCCGTGGTCGAGCTGGTCGGAGGAGCAGTTCGCGTCGTAGTAGACGCCGTCCGAGTAGAACTGGAAGCTCTCCTGCGACGCGTCGATGGCGACGGACACGGGCCCCACGCCGGCCACCGCCTGCAGCAGCTGCTGCTCGTCGCCCTGCGCCACGTCCGCGAAACCCACGTCGTCAGCGCCAGAGTTCTTCGAGTTGTACCTGCCAACAGAATGGAGTACATTACCATGGCTGTGGTATCAACTTTCAGTAGTCAGTTTTGTTGTCACTACGTAGTATAAAACAAAGTCGCTTCCCGCTGTCTGTCTGTCCCTATGTATGCTTAGATCTTTAAAACTACGCAACGGATTTTGATGCGGTTTTTTTTTAATAGATAGAGTGATTCTAAAGGAAGGTTTTAGTATATAATTTGTCAAGTTTTGGTCGTGATAACCGACATCCACGCGGGCGAAGCTGCGGGCAGCTAGCAGCTAGTAAATGTATATGCGATAAATAGCTCGGTTACATCTTGGCTAGGTGATCTGATACATTAAAACATGGCTATGCTTGAAACGGTATACTAACATCTTTTACCTTGGTCTCTGAATCAATCAGAAGCCTAAAAGTAATCCTAAAAATGGTTTGAGAAAATGGGGGTAGCCTAGAAAGAGAAAAAAATGGGATTTCAAGTATGCACATGAAGCCCAGGGAGGTAGAGGAGGAGGGAAGGTAGTCCAAGAATGGGGCACATACCTGCACTTGTCATCGACCGCCTCGTAGGGGTAGCTCTTCTCGGTATCAATGCCGCCGTTGTCCTTGATGTACTTGAACGCGTTGTCCATGAGCCCGCCGTTGCACCCGTTGTTGCCGTACGCGGCCGAGCAGTCGATCAGGTTCTGCTCCGAGAGCGACACCAGGTACCCGGTCTTGCGGAAGTGCTGCCCCTCCAGAGCACCCGTCTGTGGGTATTGGATATTGCTGCTCAGCACACAGCGACACAGCGACACAGCTAGGCATGCCGACTTTATGATAATACTAACATTTAATTCTCGCCGGCTCTTCTAAGTGGAACCAGCATTCCGACTTCTCAGAACTTCTGACTTTTCAGAAGTATTTAAGTCAGTAGTGTTTTTATTAGTTATTGTTGTAATTTGTTTTATAATACCATCATCATACTAATATTATAGAGGAGAAATTTATCTGTAGGTGGGTAATCTCTAGAACTACTGATCCAATTCTGAAAATTCTTTCACCGATATAAAGCTAACCCTGAATGATTTAGACTATATCTCCCAAGTACTGTAGCATACGGGTGGAGCCGCGGGCACAGGCAGTTTGATTAGACATAGCACACTATCGTCGACATCGACTAGCACAATATCGTCAATACTGCGACGTACGGTGTTTTTCAGCAAATAAAATTATTGTATTTGAATGATCCATCGATTGTGATAGGAGGGATCACAGATTATAGAAGTAGACAGATGGAGTCTTGGCAACAAACGATGTGAAGCCGGGTAGCATTTTATGTGTGCGTGACAACTAGGAGCGGCACTAAGGAAATATACATTTGTGTGCGTGTAAAGTTGTGTAGCTATAGGGCGAGATTGTATTCGCTTTCACGTTTTGTATTTGCTTTGGTGGCTTCACTTTCGTGTTCTACGCACTCCATCTGTATTTTTCTGAAATCTGTGGGAGGGATGCTTGTCAGATTATTGATGGTGTAATCGGCGCCATTATTAAGTCAGTGGGATTGGCACGTGTGGAGAATATTATATGAAGCGTTCAATATACTGCAGCGACCGTCTTGCCTATCAAAGACTGTTGATCAAATCGTAATCAAAATGGCACGCTTCACGCAAGCAATGGTATTAAGTAATCAAATTCGTTTCAGCTTCGGATGGCATTTGAATTAGTTTCACTACTTAGTACTAATTAAGTTATTGATGTGGAAACATCGGAATTATTTTAAATGAATATCTTGACGGGCCCATTAGCGTGGTTGGCGCGGAGGCGCCTTTCACGCTGCAGGTCGTAGTTTCGATTCCTACCCGGGACATGCATTTGTGTGCATGAACATGTCTGTATGTCCGGAGTCTGGGTGTATATGTATATTAAGTATGTATTTACAAATAAAAAAGTAGTAATATCAGTTAGTTAGTTATTAGTAGTGTGGTGTATGTAGTATATGTAGTAATATCAGTTATCTGGTTTCCATAGTACAAGCTCTGCTTAGTTTGGGATCAGGTAACCGTGTGTACAAAAATGTCTCAGGATATTATATAGTTTAGTCATGCAGGCTGCCTTGTACCTACCTACCTAATGGCATTAATAAATATTGAAGTTGGTTAGTTTTCCTTATCGACCTACCTATTGTTAGATGCGAAGCATTCTTTTGTACGATTGTTATGTGCCGATAGCCACAAGCCGTTTAATATTGGAATGTCATTGTTATCGTGTAAACAACAAGGTCGAAGGTTGCGTGACGGCGCGTCACGCGCTTCAGATAATCCCTGACCGATGTCCCCGAGTCTCATGTCGGCAAGTGCGAAATCTGACGTAGATAAGGCAATTAGTTCATCAACTATAACTGACCACGTCTAGAGGAAGTAGGTACATTCTTAATAGCAGATTTAAATGCGTAGGTTTACCACTGTTAAGGGACCATCCATAAATTACGTCACACGAATTTCATGATTTTTAGACCCCTCCCCCCCTTGTCACAGCTGGTCACATTTGCGAGACTCCCCCCCCTCCATGTGTGACGTCACATATTTTTTTACAATTTTCAGATTTTTTCAAAATCTTTCGTTAAAAATTCAAATTTCGGTTTTAATACTTAGATATATTTGATTTTTAAATGTGACGTCACAAAACCTCCGACCCCTCCCACCCCCTTGTCACACAAAATAACATTTCGTCGACCCCCTCCCCCTTTACATGTGACGAAATTTATGGATGGCCCCTAAGCCCGCGATGGTTTGTGTGTATAGATGTAAAAAAACCGATTTAAAACGTTTAAAATAAAATTTTGCCGTTTTAAACCCCAAATATCCCATTTAAACCGGTTTAAAACTCGCGAGGCCGTATGTTACAGTAACGAAGACGGAACGCGAAGAGTAACATAATAATAAACGATACCAGTAACATAGAAGTAAGGGGCCATCCATTAATTACGTCACACGAATTTAATGATTTTTAGACCCCTCCCCCCCTTGTCACAGCTGGTTACATTTGCGAGACTTCCCCCCTCCCTGTGTGACGTCACATATTCCTTACAATTTTCAGAAATTTGCAAAATATATATATTAGATTTTTAAATGTGACGTCACAAAATTGAGACCCCTCCCACAACCTTGTCACACAATGTCACATTTCGTCGACCCCTCCCCCCCTTTACTTGAGACGTAATTTATGGATTGCCCCTAACCACAGAATAAATATGCATGCCCTAACGTACAAGCGCATTTTAGAGGTTATAATTCGACTATAGTTTAAAAAATCGACGTTTAAAAAATCTTTACACAGTTTATAGGTACTCCGTCATATCCCAACCTAAAAATGTAGTTATAATTAAGAAAAACATGGTCATCAACACCAACCGTTTTAAATCGGAAAAAATGGTTTATTTCAGTTTTAAACGGCTTTTTTCGTTTCAAACGGATTGATTTAATTGGTTTTAAACCGGCCTTACATCTATATTTGTGTGGCATCTTTGTATTGAAATCCACCATGTTTACCCTTGATGCTTTGTTTAGTAAAAAGAAACATTTCCGTAGGAGTACTTAGCCTGGCGTTTGCTGGGTGGGCATTTGGATTACAAATGAAGGGAAACGAAGAAAACAAGTGAGGCATACTCCAGCGATAGTTACTCTCGGTACTTAACTACGTGAAAATCATTTGTTTGGTTATCTAAAAAGAAAAGCATACGAGTGATAAGCGCAAATGGAGTAGGTACTCGTCGGTGAGTGTGAGTTGTGACTGACCGTGCTGAAGGCCCAGCAGGAACCGCACTTGGCCTGGTCCTTGACGGCGGTGACGGCGCCCTTCTTGGTCCAGTCCACCTGGTCGGGGAAGGTCACGTGCGCCGGCGGGATGAATGTCGCGCCGCGCATGCCCCGCCCCTTGCCGTACAGCGCCTTGTTGTGCCTGCCACATCCACGGGATATACATAATATAACACTGTCTAATGGGAGGGACTACTATTCCACCAAGCCTGGTATAAATATCAAATGATAATAAGTCTATGATTCCGCGGTCTGTCCACAACATAGCAGAGTTGCAAAAAAACAGGAAATTTAAAATTGAAACTGTTTAAAACGTGTTTAAATCATTGATTTAAAACAGGAGGAAAAAACATTATTTTTAAATGTCTAAAACATGTTTTAAACACATTGTTTAAAACAAGATGATGTTTTCGTAACAACCCTGCAACATAGTGAGCCTAGGCCAATGCCTGGGCACTCCTGTGGCAGTAGCTCCCACTACGTGGTGGAAGGACCGCGGAATCATAGACTTATTATCATTTGATATGTGGCGACCTTCATGAATTTCGCCTCCATGTTCATATTCACTCATTATTCTAAATTCAAAATTTATAAATAAATCATTTTTCTCCGGTGAAGGTGTCACCGGCAGAAACATCCGAACCAGCTTTTTATAAGGACTGAAATTTGTACTCCGATGTTTATTGTAAAAGAAGCCTGAATAAATACCTACTTACCTTCTGATCATCTTTACCTATCCATAGCGATCTCCATTATTTACGCTATATTGGTGACTTTTCGAAGAAAGAACACGCAATTCGGAAGGATGGATAGCGGGTCGGAGTCCCCGAAGTCCTGCAAGGGGTCGCCCCGGCAGCACCAAGAACATGCCGTCGCACCCGCAGCGGTGTATCGTGTTGGTGTGCGCCTGCCCCCTTTCTGGCCGGAGGAACCAGAGATTTGGTTCGCGCAAGCAGAGGCGCAGTTCCGTAACGCCAAAGTTAGTACAGATGCCACTAAATTCGACTATATTGTGGGCGCCCTTGAGCCGCAATTCGCAAAAGAGGTGAAAGACATCATTTTCAACCCACCGGCCGAGGGCAAGTTTGAAAAGCTTAAGGTGGAGCTCATAAGGCGACTATCGGCGTCGCAGGAACGCAAGATTAGGCAGCTACTTAGCCACGAGGAGCTGGGAGACAGAAAGCCCTCGCAGTTCCTGCGTCATCTGCAAGGCCTCGCAGGTCTGAACGTGCCCGACGATTTTTTGCGCACTATCTGGAGTAGCCGCCTGGCCAGTAACGTGCAAGCTCTTCTAGCGTCGCAGCCGCAAAGTTCGCTAGAAGCTCTGGCTGACTTAGCGGATCGTGTGCATGACATCGCAAGTCCAGTGTCGCAGTTGGCCGCGGTTTCAAGCGCTGGACCCAGCGCGCCGTCGTCCTTGGCAGGTGAGGTCGCTGAGCTGAAGCAGGCGATCAAAGACTTGGCGCTACGCGTCGATAGAAGACCACGCTCGCGATCCCGCTCGAGGCAGCAGGACCGGGACCAGTCGGAGAGACGGCGTTCGGAATCCACGTATAGGCGGTTCCCGTTATGCTGGTACCATGGAAAATTCGGCGAGCAGGCGAGGGCGTGCATCAAGCCGTGCGATTACAACGCGCCGGAAAACCGCCAGGGCAGTCAGTAATGGCGATGAACGATTGCCCGTCTGCCTTCGCCAGTCGCCTGTTTGTGACGGATCGCCAGTCGAAGACGCAGTACTTGGTGGATACGGGCAGCGACCTGTGCGTTTTCCCGCGTACAGCGCTCCGGGACCGTCGGGAGAGGTGCAGTTACCAGCTGGCTGCTGCGAACGGCTCTACAATTGATACTTTTGGTTTTATAAATATAAATTTGGATTTAGGCCTTCGCAGAATTTTTCCCTGGCGGTTCACTGTTGCCAATGTAGGGAAAGCAATTATTGGGGCAGATTTTTTAAATTTTTACAACCTCATAGTAGATTTACGTAATAAAAGGCTTGTGGATGGCACTACTTCATTAGCAACAGTGGCGTCGTGTGTTTTTGATACCGAGAATGTATTTTCTATTAAAGTTTCTGTCGGTGACACTAGATATCACACAGTGTTGGCAAAATATCCGGAAATCACACGACCATCTGGCATGTTAATCACTCCATCGCATAACACACTGCATCACATTCGTGTCACACCTGGTCCGCCCATCTCTTGCTCCCCTCGCAGATTAGCTCCTGATAAGCTCAAAATAGCGCGGCGGGAGTTCGAAAATATGCTGAGCAGCGGCACGGCACGTCCATCGGAGAGCCCTTGGTCTTCGCCTCTACATTTGGTGCCGAAGAAGGACAACGGGTGGCGTCCCTGCGGTGACTACAGGATGCTAAATGCTAGGACTATTCCTGACAGGTATCCTATCAGGCATATACATGATTTTGCCCACAGCATTTCTGGATGTAGAGTGTTTTCGACCATAGACCTCGTAAAAGCTTACAATCAGATCCCTGTCAATAAGGGTGATATTGACAAAACAGCCATCACAACACCATTTGGGCTTTTTGAATTTCCTTTTATGACATTTGGTTTGCGTAACGCTGCTCAAACGTTTCAAAGATTTGTGGATGAGATGACCAGGGGCCTAGATTTTTGTTATTGTTATCTGGACGATTTTTTGGTGTTTTCTAAGGACCCTGAGGAGCACGAGGCCCATCTCCATCAGCTCTTCACTATCATGAAGAAGTATGGCATCCTCATCAACACGTCAAAGTGTTTGTTCGGTGTAGAGGAGGTAAAGTTTCTTGGTTATAGTATTTCTGCTGCCGGTACTAGGCCACTGGAGGCGAAAGTGGAGGCCATAAGGGACTTCCCAGTACCTAGAACCGTCAGAGAGCTTAGGAGGTTTCTAGGAATGCTTAATTTTTATAGGCGTTTTATTCCGCACGCTGCGGCGATTCAGGCGCCACTGAACGCTCTGCTCGCCGGTGCAGCGAAGCCTTCTCAAGCGATTGATATCTCTGGTGAGTCGCTAGAAGCTTTTGACCAATGCAAAGTCAGTCTTTGCAACGCTGCTTTGCTCGCACATCCGGATGACAACGCTACGCTCGCTCTAGTTACCGACGCGTCAGATTTGGCCATGGGTGCTGTGTTGCAGCAGCATGTTGAGGGTTCTTGGCAACCGTTAGCTTTCTTTTCGCGGAAGTTTAGTCCATCTCAACAAAAATATTCACCGTATGATCGTGAACTTTTAGCGATATACGAGTCTATTAAATATTTTAGACACATGTTAGAAGCGAGACATTTTATAGTCTACACCGACCACAAGCCGATCAGTTTCGCCTTCCACGAAAGGAAGTCTAACTGTTCGCCTCGTCAATTTAGACATCTTGATTTCATTTCACAGTTCACCACCGATATAAGGCATATATCCGGTAAGGACAACGTTGTCGCTGACGCCTTATCACGCGTGGAGGAGCTTGCGGCACCCGTCGATATTGGTGCCATGGCTGATGCTCAAGTCACGGACGCGGAGCTGAGCCAGGTTTTGCAGGGCGACTCGTCGCTCAAACTACAACGGTATGCTATACCTGGAAGTTGTAAATTCTTGTACTGTGATGTCAGTGCACCGACACCCAGGCCGTTCGTACCTAAATCGCTGCGCAGACAGGTATTTGTAAGTCTGCACTCCTTAAGCCACCCAGGTGTCAATGGTTCCGCCAAGCTAATTGCGGACCGCTTTGTCTGGCCTGGCATCAGGAAGGACTGCAGAGACTGGGCGCGGGCATGTTTAGACTGTCAGCGGGCAAAGGTCAGCCGTCATGTGTCTGCACCATTGGGCACATTCAGCTTACCTCGCTCGCGGTTCAGGCAGGTACATATTGATATTGTCGGACCACTTCCGATTTCACAAGGTTTTCGATATTGCCTGACTGCCGTTGATCGCTTCACACGATGGCCAGAGGTTATGCCCATGGTGGACATGACGGCTGAAACCTGTGCAAAGGCTTTGCTGTCAGGCTGGATTTCCAGGTTTGGCTGTCCTACCGATATTACGACGGATCAAGGCCGTCAGTTTGAGTCTTCTCTGTTTCAGCATTTGTCTCAGATAGCAGGATTTCGACATCGGCGTACCACAGCGTACCATCCTGCATGCAACGGGTTGGTCGAGCGCTTCCACAGGCAGTTGAAAGCGGCTATAATGTGCCACGCCAAAGGAAACTGGACGGAGGTGTTGCCGTGGGTTTTGCTCGGCGTTCGCAGTGCTTTCAAGGAGGATTTACAATGTTCATCGGCAGAGCTCGTCTACGGAGAGCCGTTAAGACTCCCAGGCGAGTTCTTTGATTGTCTTCCAGTCGGTGCAACGGACGTTACGGACTTCACTGCACGCCTAAGGTCGATAGCTCATGGGTTACAGCCCGTTCCAGCTTCTCAACATGGCAGAAAGAAGAGTTTCGTGTATGCTGATCTCGCAACCTGTGGCCACGTCTTCCTCCGTGAAGACGCGTTGCGGGGGTCGTTACAGCCAGCATACACGGGTCCTCACAAGGTGCTCGAAAGAGGTAGCAAGGTGTACAAACTTCTAGTTAGGGGTAAGATGGTCGCTGTTACCATTGACCGCCTTAAGCCAGCCTACCTATTATCGGTTACAGGTACCGTTTCACCTACGTCGGACGTTGCTACGGGCGTTGTCGCACCAGCTTCGGGGGATCCGGTCACTACGCGGTCAGGACGCCGCGTTCGCTTTGTTGATTATTATCGCCCCTAGCCAGGTCTCTGGGGGGGAGTGATGTGGCGACCTTCATGAATTTCGCCTCCATGTTCATATTCACTCATTATTCTAAATTCAAAATTTATAAATAAATCATTTTTCTCCGGTGAAGGTGTCACCGGCAGAAACATCCGAACCAGCTTTTTATAAGGACTGAAATTTGTACTCCGATGTTTATTGTAAAAGAAGCCTGAATAAATACCTACTTACCTTCTGATCATCTTTACCTATCCATAGCGATCTCCATTATTTACGCTATAGATATTTATACCAGAGTGTCTAGTTGGCTTGTTGGCCTAGTATTCAATATTTTTTTTAAATACCCGAATAATTTGTGAATGAATTACTTGATGCATGTTATTAGTATTAGTCGCTAATTAAAATACATAGTAGGTTATGAACCTAATTGAAAAAAATAATCCATTGTTTTTGTTCGTTGGAGGGTAAATGATAATTTTATCCACGCGAACAAAGGAAATTCTTATAATAAAACAATGGATCTAATCATGTGTGGTGCGATGCGATAGGCAGGCAATCAAGCATGCAAAACAACGAGGCGGCGCCGTCATGTAATGCGACACCGAGCGCGCGACACGCGCCCACCCATCCAACCAGCTGGCCCGCGACTTGCTATCGGTATCGGTACCTACTCATTATTATAGTCTGGCACAGCACAGCACATGCATACCATACCAATGATAATGCTCCAAATCAAGGAAAACACAACATTAATAAATTGTAAACAATGTCAATAGATAACGAATGGCTGGATTTGTGTCATCATTTTAAATTTATTTCAATCTTTTCGCTTTTTCATTTACAATATCACCTAATAGGCACCCCTAAATTTATAGAAAATTATGACGGAATTACACTGGCACTTCTGGTTCTCAGAAATGCTTTGTAAAACCATTGTAAACTGGTAAATAATCTGTATAAATTTGGCGGTAAATAGTTTGCCACAATAAAATATAATTAAGGTTTAACTATTGGATAGATCAATGGTTGGTTGGATGTATGGGTTCAATCTACACTTCTACACTATATATTATTATAAAGAGAACAGATTTGTATGTTTGTAATAAGTAAACTCAAACACAACTGGCCCGATTTAAAAAATTCTTTCACCTTTAGAATGCCACATTATCCCTGAGTAACATAGGCTATATTTTTTGTGATCCGGGATATCCGGGCTACGGGATCCAGCAAACGGGATCCGAGATCCGGTAAAAACGGGAAACGGGATCCGTGATCAGAGATATGATTTTTTTAAAATTTAAATTCTACGCGGACGAAGTCGCGACGAAAAGCTAGTGGTAAACAAAAGCCGGGTTAATTCAGCGTTTGCATATCTGTGAATAAAATGGTGAGTACTCACTTGGCGGTCTTGTTGAATCCGTTCATGAGGTGTATGAACTCGTGGTGCAACATGTCCGCGTACTTGTTGGTCTTGAGCGTGTACGACACGAGCCCCTGCTGGTACCGCTGGTTGTGCTTCGCGATCTTATGCTTGTTCTCCGCGTAGATCTTCATGCGGAACTTGTCCTCCACTTCGCTGTCGTACTTCTTCTGGTGTTCCATCTTTACAAACATGTTTCATTTGTAGATACATAGGTATTATGGGATGGGATGCAAAGAATAATAAATATGTGGATGGACGATTTACTAACGACCAAAGGAGACGTTTACCATCGAATCCACTAATTAGTAAGAAGTTGTTCCATTCAATGAAAACAATGGTTCCTTTTCCGAAACGATTAGTAGGTATAACTAATTATTTGTTTTGAAAGAAGAGATTGGCTTGTAGCACATTTAATGTAAAAATAGCACATTTAAAGTAAGTAGGTACTGATAAGTATTCAGTAGATAGGTACTAGTTCCTCAGCGCATTGTTGATGTTTTCGTTCATTTGACCTTCGGAAAACTGGTTATCACATTTTATGGCTCTAACCTACAAGGAAAACTATCTGAAAGCAGATCATTGATCGATCGTATTTTAAATTCGTGCTAACGGTGTCCTATCATCCCATAACAGGAAATACCAGTTTAATTAACTTCTTTTTTATCTGTGAATAGGTAGGTACATACAAGAAAATATAGAAATTGAGGTTCTTCCAACACACCTTGATATCAGAGCTACAGAGGAATCACGCCCCACTGACGATGGGATCCCCGGGATAGATCAACAGCGGGTACTTACCTTGAAGGCGCTCCATTCTTCTTTCACGAGGTCGAAGAAGGAGACGGCATTAGCGGCCGCCACCACCACCAGCAACACCACTATACTCTTCATATTGATTGCTGAGGGACAAACAAGATCATTATTATATTATAATTTGGTTGCTTTTGAGGAAGTAAAAAATAAACTAGGTACCTACGTAATGACATCAGCACACAATGACTAGGTAAGTAAAACTTTGTTCCTTATCAATGCCATTTTATTTTGGGCAGTTAATGTAAATAAATTAACCTACCTATAGTAGGCGACAGAGGGCCTACTCTGTTTCAAACGAAAACGATATTTCGGACGAAATTCGCGTATTTCCTACTACAATTCTCATCGATTCCGACATTTCTTACGAACGAAGATTGTTTGACGTTTAGATTCGACGACGACGAAGACGTCAAACAATTTTCGTTCGTAAGAAATGTCGGAATCAATGAGAAACGTAGTAGGAAATACGCGAATTCCGTCCGAAATTTCGTTTTCGTTTGAAACAGAGTAGGCCCTCTGGTTCGGATGACATTCGGGTTATGAGCTTTGTGCAGAATAAAATCCGAATCAAAATTAGCAGGACCCGCAACGCAACAAACTAATTTAATTTAATAATTTTGTGGGCGATTTTAATTGTTTATCGGGTCTTGCTAATTTTAATTTAGGTTTTATTCTGGAAAAAGCTCATACCCCGAATGTCATCCGAACCTGTCGCGGACTATACCTACTCAAGTAACTTTAATATCGCCTTGTGTTTAAGAGCAATTTGATATAGGTACCTAGGCAGATATTTCGCCAATGCATGGTTTTCTCGGTCCCATGTAATGGGGGCGATCCTATTGCCATTATACCGGGCACATTCCCCCTGAACGCGAGAGGGATGGTCAAGGCCAGAGACCACCACACTGCCAGTGCTGGTTGGAACCTCACACATTTTTGCAATTAAATTTTAATAATAATTAAAATTTAATTGCAAAAATGTGTGAGGTAATTAGATCTATGAATGTTTTAAACAAAGAATGACCTACCTACCTAATACACTAACAGAATAGTAAATAACGCAGATACCCACATAGGTGCAATAAATAGGGGCAGATCGCGTGCGTGATATAAATACGAGGAAGTATTTAGGTAATGAAGAATGACGGCTAACTTAGGTAGATACCTCCCTACCTACAGGAAATCTGCGACAAAGAACAGCTGATGACGGCGACCTCAAATAGCAAAGTGAAATTGTTTGTTTGGCATGGCATGGTTCTACACAGAAACTCGATTCAGATATCTTATTCTCATATAAAACTCGTTTTTCTGCAACCTACCTACAGTAAAATGTGAAATCTGTCTGTGTTTGGTACAAAAAAGATAAAAATTGAATGTTACCTACATACCTACATAGGTAATATAAAAGTAACTAAACTTGTTCATCAGTAAAATTTTACATCCGTAGGTACCTATAATATTACTCTATCATCAAAAAAATCTATCAATGTGAACACGCGAAAACAGAGCACAGCGAGATGATTCAACAAAACAAAGGCGATCCCAACCGCGGGTCGTGTAACATTCACGATTCAATGTTTGATTGATTCACTGCAGCTACAATCAAGAAAAGCACGACTAAATCAATAAAAACTGTTCTTCTTACCTTAATTATTTTAGAGTACCAAGATAGCAATTGTTTTGAAATTACTTATACAAATTTATTAAAATATTTACGGTTATTTATTACAGAACAAAGCGTGCACTCAGTAACAGATCAAAATTGTTTATGAATTTTATTTTATGATGCGGGATGCGGCCTTCTTGTCTGTGGGCATCATGAGGGTTAGGGATGGGTCCAAAATTAATAAGCTGCTAAATTAGCCGTGCTACATTTATTTAGTGTCATCTGTTAAATAATTTCCAAGAAAGGTGTTAAATATAGCAGTCACAAGTATCTATACAACTAAAATCTCTCCTAATGCTCCTAAAATATGGAGCAGTATATTAAAATCCAACACTTTCCTCAAGTTTTCCGTATGTCATTACTTCGCAGAATTCGTTCCTTATCGGTGACACTATCGAATGGTGTAATAATACAGTACGTGGTTTTTTTTTTATCAAAATCAACTAGTTCGATTCCTGGCTACGAATTTTGTTTTTTCAAAAATCCAATGATGCAGTTTAAGTTTTCATCAAAATCGGCCCCGAGACTACTTTGAGTACTTTTCGCTATTCCTCATCGTTTCGGATTTGGCCATCCACGCACACTTGAAAAATTCACCCTGTATAACTTCCCACAATATTAGATTATAACCTTTTGTTTTTATCAACTGTATAGTGTCCTATCATCGTTTGCTTGTGTTGTCTACTCCCTTGTGTACGTTTTATTGTATGTTGTTTTAGGTATCTAGATAAACCGGGCAATCTCAACAAAAAACCAGTTTAGACCAACCGACCAATCAATCTCCTTTGTGTATTCGCCACTACGTTGACATTGGCAGAATCACATTGGGCCTGATTCAGTGGAAAGAGGTCATTAGGGGGAAAAAAGCACGTATATTTACGTGTTACGTTATCTAGGTAAAATGACTGCTGTGAGTAAAACTTCAATTGTTTGTGTAGATAGTGTTGTTTACATTAAAAAAAACGAAAAACTCAAAAAGTACTCTACAATGGATATTCAACGGCAAAAAAAATAATTAAATATGGTACATTTTTACGATAGCGATACCGTAAAAAATATTGGTATGAATTAATTATGTTAACAATCTGCATGTTTTTAAATTTAGCAGTTGCTAAAAATAGCTGTTAATTTTTGACCAAAGAGAATGTAATAGATGTTTTGACTTTCGAGACCACTGCACTGATTGTGTGTGAGTGACACTCATGCTGCGTTCCATTCACCGTAATTTTTGTTATTTTCGTCCACAAAAAGTGTTAAAAACGATAATTTTGATCACTTTCAGTACAAGTTGGTGCGAGTGGAACGAGATTTGTGGACGAAAATAACGAAATTTTCAAAATTAACAGTGAATGGAACGCACCATCAATGTGACACTGCTGTGCAGTGTTTCTGTCAATGTCAAACGAACGTCGAACACTCATGTGCTTTTTATTTATAAAATTATTTCGCACTATTTCTTTCACGATTCACAGAAATTACAATGAGACAAGATGAGAAAGGGCAGAAAAACCAAGGTAGACGCAAGAAAGTCCAATTATACAAACCTAGGAAGAAAAAAAGCACCGAAGAAGACGCTGCTATTCAATACTTGCAGGCGCAGTACGATAAGGTCGGCTTTTTTTTACAATAAAAATATTACGATTTCTGTTTCGCACAAACAAATGTGAAACCTACAAATATAAACTAGATCTAAATTGTGTTGGTTGCTTAAAATAGTACGTATACTACATGATCATACCGGATATTTTGGACCATAAATAACTGTAAACATAATTGTATAATGGTCCATGTGCTTTGAAGAACTTAGTAATAATATTGCTTTTTCCAGATAAACAATGTCATCAGTTTTTATAATCATGCCCTTGATATTGCAGATAAATCCTGATGAAATAAAAACGTTTAAAGACTTCCCTCTCTCACAGAAAACATTAAAGGGCCTCAAAGAAAACAACTATGTCACTCCAACAGAGATACAAAAGCAGGCTATTGGCTATGCGTTGCAGGGGAAGGACATCCTGGGAGCCGCCAGGACAGGCTCAGGGAAAACATTGGCATTCTTGATACCAATATTGGAAAACCTTTTCTGTAAAAAATGGTCGAGGCAGGATGGTGTTGGCTCTCTTGTCATATCCCCAACAAGAGAACTAGCGTACCAAATTTACGAGGCTTTGAGGAAAGTTGGTCATCTCCATGACTTCTCAGCTGGTCTTATTATTGGGGGGCAGAATCTGAAGTTTGAGCGCAAGAGAATGGATCAAATTAATATTTTAATATGCACTCCGGGCCGCCTCTTGCAGCACATGGATGAAAACCCCCTGTTTGACTGCAGCCACCTCCAGATACTGGTGTTAGATGAAGCAGATAGATGCTTAGATATGGGCTTTGAAGCAACAATGAATGCAATCATAGAAAACTTGCCTCCAGAGAGACAGACTCTACTATTCTCAGCCACACAGACTAAGTCGGTCAAAGATCTCGCTAGACTCAGTCTATCATTCCCTACTTATGTGGCTCCGCATGAGCAAGAGGCAACAGTCACTCCCGAGGCACTGCAGCAGAGTTATATTGTCTGTGAGATTGATGAAAAGCTTGGTATATTGTGGTCCTTCATAAGAAACCATTTGAAACAGAAAGTTCTAGTGTTCATGGCAACTTGCAAGCAAGTCAAGTATACATATGAACTGTTCTGCAAACTAAGGCCTGGTGTCAGTTTGCTAGCTTTGTATGGGTCGTTACATCAAGAGAAAAGGGAGAAAATCTACAATGAGTTCTGTAGAAAATCAAATGTGGTTCTGTTTGCTACAGACTTGGCCTCCAGAGGGTTGGACTTTCCCAAAGTGAACTGGGTGATACAGATGGACTGCCCGGAGGATGTGGACACTTATATCCATAGAGCTGGGAGAACGGCGAGAGGTTTCTTTGGTAAAGGTGAAGGGCTGCTGATGCTGCTACCACAGGAAGAGAAAATGGTGGAAGATCTACAGAAAAGTAAAATCCCAATCAATAAAATATCTGTAGACCCATCAAAGGTGGTTGCACCGCAAAGAAAGATTGAGGAATTGTTATCTGACGGTACAGAGTTGAAACAGTCTGCACAGAGGGCTTTCGTTAGCTATGTAAGGTCAATATTTCTGATGAAGAATAAAGAGATATTTGATGTGCAGCAGTTGGACACGGATGCATATGCCAGGTCTCTGGGTCTGATAGTCCCTCCACACATCAAATTCTTGAGGAAGCAACCCAAAGGTGTAAAAAAACAGGATGAAACTGAAAATGATGTCCTTGAAAAATTGAAAGCTAAAGCTGAATCTGGGAATGAAACTGATCAAAGCATTGATGAAGAGCACCCTAAAATATTGGAAAAGATAGTCAAGAAAACTAAAAAGAGAGATGATGTTATTACATTTGATTTCCACCATGATGACAGTGATGAAGACTTTTTAAAAGTGAAGAGAGTAGATATAGATCCTGACAATGAACCAATAGAAGATGTTCAGGTTGTGTCAAGGAAGAAAGTAAAACCTCTAACAAAGGCAGCCGTAGCTAAGAAGATATTGAAAAAAAAGCTCAAAGTGAACACTACAGTGAAATTTACCGAGGAAGGTGATGCAATAGAAGATGAAAAGAGAGATGTCAAGTCAGAGCTAGCTAAACAGTTTGGGAATGAGAATATTGGTGGTATTGACATAGAGAGGGCAAGAGAAGTTTTACAAGAGGAGGACAAGTTTGACAAGATCAGGTTTAGAGAGAAGGTTAAGGCGAAGCATAAGGAGCAGAAACGGAAACTCAAGAATAAAAAGAAGGAGGATGAAGGGGAGAAAGATGACTTTGGCTCACAGTCCGAGTCGGACGGCCCTGATCTATCATGGCTGCCGGACCCTGATAGGATTTATGGTAAAAAGGATGTGGAAGATGGTTCCGATGGCAGTGATGCTCGGCACTCTGATGTAGATGAGTCTGATGGTTCAGAGGTGGATGAGAAATACCACAGGTATGTTGATTTACATTTTATAGTGTGAAAGAAAGGAAACCTAGATTTTATAACTCTAGTCTTTAGCTTGTAAGCTAGATAATAACGCTATTATGTTGACTACAAATGACAACAAAATTTAACACATCTACAGTTTAGTTAAGTTTAGTTGTGTAGCAAAATAATCAGCAACATTATCTTTTTATTAAAATTGGTTACTACTACTGCAGTACCTAATTCATCTTATGATTGTGGAAAGATTATAAATGTTGAAATAGTAATAACTACCTACTTTTCGAGTGGGTTTCCCGATTAACGCACCGCAAGTGCGTGGTAAGATCGTCGTCTCACTCGCACACGAGTGGGGCAGTATGAGTGCGAGTGAGACGATAGGATGAGATGGATACATCGAAAATTCTTATAAAAAAATATTCCCCGCAGGCCAACAAAACGGAAACTCGTGGAGAGCAAAGGCATCCCACAGACGAGCGTGGCGCCGCGCAAGATGAAGAAGGTGGAGGACATCGCCTCGTCGCTGTCGGTGCACGAGGCCGAGGCGCTCGCCATGCAGCTGCTGCACGCTAAACGATGATTTGTAATAATAAATAGTGATGCTATGTATATTTATCCACTTGTTTCACTTTCTTTGTTGCATAGGTACAGTATAGGTAAAGGGTTGTAAAAATAAGCTTACGTATTACCGGAAGCCTGTGGTCAAACTATTATCATTTTATTCTCGTGCAACAAATTATTATGAACCTCAAGTTGATCGATAGCAGCCACGACGAGAAGGACCAAAACATTCATAAGTGGTAGGTATGTGCAGAGAATTATTGAACTCTTGAAACTGACTATACAGAGAAATTGACTATACTACTAGAAATTGAACTATGGGTCACCACTTTTGCTAATAATAATAATAAGCCCTTTCCTGTGTCCGTCGTGACCGGGAATGTTCCAATTAAAAATTGGTTTGGGAGGTATTACTTTGTTTTTATTTTTCAAAAACTTAATTAATTCACAGTACAGTTTGGTAATACCGGGCGTACAATGCGCTTCCGCAGAGGCTCGGGATCGACTGGCGTTACAATGGTCCAGTCGGTCGCTTAAAGTTAAATCCGCTGACATGCAATTTCATGTGTCGCTACAGAGGAATTGAACTATCTACGCCGTAGCTATATACCTAATGTGTTTAGTACGGTTACGCCGCCGATCATCTGTCAGAGGGTGGTACTGCCCCGGTCGCCCCAGACCATATAAAAGCTGCACACAATTGGCTGTTGTGGTAGAGCCACGAAGCAAATAGATAGTGGAGGTGTTCTTATTAGCTTTCCCTATAAAACAACGCTTGACAATTTGCGCGGGTGAAGGAAGGTGTTATATAACGCCTACTTTTCTATTTTCTATCTACCCGTCAATAGCAAAACTACTCCCTTCGTTCTATGTCGATTTTAGTACGTAGTTAAACTTTTTCACACTAATGGTGCGTTCCATTCACTGTTAATTTCGTTATTTTCGATCACAAATCTCGTTCCACTCGCACCAACTTGTACTGGAAGTGATCATTATTATCGTTTTTAACAGTTTTTGTGGACGAAAATAACAAAATTAACAGTGAATGGAACGCACCATAAATGTAGGATGGTAAGACACTACAAAGTTGCGCCATCTAGTGTAGAGTAGAATTACCTATATTTGGGATGCGACCGTTGGCAAGACGTGTGCACACATGGATGTATTGTTCGAGTGTGCACAGGACGAACGCCGACAGCCACGAACCATGGAGGACATATGGAAAGGAGACAGTCTAAGCACCCGGGACCTATGACTCCACTAGGCCCCTGACGTCATCACAGTAGGCGTGGCTTAAGTCAGTGTGCTGTCTGTCGGCGTTTGTCCTGTGCACACGTCTTGCCAATGTTCGCACCCCAAATATAATTCTACTCGACACTAGTTGGCGCAACTTTGTACGTCTCTTTACCATCCGACATTTAGTGACATCTAATGTGAAAAAATTAAACTACGTACTAACATCGACTTAGAACGAAGCGAGTAGTTTTGCTATTGACCGGTAGATAGAATATAGAAAAGTAGGCGTTATTTAACACCCCTTCACCCGCGCAAATTGTCAAACGTTGTTTACCACAACACGATTTTTATTTTGTGAAATGTTGGTTTTATATATCCATGGAATTAATACATCACGTTCGTTGCTGGTTCATAATAATGGCAGAACCCTTTGAAGATCGTTGGCAGGAAGATAGATAAATGCTGCGTTCCATTCACCGTAATTTTTGTTATTTTCGTCCACAAAAAGTGTTAAAAACGATAATTTTGATCACTTTCAGTACAAGTTGGTCCGAGTGGAACGAGATTTGTGGACGAAAATAACGAAATTTACAAAATTAACAGTGAATGGAACGCACCAATAAGAGGAACTCGAGGAACAACAAAGAGCATAATATTATTAAAGGTAGGTAAATTATTGTGGCGAGTGGCAACACTGAGCGCGAGCTGTCAAAAAGAAAACCAGAAAACCAAAAACGGATCGTTGCACTCTGAAACGCTGATATTTTGTAAAATAACAAAGTTTTCTATGGATTTAGAATAATTACACGTCTTGTACTTATTAATTTTAACTATGTTTTGGAGTGGAAATTATATTGTAGGTAGGGAGTTAAATTTTCTTCTCAAAGAGGAGGTGCGTATCTCGTTGAGCAATTGATGGTTATGATGAGTGCAAAAGATGAGGTTGATATTATTCGGTGTTGTTGACGCCTTCTGCGGACACGGTGTACAGTTCAATATGGAGCTGAAGTCATGTGGACCGGTACATCGCGGTGATTGTGCAGGTTATGTGGGTATGTTTGTATGTTGAGTCTTCTTGTTACAGAATGTAACACTGTCACAAGTGCTGGAGGCGGACGATATCCTGCAGGAATGCAAGGCGGACAACAAGGCGCTCATACAGTTGTGAGTATTGCTCCCCTGAACATCTCATTTCCATGTAATCCCTGTACATGGTTAGGGTTTGAGAACAATTTCTATGAATTTAAAAAAAAAAATCTGCTTTGTCTTTTAAAAAGCATTGTGCAACAGTGTGATCCTATGAGATGTTAAACGGTGAAAGAATAAAATTGTTCCTGAAAATAGGCCCAGTAATAGGAGTATTATTATGTTGTATATGGACTGATGGATGAATTAATACTCAGAGCGATCTAAAGGATTACTTAATTGCTATTGCAATGGCTAATAATTTGATACTGTTCCAGCCTCACGAAACCTGAGGTCCTGGCAGAGTTGATAACCCTCATAACGGAGGAGCCTCCGCAGTCGGCGGAGCTGTCCACCCAGTACAAGCATGCCAACGTGGCGTGCGAGGTGCTGACGAGCCAGCTGGCCATGCTCAGCGACCGGCTCTCGCTGGACGCAACGCAGATGCACCGCCTGTGCGACTTCATCGCCAGGGACCCACCACTCAATCCGCTGCTTGCATCATACTTTAGCAAAACTGTTGAAATGTTGCTTGAAAGGAGTCCTAAACAGGTCAGTTTTATGTTTATGACACTAACTTAACCTGTATCTTATTCCTGAAGAGAGGTGACATGGTGGCACAGGCTAAACTCTGTAATTGCATCCCTCAGCCAAGAGGATACAACAAACAAGCAGAAGTATTCGTCCATATGTAGTTTACAACATTCACAAAAGATTTTTAGCACTGCACACTATTGATAATCTCCACACCACACATGGCATGATGGGTCTCCAGTATAACTGGTGTCACCATACAAATTGATCAATCAATCGAATGGTTTAGTATGGCTGATCAATGAACACTGTTTGATGAAATGGTTTAGGTGCATAATGTCAAAAAAGCAAAATTACAGATTTGCATACTGACAGATGTAATTCTTTTGAATGGTTTTTTGTCAAAAACGCAAAAGGACAGATTCGCGAATCTAGTTGCATAATGTATCGAAGAAAATGAACCTTATTATAACGGAATAAGAATGTCAAAAAATGAGTGCGATTTTTTTTTATTCCGTTATAATAAGGTTCATCCTTTCCCCCTCCCACATGTCAAACCGGCCATCATAACGTGCCGCAGGTATAGGTCTAACGTAAAGTTTGATGGCACCACACTACATAATGTAATGTAAAGGCTAATGATGATTGCGAGCAGGACTGGTACCTGTACCACATAGTGTGCCTGCGCGTGCTGGACTTCTTCAAGTCGCGGCGCGACTTCCTGCCCAACCTGCTGCGCCACATCTCCACCTCGGCCATCGCGGACACCTTCAAGTACTTCATCCGGCTCGACGACCTCTTCAAGAAGACTGTCATGGAGGTATTTACCTGCTCTCATTTGCCCACAGGTCACAAACTACTAGGTCCCAATAGGTTTTTGTTTTGACCCCCTTATGTGATGTATTTTCAATAATTATTTCTTACCTGTGCTTAGTTATGTTATGTGCAAAGATTCATGCTCCTAGTACTGATGTAGGCTGTGCGTTGTCTGTCAGGTTGATAGGTAAAATAAATGTGGTTAAAACAGGTTCTCATTTATATCTAGTGGGTGATTGTTTCCAAATAGACAGGAATGTAGTGTTTTATGATAACACTATGTCAATAGCGAGTTTATCAGAGTTATATAATTAGTCACAGATGTCGTACCTATGTAGGCACAGTTTACCAAATCACGCCACATTATGTTATTCCTATCACGCGTGTTCTGTCCGGCTGTACACTCGCTCCACGCAACTTGATTTGGCGCATTTATTAATTGTCAATCAATCATATGTCGTGTTTATAGATATAGTTAGGTATGCTATTACCTATTACGTTTGTTGATTTCTTCTCTGTAAATCAAATGGTGATGATGAATTGTTTGTCAACAGTGGTTGGACGAGCACCAGTTCCTAGACTGCCTCATACAGATAATATGTGGTACGTACGTGGCCGAGGAGAGCGGGCCCGTGCTGCAGGCAGACCCGACACCCGACCACGCGGAGAAGGGTGAGCGGGAGCACAGCGAGAAGCCGGACGAGAACCACGCGCACGACGCCGGGGAGGGACAGGGAGGGAGCGACGCGGAGGGGGATCAAGGTTCGAAATTCTATTCCATTCTCACATATAATTGGTTGTCGCCCGCTGCGGTGTGACCGAACGTCAAAGTCAGTTCTTAGGGCCAAATGTTTTCCAATAAAAAAATATCCTGGGACATTCTTTTCACACGGCTACCTGATCCCAACTAAGCAGAGCTTGTACTTTGGAAACCAGATAACTGATACTACTACATATACTACTTTTTGTTTGTAAATACTTACTTATTATACATAATTACACCCAGACTCGGGACATACAGACATGTTCATGCACACAAATGCATGTCTCGGGTAGGAATCGAACCTACGACCTGCAGCGTGAAAGGCTGAATTTTACCAACTACACCAACGGGCCCGTCGTTGGAAATGGAAACATTGTTTATAGATTAAATACATTTTAAAATAGGGTGCACATTATAATGATTCGATACCTGTCGCCGCGGCTGTCAGATTCACGTCGCAACGCCTATTACAATATGAAACGATGATGGAAATTGACCGCGGGTAGAAGTCATTAAGATACGATCGTTCGGTCCCAGGTGCCGAGCCCGCGGAGTCGGTCCCGGGCGAGTCGGTGGGGAGGGCGGCGCGGGCGGAGCGCATCGCGGCGGTGGCGTCCAGCAACGCGGCCGCGCTGCTCTGCGACCTCATCGTGAACGGCTGCGCCGGCGACGGCTGCTCCACCAGGTGGGTGCGGGCGGGAGTGGGCGGGTGTAGGCGGGCGGCGGGCGGGCGGGTCGCGTGACGTGCTGGTCGTGTGTGTGCAGGGGCCGCGCGAGCTGGTCGCTGGTGGCGCGGCTGCAGGCGGCGGGCTGCGCGGGCGCGCTGCTGGCCGGCATGTTCACGTCGCCGGCGCGCGCGCGCCGCCACGCGCTCGTCAACGGCTGCCACGTGCTGCTGGCCATGCTGGCGCACGAGCCCGCGGCCGGCGCCGGGGCCGGGGCGCCCGCCCGCAGCGGCGCCGAGCTGGCCGTGGCGCCGCACCTGCCGCTGCTGCACCAGGCGCTGCTGCAGCCGCCGCACCGCACGCACGTGAGCGCACACAACACACACACAAACATACACCGCTAGCCTCTTGAATACCCTTACCCTGAAACAGACCTGACTGATGTGACAGTCAATTATCAGTACCAAAATTAAGACCGGATGTTCACGTTCAAAGAATAACCACATTCCTCCGATGAAGTAGAAGCCGTTTCATAATACCGACAAATTGATCTGTATTGCGAGTTGATATTTACGCAGGACGACGGCCCCCCCTCGGGCGGGGCGGACGGCGGGGCGGGCGGGGCGGAGGCGGGGGCGGGCGGGGTGGGGCTGGCGCGGCTGCAAGTGGCCACGCTGCTGGCGCAGCTCGCCGCCTCCTCGGTGGAGGAGGTAGCCACCACCATGCTCACCTTGGGTAATATAAACTTAACTTTCTTACAACCTTTCGACCCCTATTTTATTCTCTTAGGAACGCCACATACATAGGGAATTCTGAATATCGAATCGGGATTCCAAACGCAGTAAATCCATCCAAGTGTAAAAACTTATCACATACGTATGGAATTTTTCCGTTCGAAATTTTTCCGTTTCGGAATTCCGAATGGTAGCCTGTGCGTCCAGAATTATTCCGAACGGAAATAAACGTATGTGTGTGATAAGCTTACGGAATGGCGGCGTCTTCATCAGGCGCATGCCTCGCGCGAGCACTCACTTTTGACGTCGGAACGCATAGACGTAATGTCATAATACGAGTGCTCGGGTGAGGCATGCGCGCCATATGGACACGTCTAATCCCGATTCGATATACCGAAACGGAATTCCGATTCCGTATGTATGTGGCGGCCCTTAAGGTAAGATTTCACGGAACGCGGCAGACAGCAAACGTTAGTCTGTCTCATACAGATTGTAATGCTGTCTGCCGTCGCGGCACATGTCATCGCCACAATTTGTATGACACCGACTGACTTCTGCTGTCTGCCGCTTTCCGCGAAATCGCACCTTTAGGGGACGAATATCTAAAACCGCTGACATAGCTGACTTTTATTATAAACAGGACTTAAATAAAATGGACAAACTTTTATCCCCTTAACCTCCTTAGGGGATGAATTTTCAAAAATCTTTTTCGGTGTTCGTCGATAAAAGGAACTCCTGTGCAAAATGTAATGCTTCTAGACTCAGCGGTTTAGGCTGTGCATTGTGTGTCAGTCAGTCAGTCAGTCAGTCAGTCAGTCAGTCAGTCAGTGAGTGTCTCCCCGTGTGCAGGCACCCCCGGCGTGCTGGTGGACATGTTCTTCCGGCACCCGAACAACAACTTCCTGCACGCGCAGCTGCTCGCGCTCGTGCGCAACGCGCTCGACAACCGCGCCTACCGCACGCAGTACGCCACGCACGTACGTACCGACACTGACACCGACACCCACACCGACACTGTCACCGACACTGACACCGACGCCGACACCGACACCCACTCCGACACCAACACCAACACCACCAACATCCGCCCGTGCACTGCACCGGCGCAGCCTATTGTAACGCGTCGTGTTCATCCCTTTGGTTACAAGTTACCATTTCAGAGGCTGATTTTGGCTAATTTTGTTGCAGTTACTCATCGAGTGCGACTTACTGACGAGGCTCATGGACGCTTACGAACAAAATAAGAGGTGAGTTCCATGGACTAAATATTAAATTAATGACAAATTTTAATTACAATTATCTTAATTTAAACATAACATTAAATTTTAATCATGTACTGTATTAGCAGAACATAATAGGTACATTTGCGTCGGGATTATTCTGTAGAAAATTAGTGCAGCGTGCAGTGTGCAGTGTGTGTGTTGTGCAGGTGCGCGGGCGCCCGTGCGGGGTACATGGGGCACGTGGTGGCGGCGCTGGCGCGGCTCGCGCGCGCGCTGCCCGTCCGCCGGGCGGAGGGGGAGGCGGAGGGGGAGCCGGGGGAGGGGGAGCCGGCGGCGGAGGAGGAAGGGGAGCTGGGGGAGCTGCCGCCGGCGCTGCGCGAAGCGTGGGCCGCATTCGTGGAGGGGGAGCTGCGGCCGCTTCTGCAGCAGCACGACACGCCGCTCGTACGTATATCGGATGATATTAGTGTTGTGCTCGCCCCGAGATACCCTCGGTACCCTCCATAACGGAACACTCCACTCGTTACCTTGCACGCGTTTATTAGATGTCGTTTTGTAAGCACCGCCCACGGAAGACCGGAAGTATTGTTTAAAAAGTAAGTATCGTATCATGTTGACCCTCGCCTGGGCTATGCATGACGTTCCGAAGTTCCGTTATGATCCGTTTACTGGTCTTCGCGTGCCGCTCGCGGCGCTCGTGAAGTTATTTAGCTTTATTTTAATCAGAGTTGCAAAAAAACAGGAAATTTAAAATGAAAACTGATTAAAACGTGTTTAAATCAATGTTTAAAACATTGATTTAAATCAGGAGGAATAAATCCCAGTGTTTAAAACATGTTTTAAATGATTAAAACATGTTTTAAACACGGTGTTTAAATTTTCGTAACAACCCTGATTTTAATATAGATAATTTACAGAAATGTGTTAAGATTAATTGTCTGAACTGCGCCGGGCGAATCACACTGAGCGCTCATACAGAACTGGAGCGACATTACTGTTAATTAATATGACACTAACTTCAACATTCCTTACAAATTCTTTTTTACTCTTCAGGGTGGATACTATCCTTCGGAGAATATCTACGAGGTCAGTGTAAAATATTTATTTAAATAGTAATTTATTACTTTGTTATTATGTTCTGTGAGTGTAATGTATGTTATTGTTAACAGGTTGAGGACATGTCGGACACGCTGGCCGCGAATTATGACGTGAGTAGACCTGACCACTGCATCGTCTACTGGCTTGCACTTGGGGCTATAAGATCCATTGAAGTTTAAAGCAAGGGAGAGAGTTAACTCTCCCGTCTTGCATATTAAATCAATAGTCAAACTCAACTCAAGCTCCATGATAGATCAACTTAAATTAATTTTACGGTTCTTAGTTGGTTTAGGCGTTCAGACTGTGGGCGTTGGGTGCTGCCATAGTTCAACCATCCAGTTTATCTCACGATAGTATTTAATATGCGCCAAACGGTCGCCAAGAAGTGGGATTAATATTATTAATTATTTCAGTTCAACGACATAGCCGCGACGGCGACTATGGACGACCTCGCCGATGACATCAACGCGGAGGACGCGAGCGAGGTGAGATTACACGCACACACACGCACACATCCACAAACATACCCACACTCACACATACACACACACACACATACACACGCACACACATACACACGCACACACACTCTCACTCACACACACACACGCCGGCGATCCTGTCGCTCATAGTACAAGCCTTATAGCAATAATGTTGTGTTGTATCAGATGTGCGGCGTGGGCGGAGTCGGCGCGGACTCGGCCGAGTTCATAGCCGACGGGCTGGGGCTCGACGACGACGACACAGTGAGTGACGTGACACACAACACCATTACAATACAAAGTGTAGTGTGTACCCCGTGTATACAGAGTGTCACCAATTATTGTGTACACAATAAATACACAAAAATACTCATTCGTAACACAAATTTATTGAAATTAGATATTTTTATTAAAAAATACACCAAAATTTTACAAAAAGTCGTTATCAATGCGACTTACATGTTACCCTTATATTTGCGGTTGTAGAACTTTTATTAGATTATATCAAATTGAAGTTGTGTACTAGTAGTGTGTGGGTGTGTTGTATGCGTGTGTTACCGCGGTGCGTGTGTGTGTTGCAGATGGCGGCCGCTAAGAACAACTTCCTGGAGCTGGCCAACCAGCGGTTCGACGACGAGTGAGTAGATTCCCTCTCACGTGACTGCGCTCGGCGTGTGTTATAGATGTGTGTGTGATGTATGGTATAATGTTGTGTTGTGGTTGCAGCATGTGGGAGGAGGGCGCGGCGGGCGGCGCGGCGCTGGCGGCGCTGGCGCAGCCCTCGCGTACGTACACACCTCCCTTTACTTGGCGATTACACAGGGGGGGGGGGGGGGGGTACGAAGCAAAGGTGTATGGATGACCATCTTGTGCCTATAGTGTTAGATGTGGCCATCCGCATAACTTTGAAAAATGCACACTGTATTTGTAATTTTTATATAATTCGTATGAAAAAAATGGAATGATAATAAGTAATGGAAATGAAGTAATTCAATTGCAATAAGATATATATATCATATTTAAGTAAGAATCTATTGAATTAACCTTAAAATTGGTGGGATAGATGTAGGTACGAGCGTCGCTCGAAAAGTGTGAGCTTCGTAATAATTCATTTGTGAAAATAAAACATCTAGAGCTGGACAAACTTGTAAGTGTCTCTCTCCCGGCAGCGTGGGAGACGGCGGGCGCGGGCGGTGGCGGGGGCGCCGGGGCGGGGGCGGAGGGGGGCGCGGCGGGGGCGGGCGCGGGGGCGGGGGCGGGCTGGGCGCAGTTCGGCGCGTGCCTGTTCGCGGCGCCGCCCGCCGACCCGTTCGCGGCCGCCCCCGCCCCCGCGCCGCCCCGCGCCGCCATCCACCAGGACTTCTCGCCCTTCTGGTCCTACGACGACGGCGACGCCGAAGGTAACACTCCTACCTCACGTGGACTCGATCACGTGGAGGACTCGTTTCTGACATGTTCTTCATTTATCAAGGGCTTAACGTTTTGCAGCCTCATAAGAGTATTCTCGACGGGAGGGAAATGAATAAAGTGTAATAGTGGTAGCCGATTGGTTAAGCACGCGTCTTGCGGGCTTAAGGTCCTGGGTTCAAACCCTGGCTCACACCTCTGGATTTTTCGAAATATATGTGTGAATCATAACTTTAATATGATTATCACTTGCTTACGGCGAAGGAAAAAATCGTGAGGAAACCTGCATGCCTTTAGACATGTGAAATCCACCAACCCGCACTGGGCCAGTGGTGGATTATGGCCTGAATCCCTCTCGCATTGAGGGGAGGCCCGTGCCCAGCAGTGGGACGTTAGAAGGGCTAAATTATTATTTTATTATTAGTGTATGGCCTCATGGATCGCGCGGTTAAGAACTTAATATAAACTCCAGATCCAGCATCGCGGGCGGACGTGGAGGCGGGCCTGCGCGAGCTGCGGCTGGAGGGCGGCGCGGGCGGGGCGGGCGGGGTGGGCGGGGTGGGCGCCATGGACGCCGCCGGCAGCGCCGAGCTCGCCAACAACCTGCTCACCGCCATGAGCGCCATGTCGCCCGACGCCATCGCCAACATCGTCAACGCCAACCTGCCGCCCGACACCCACACCGACACCGACACCGACACCGACACCGACACCGACACCGACACCGACACCGACCACGCCGGCAACCGCGACCACCACGCGCCCGCCTGCGACAACCAGGCGGCCGGTCGCGACGACCGCGCAGGTAACTGCGACAATCAACCAGATAACCGCGACAATCTACCGTCTAATCGTGATGATCGAGAGCCTAATCGTGACGATCAAGTTGGCAACCGCGACAACCAAGCGTGCGAGCGCGACGAGGTCGGCAACTCGGCAACACTCGACAACAGCGACCAGCCGCAGCCGCAGCCGCAACCGCAGCAGCAGCCGCCGGGCGCGGCCGACGCGCAGGACAGGTGATCGCGCGGCGCGCTGTAGGCCGGCTGCGGCTCGCCCCCGCTCTAGTTTAAGGGTACCCGTATTGGATTTAGTTGAGACGGATATCGGTCGTCCCGTTCACCCCCCGATGACGCAGTGCTGGTTCAAATATGGTACAAAATTCAAAGAACAAATACCTCAGTGAGTTCTTTTATATCTCGACGAAATTGTATTGCTAGTGTGCAACAGAACGATTTTAATATCGATTTTTTATATCAACATTGACTTTCTATTTTGCTAAGTCGTTCATAGTTAGTAAATACGATGTAAGTAGCACATTGTTTCAGATTTTTTATCCCTCATGTGTCGACGAATGAAATGTACTTTTTTAAATAACTAAATCATTGAGTGATCCTACGTGATTGTGATATTCCTCCATTGTGATACGCCGGTTGCCCGCGGCCCGCGCCCGCGCTGCGACCGGCGCGCGCGCACGTCGCGAGCCATCGTTATAAACTCGCGCTTATACATTGACTCGCGTCTTTTTGTCATGCGTCATGAATCTCCATACAACCTCATTACATTAATATACGTAACGGGTAGCATTCTAATGAAGTCGGGGCGGCTAACTGTCTGCTGACTAAAACAGTGTGTCTTGGTGGGCCACAAGGGCAAGCCGCTGCGGCTTCACTATGTATAGTGGAATTGGTAATCAGACGGAGTAAACTGATGAGTGCTAATGTCACTTTTCGATATAAATATAACAAATAAGATTCAAATTACAGATTTACAGTTCGCTGACGATGCGGGAAAACATCGTGAGGAAACCTACCTATCCCTCGGGATTAGGTAATAGTCAGTTCCTGTATACACGGCGACAAGGTTCACCACCTGTCACGTTGGGTTCTGACTATCCAGTGAAACGTGGGCTTTGAGTTGGATAATACCTCCGCAATGTGGTGGTGTATGGCCACTTAAGCCTCTGACTACCCCCGAATGGGGATAAAAGTCGTGACGTTACCCTTTTTTTTTTCATTACGAGATTCAAATTCATAAAACAGTGACGTTTTCAGCTGTCAGTTTACTCCGTCTGATTAGCAATTCGACTATAGCTCCCGTGTCGCTGTCGCTTATCCGACTGGTCTCAAAACTAATAGCCAAACCAAAACTGGGTCCAATGTGGTAACACCTTCTGTCCTCGTTGTTATGACGACCTCTTTCGAATCGGGAAAGTTCAAATTTTGCTTAAAATATTTTATAAATACATAGTATGTAAACGATTGTAAGTGCATTAAATACATAATAATTGGCGGAAACAAAAACTGTTCTTATAAAGAAACGAATTAGTGTATAGTTGCGCAAGTATTAAGATTTATCTTTAAAAAAAATATTTTTTTCTAAGTAATCGGTCAACTACCGTGCTAATTATTAACCAAAAATATCATTTTTGTTTTGTTTTCTGGGGGCTTACCACGAACTCTTATTGCGATTCAATTACAGGAACGTTTTAACGATTCAGCGTCTTTTTGTGCAATGACGTACCTTATTGTCATGACAATAAGAAACGTCATTGCACAAATGGCCCCTGAAACGTTAAAACAAAACTGCTATAAGAGGTGGTGGTAAGCCCCCTGATTGTTGTTGATGACTGCAGTCAGGCTCCGTGTCTATGGACTGCACTGATTGTACGCAGATCCATTGGTGTCGGCGTGTGCGTGTACTGAGGGATCCTTCCCTATTTTCAAACCATTCCTTCGATATGTTATTACTTGAATAATTATGCTTGCTGCGCGTGGCTAATAGGCGACGGTCGCCATTATAACAACCTAACAAATCATTTTCACAAGAGATTTTAAATGATGTCTCTCATTAAATCGTATTGATATTGTATAAAGTGTACATATTTACCTGTTGGTTATAAAATTACGTTATATAGGTCGCGTTGCGCCGTGTTGTGCACAAACTACTGTAGTACTCAAATTAAATGTTAATTGAAATTATAAAATCAAGTCGTTATCTTTTATTTATTATTCAATAACGTAGTTTGTGTGGCAACAGACCTCGCATATTCTTTATTTTTATTGGATAATAAACTTTTTAATAAAACATGCTTAAAGTTTATCTTAAGACCGTTTGTGACTTAAATTCATAGTATTTGAATTTGTAACATTTCGTGCACGTGTTCAATTGTCATTTCAATTTGAAGGTCATTTAAATATGTATAATTATTAGAAGTTTGTAATTATGTATAGGTATGTCCCTCCCACGCGGTGGGGGGCGTTATGAATGCAACACTGTAGCCTCATGTTAAAGTTTTTATTCGGTATGTTGTTCGTACTAACAAAGCCTTATATGAGGCGATCACCTGCGGGCTGGGAACATCCTCCGTGTTATTACAATTAATTTAAACTCGTTTTGTACGTGTGTTATCGAATGTATCAAGGGAAGTTTCACTAGACTCGCGTTTAAAACGAGTTTTAACTGTTTTGTAATAATATCGTTGGAGTTTTAAAATGGAAACTGCACTCTTGGCCCTCGCCTATGACCTGTCATCGCACACATTTGGTCACGACGAGACTACTTCTCTCTTTCTTTAATCACAAAATAGAAAGAGAAAAAAACTTAATATTAATATTTGTGTTGTTCAATGGTTTGATTAGATGTCATTATCATATGCATACGCGGAGGCGGTTGTAACTTTCCTCGTCATGTGAACATTGCTTTACAAAAAATACACCTGACAAATTAGTCGCCCAGACCAAAGTATTCATATCGATTTAAAAAAATATCAGTTTACATATCGATACCTGAAATCACATCTCTGATAACTATTTCCTTTTCATATCATCGAGGTCTGTGGCGACGTTACTATCTGTTGCAATATTGCGTGCTGAGCTGTGTGGTGACCTCCTCCGGCCGAGGTGGTGTCCGCTTCGCTCTAGTTTAAACATATCCGTTTATATCAATAGGTTAGAATTAGTTGGTTTAATTTCCAAGTGATTTTCACTAAAAATATGTTGGATGGAAGGTTTCCGTTTCGTATGTCTGTAATATTTTGTTAAGTGCCAAAAACTGCTATCGTCTGATATCTGAATGACCGCTATGTCGGTTCACGTTATAAAAATATGAACCCAAGTCGTTTCTTCAGTGGCCTTTTAGATATTCAATGGGACTGTAATCCTTATTGTATTGTTGACAAAATCTCATAAATTGTCAATCGTATCGGCAAGGGCTAAAATTTTAATCCTCAGAATATTTAATTTGATAAATTGTTATAATACGAAACGGAGTGGACGATGCTCCGGCCCGTCAGAGGCGTCTTCGAGTGGGCACACATTTCAATATATCCTGAAACATATTGTGAATCCATATCGTAACGTTTAGTTCAGTGAAACGTACGTAACGGGTATAGTATGGATAGTTCACGATGACGCGCGAGTTCATAGTCGCAAAAAGCGTCATCGTGAAATGAACTCACTATACAGAGGAAGCTTTGACTCGCGCGAACAAATTCGTTTGTAAACAATAGTATAAGTTATTACGCAGAAATGCGTAGTTAGTGGCGCGCGCACATGTGAGCGGGCTGCAACGCACATTTTTTTTTACACAACTCAGATTATGCTTTAATTAAATACAGATATACCTAGAAGCTAATGTATGTTTAATATGAACGAAATTAAGTGCGTATTGCAGGAAAAATTAGTGTTATAGGGCGCGCTCAAATGTGCGCGAGCCTTTACTGCGTCGCTGTCTGACATAAGGCCGCTGAACGACGGGTTGATTTTATTTTTCCAAGTGCATAAATAAATAAATATCCCGGGACATTATTTTGCACACGGCTACCTGATCCCAAACTAAGCAGAGCTTGTACTATGGAAACCAGATAACTAATATTATTACATACACTACTTTTTGTTTGTAAATACATACATTATAATTACACCCAGACTCGGAACATGCAGACATGTTCATGCACACAAATGCGTGTCCCGGGTAGGAATCGAACCTACGACCTGCAGCGTGAAAGGCGGAATCTTAACCCACCTCGCCAACGGGCCCGTCAAAGCAGATAATGTTACTCGTATGTTTAAAAAAAGCTTTTCAGCTGTCTGACAGCGGCCGCAGTGTCCCGGATACATGTCATTGTTATATTAGCGGCACGTTGTGATGGCACTTTTGACATGTAGAGGGGGGAAGATGATGAACCTTATTGCAACGGAATAAGATTAATTTTAGCATTAATTTTTTGACATTCCTAAATTTTAAAACTGTCATTCTTAATCCGTTATAATAAGGTTCATCATCTTCCCACCTCTACATGTCAAAAGTGCCATCATAACGTGCCGCTAATATAGTTAATATTTTTGTAAGCTTGTTTAGTTCTGGCATAAATGCTATGCGAATCGGAAGAGGCGCGCTGTGTGCCGCACCTGAGGGCCTGCTCTTTTACAAACGAAAACGAAATTTCGGACGAAATTCGCGTATTTCCTACTACGTTTCTCATTGATTCCGACATTTCTTACGAACGAAAATTGTTTGACGTTTAGATTCGACGACGACGAAGACGTCAAACTATTTTCATTCGTAAAAAAAATCGAAATCAATGAGAAACGTATGATGCGTTCTATTCACCGTAATTGTTGTTATTTTCGTTCACAAAAACTGTTAATAACGATAATAATGATCACTTTCAGTACAAGTTGGCACAGAGCATTCAAGTTGGTTCGAATGGAACGACATTTATGAACGAAAATTACAAAATTAACAGTGAATGGAACGCACCAGTAGTAGGAAATACGCGAATTTCGTACGAAATATCGTTTTCGTTTGTAAAAGAGTAGGCCCTCTGCTCTTGTACTTGTACTTACATCTAAAAAAAGCCTTTGTCTTTTCAAAGACTTTAAATACGACAGAGTTGTAATATGTTGACAGTGTTGCATCGACATTAGTGGCGCGCTCAGCGGGCCCGATCACTCTCAGGACTGTCCATATTTGTCAGAAGTTCAAATTACTTGTCTAGAAAAATGTTAACCCAATACACCTTGCTATAAAGTTGTTTGTTCATTACCGAGGTGTGTCACACAGTGGTCGTGTTCGATAGGTGCTAACTGTAGTATATGTACGTAACCGCGTGTCGTGCGCGCGCGCATCGCACTGTATACAGGGTGTCCCAAAACTTTGCCACATGGAGGGGAAGTACCTTAAATATTGTAGATAGAGAATTTTACTGAATGAAGACTTCATTTTTATTTTAAATACAATACGAACTGCATTCAAAGATTTTTGAAAACTCGCTTGCCACACTCGGGAATCTAACCGGCTAAAATCCGAAAAAATAACATTCTGTTCTTTTATGGCATCAATCGATAAGATCAATGACAAGAACAAAATCTCTCTAACAAACATGGTAAATTAAATGAAAAGAAAACCATGAAATCTAAACTTATAAATTCATGAATACAATGATAAGTGTATCCACAAAAAATGGAGCTAATTTCGAGCAACAAATTAGTTGGTTTACCATTTTTTATTCGTTCAATTAAAATAAGTGAAGATTTTATGGTTTCCTTTCATTTTGTAAACTCGCTTGCCACACTCGGGAATCGAACCGGCAAAAATCCGAATAATAACATGCTGTACTTTTATAGCATCAATCGATAGGGTCAATCATAAGGATAAAATCTCTTTAAGAAACATAGTAAATTAAATGAAAGGAAACCCATAAAATCGTTACTTATTTTAATTTGCACTTATTTTAATTCTTATAAGTTAAGATATCACGGTTTTCCTTTCATTTAATTTCCCACGTTTGTTAGAGTGATTTGATCCTTGTGATTTATCCTATCGATTGATGCCATAAAAGTACAGGATGTTAGTTTTTCGGATTTTAGCCGGTTCGATTCCCGAGAGTGGCAAGAGAGTTTTCAAAAATCTTTGAATGCAGTTCGTATTGTTTTTAAAATAAAAATGAAGTCTTCATTCAGTAAAATTCTCTATCTACAATATTTAAGGTACTTCCCCTCCATGTGGCAAAGTTTTGGGACACCTGTATAGCGATCATGTTGGTGTGTCTCCACGCTGCCTGAGCTGACGTCCGTCTTGGAGCGATGGAGCTATAAGTAGGCATTACATTGTACAATTTGCAGAGCGCTAAACTAGTGCTGCAGTGCGAGATGCCCATACGATCGCATTAAAAGTAAATTGGATAATGAAAGCTCGCTATAGGGAAATAAAATTACATGACAGTTGATAATCTCATTTTGTTCGCATATCAGTCGGGCGTCAGACCACAGGGCCGAGTACAAGTTTTGACAGCAGAGTTTGAGTATTCGCCTTCTAGGAAGACGACCGCGACTTCGCGTCGATCCGTTCACAAACGTTTTCATTCCTTGAGCCTTCAGTCTCAGTGTGCAGTGGGTGATGTCAGTGTGGCTGTGTTCGTCTTCCTGAGGAGTTAGTATTATAGTTGTAGCATTTAAAGCTGTGAAACGTAAACATTGTATTAGTGCAATTAGTTGCCCGTGGGCCTTGTTGTCAAATTGTATATTTAACTTAATCGTAAGTCTGTAGGTATGTGATATTGTTTATTTCAATTGTATGCTAGGTTCGGTTCGTACATACCTCCGTGTAAATACTAATTAATGTAAACGAGTATTCCGTAAATTAAAAGTCCGGTACCAAAATGTATGATAATGTTTTTGCGTGGTGTGTCCCGATGTACTGCGGAGAGCTCGGCGCCGTTCCCGTGCGGTCGTGTGACGGCCGAGGCAGGCGACGTCGTAACACACTAGGTAATTTTGTAATTTACAAAACAAAATGTTTGTCGTAGCTAAATATACCTATAAGTGTTTGTATCGGGCGAGTGATAGCAACACGTGATCCTTGTTCTGCGCGTGTCGCCGCTGACTACTTTACGATGTACAGGATTTTGTGATAACTGTGTATGTTTCTCTATTTCGCCCTCACCGCTGAACGCGACCGTCCTCGATGTATGCTTATTTAGTGATTAGGCGAACTCTGAAATTGTACTAGACTTATTTGTATCGATATTTCATTATAGGTACTTAATGAATTAGACAAGTCTATGAGATAATCAATGTCGATGTTCATTGCAGAAAATTATATCGACAATTTCATAAATAATTATGGTGATTTGTTGAATACTGTACGACTGGAACAGATATACCGAATACTTCATTGTATGGATATATCAGTACTAGACTAATTAAATAATGACATTGAGTACTAAAATTTTATTATTATTCCAAATTGAGCGCATCACCAATAAAAATACTAATGTCACAGTTATTAAATGTGAATAGAGGAAGCTCGGCGGTCCGTCAGGCTGCGCTATATGGCGACGAATGAAATATTCTGTATAAACGGTGAATTTGCGGCAGCAACCAAGTACCACGTGAATATCGACAGTCTAATATATTGTGATTACTTGGTCGCCGATGATTGTCGAGGCAATCAACGAATCATTCAAATATGGACCTTAAACTCCTTGTTAAGATGATTATTTGGTTGCCGTGGAATATGTACGTAGGTACGTAGCTATGCGTATTTGTAAATGAATCAGCTGTGAGAGCGGCGGGCGCATAATGCCCGTCCGCGTGTTTAAACGAGAACTGTGCCTTCCGGGCGGCAGAGGGCGCGGCCGGTGACGTCACGGGCACCCGCCCCCCGCCCCACGTGCGCCCGCGCCGCGCCCGACACGCCCGAGACATAATAAATGCTCGTAATGTATTCTATTGTATTTATATTATAGTTAAAGTTTTATTAAAAAAAGTTGCTCAATAAAGATGGCGTTTTATTTATACACAAGGCCGCCGGAACATATTATTAAATTTCTACATGTTAATCTATGTGATAATCAATCCTGGTACGGGTGCAGCCAGTCTGTATGAATTGCTTCATACGATGCATGTCGTTATATTTTCTTTTTCGTACTCAAGGGGACTGCCAATGTTATAGAGTTAGTGGGGTGGTTAAATTAAACAAAATACTTTGATATAATTTTATTTTCATATTTTCATAATTTATTTATATTATAATGACTATAATAATCATCTACCAAACTAAATAATCAATATAATTCAACAGCATCCATTATATACAATATGTATATTATATACTCGACCGTCCCCGGGAGGGACCCTAACCGTACAAAAGTAATATTGAAATGAACTCTACACGTCGTTACTGATAACAATTAATAATTTGCCACAATGTTGTTTTTTTGTTTGATTATTTATTTACAAATACTTATATTTATAATTTAGTCCCATAATTTCCAAATTAATTTATTTAGCGTTCGAAATGGATCATCTCACTACGGAACGTGTGGTTCTAAGCGCGTGGCTCCACTATAATTAACAATTAATAGAATTGAGAAAACTTAACTTGTCCTTTTACATTACATGGTATAATAGAATATTGCACGGAGCTCGAGGTACATACAGACGCGAACCCAAGACTAGACAGACAGCTGTGTATGGCGGATACTACGCGACTAGGCATGCCTAGACTCGCGGCTACATCATGATGTAGCCGGGGGCCGCGCGGTCCACGGTGGCACCAGCCTAGTATTTTAATTTCCTGCATCAAAAAGTCAATTTAAAAATATCCATTTATCTTTGCTAAAACAATGATTAAATACCTACGTATTCACAGACGCTGACAATATAATCTAATAGAGACGAATACTATCTATGCACAGATGCAATGAAATAATACTATAAACCTCTTACAATATTTCTTATACATCATAAAATAAAAAATGATAGTTAAGGGTATTTCATAGTTATCTCAGTAATCGGTGAAACCAAAGTCCCTATAAGACAGATGGTGTGGTATTGGTTCGCGGAGGGATACTCCACTGATATGCCGCGGTAGTCCTCGTGCCAGCTGATGGAGGCCCAAAATTAATTATTTAATCTTAAAATTTCCTCAAACGATACATAACGAGCGATAAAAACGGTAAAGTTTGCTATGAAAATATTTAGAATAAAATTCTTAATTATGTACAGGTACATAACAAAAATAATCTGATTAAAACTGTTCCTGATATTATGTTGGATCAGCACGAGTTTAGTTTAGATTTGTCGAGAAGTAACATTAATGCTAAATTGTCATAGTTTGCTGTTTACTAACTAGCCCCGTGTAACAGGCACGTTGACACAACTGTCCGGTGTGTACCTATACAGCGCGAGCGGCCGTCCATAACTCATTCAAATTATTATAAATCGTATAACAATTACAATATTTATAGAACACAGCTGACAACAGTACAATAGATTTGGCAACAGACAGCTGGTAATGCTCGCTAACTAATAATATAACTGACTGAACTAGCATCTCTATCTCTATAGAGTATAAAATGATTCTATTGAGGCGATTATATAACGTTTGAACGTGAAGACATATAAACATATAATTTATTTGCATATAAACTAATGATATGGCAACACTGCCCGGCATGATACAACTACGATAGATCATAATATTATTAGGTACTCGTTCGTGACAACTACCTTGCAATGTAAGAACCTAAGAACAATGTTCAGTTTTGCAGCGACGTTACACCATGGAATTATAATTCTATGCATTAGGGCTATACCGCACGAGGACACCAGTGGTAGCGCAACCAGTCGCTCCACCAACAAAATGTATAGCTGTATGGAGGATATCGCACCTGGTGTCCGCTTGGTAGCGTAACCAATTCGGTGTCGGCTACCGAATCACCCACTGGTGGCGCCACCATGGTTGCCTCGTGCGATATCGCGCTTACACATGCGTTACACAGTCTCCAACCGTTTGTCACTACTTGACACAACTTTTATCATAGTCTTTCTCATATAAATCGATAAATGTATCTATGACAAGGACAAGAACTATTGTAGTTTGTAGCATGTCAAACAATGTTGCCAGTGAAAAGAGGTAAAGTAATCAAGCTAACAGCAATACAATATAGGTTAGAGAGGCGGCGATGACATAGAAAATATTTTATTGCCATGCGATACACCGATACTCACTACAGTACTTACTTACTTATTTATTTATACTAAGCCGATGAGACTCGCTCAATCACATCGCTGTACATGTTACCGTGAATGTGCGAAGCGCATGTAATCTTCAGATACCCAGCACTGCCCAGCAGGTAAAACAACCCAGGTGGTTTAAGTATTAGTGGATGTTAACATTCACCAATGTTGGTTCTTCGCAGTAGCATACATACTAGCTATACAGGCAGACCTACACGTGCAGTATAAATAGCTGGGTAGATTTAACGCTTCTAAAAAATCTTGATGGTATTTTTTTGGTCTGGTATAACTATTAGATATATTGAGCGAATCTCTCGGCGACCACTTACTTAATACCAGCGATATACAAAGGAGCAATTAATTATTAGTTTAGGTACATTATTTATCGCTTTTATTTTATATTTTTGTTTTATTTTAGCTAGCAACACCGATACAACACCGATTGGTCTGGTTTTACTTTAGTTCAATCCGAACGTAGTATTGCTATCATTTGGGGCGGGAGTTACCCGCCGTAGCGAAAATTAATTAATAAAATGGCGACACCAGCAAGATAATTTAAAATATTTTAAAAACTAAATATAAAGTGTTATTAGTACTAACAAATGCCCATGAAATTGGTTTAATGAAATAGGTAAACTAATGTATTCACTCGGCGGCAGATCGCGTACAATATGGGCCAAACTTTGGGCGAGAGAGCGGACTTTTCGCAAATAATATTGAATAATACTGCCGATAGCAACATCGCCACAGTTGTCGTCAAATAAATACACAGCTCGCGTAACGAAACAGCAGTGCGAACAGAACTGCGTTAAACCAACGAGCAATGAACGGCGCGGGAAGAGAAACGCAACTACACTGCCGTGTCAAAGGAATCTCCTGCGAGAAGTAACAAAAATTATTGTCATCCAATTGTCCAACCATTATAATATTTATTAATTATTTAATACTTTATACAGCTCAACGACTAACCTTACACATAGTGTGGCTACAATGTACATCTACTGATCGGAGACGTTCACTTCATGTCAGCAATTAATGTTGTTTTACAAATAAAATCTCAGAAATGATTTGAAACGCAGTGCGACTATAAATGTGTCGTCCAACGAGAATAGCGCCTTCACTAACTACTTAGTGTGATACTGATAATCTCACGTTGTAAACTTAAAAAAAAGTTAAGTACTTACCTAACAATAGTGGGCATGTGTTCATTTGATACCTCATCGTGTAACATGTTGTGAACATTACAGAAGGCCAACATATCATGAAATGGTTATTTGGAATAGTCAGCACGGTGCTGTACCCTATGGAACTCATTACGTAACGGTCACAGTATTTCGAGACTGACGACGTTAACAGTTGACGGATACTCCGTCACTCTACTGTAAGTAATTTACTTTGTATAAAAAGAGCTTTAAGTCGATTAGTAATTATTAACGCTTCGTTTATTTACATTATCACATCGCGGGTGGGGGCGGGCCAGGCACAGGGAAGCGGGACACCACCATTGAGATAGTGACCGATTTGTGCGTTTGTTCGAGTACGCTAGAGTAGAGGTGATGTCGACGAGACCACGCGGGGTGAGCCGCGCCCGCGACTACTGGGAGCGCCGCCGCTCCAGCGTCAGTACCAATTCCCTGGAAGAATTTCATACGACGCGTTCGCGCGCGCCCCGACGACGCTCGCCATCATTTACATACCTACTGTTTAACAGGAACGGACCGCACGCGCGTGGCATCCGATCGACCGACACGCGAGTCACCCGGCCCTAGTCGGCGGGCGCTCACAGCTGGTACCACTTCTTGTCCTTGTACTTGAGCATGAGCTGGTGCGCGGAGGAGGAGAACTCGTGCGCCTGCGAGTGCATGCGCTCGGTGCGGTCCTCGAGCTGCGACAGCTTGTCGCCGCGCTCCAGCACCAGCTGGTGCGCGCGCGCCACCTCGCTCGTGGCCGCGCCTGCGCGCGCGCCCAGCTGCTCCACGGCCGCCGCGCCCGCGGCAGGCACGTGCTTCGCCACCGTGCGGTTCGGCTTGCCGCTGCCTTCGCCGACTGGAACCGACACGATACGACCATCAATACGGGACATTCGTGAGGACGAATGGAAGTGTGTGACGAGGTACTCACACAGCTCCTCGCGGTCGAGCGGGCGCGCGCCGCCGCCGAACAGGCCGCGGAAGAAGCTCTCCTTGGGCGGGTCCGGCATGTCGCGCGGCAGGAACAGCTCGCCCAGCATCTCGTTCAGCTGCTGGCTGCACACACCACACGAGGCCGTCAGCGCGCTGCCGCCGGATCCAGACTCCGGCGGCGGCGACCGGTCGCAGTACAGGCACTCACCAGAACTCCGCGTCGATGGTGAACTTCTGCACCTCGGTGGGCGAGGCCAGGAACAGGCCGTGGCCGCGGTTGCTGAAGCAGAACGTCTTCGCGATCCTGCAAGACCAGCGCGCGCGCGCGCGTTACGCGCCGCAAGAAACGGAAGCAACAGCGCTCGTCTGGGGGCTTGCTCGCCGTCACCACTGTTGCGACTCGGTTGCACACCTAAAATGAATTGCTACCCCAACATATCTGTGGTAGCGATTCATTTCAGGTCTGCCTCTGAGTCGCAATATAAGTGCGTGATGGTGAGGCCCCCGTTCGGTTCGTATTGACAGAGAGAAGGGAAGAGAGTCACAGACTTAGTGGAAAAGTGAAGTTGTAGTGGGACAGGGACAGGCGTATTCAATCGAGTGATCTCACCTGACGTCCTCGGGCTCCAGAGTCGTCTATTGGACAAACTTTAGTCTAACATAAAAGCTACGCAACTGCGAATAAAACATCCAACACGTCCAGAAGCTCATGCTACAAGCGAAGAAGAGATCTAACAGCGGATAGCCGAGAGAAGGAAAGGAGAGATCGCAGTAGAAGTAACATAATGTTCAAGTTCATTCATCAGGTGAGTGCGCGTCGTGAACGGAGTGTGTGTCATGTAGTGAGGGGCGCGGGCGGGGCGGGGGCGGGGCAGGGGCGGGGGCGGGCACTAGAAGCGGTGGCAGGCAGCTCCCGGAGGGCAAATCATTTTTTGAAGCAACAACGTTTTGTGGTCGAAACGAAACAAAACAAAATGTGAACGAATAAGAGTTGATTGGTGGTTGAAAAATAATAATAAATTGGTGTAACATAAGAATAACGATGGGTAGGGAGACAAAGTGCAGCGTTTCAAACGAACAATATAAAACGAAGCAGGGAAAACGTTGATAACGTGAACAAACTGGAGTAAATTTTGTTACATTTGTTTGTCAAACATCGCCGTTAGGTGTTCACGTCCGCAATGATTTGCCCGTGTCCGGGAAAGTCGATGTAGTAGCGGGGCGGGGTGGCGGGGGGGGGGGGTACTAAGCGACTGGTCAACATGAACACGTCTAGGACGCAACAGAGGCGGAGTGAGCGACTCCACATGACAGTGACGTGGCTAACGCAGCATCGGGACTTACTGGTCCGTGTCCTCGTTTACAATGAGCTGCTGGCCCCATATGGACAGCATTGGGTCTACGATACCCCTCTGTTTGGACTGTGTCTGGAAGCTACCGGGAACACAGACACCGGTCAGCGCGGGGCGACTCGCTCCGGCGCGCGCCTCGCCCCCCACCCACCCCCGCAGACAACCCCGCCACGCTTCCACCATACACTTATAATGTAGTACAGTTAGCGACCGTGAGCGTGCGGTTGTCTGCGGGCGGGGAGCGGGTCAGGAGGCGAGACGCGCGTCGTTCTGTTCATCAATCGTCGTTCTAAGGGTGGAGAGTCAGACAGATGTAAGATGCAGGGTCGTATACACTATCGATGGTCTCTGGGCTCGCTCTAGCGCGGTCGGTGGGCAGGTAGTGTCGGAGGCATTCCGTGTCGGCGGTGTCTGTCCGTACGGTGCGGTGTCGGGGTGTGTATTTACATCCATACATGTTGCAGCACCGACGCACATACAATTGTATCGTTAGCGAGTGATCGGTGTACTCGTGGTCCGTACCTACGGTGTGTCGTGTTCGTGTTCGATATATTTTTAAACTTAAAAATAGAAAGAGTGCCAAATATCGGAAGCACAGTGGTGCTCGACAGATTTGCAAAAATTTTGTCTACTCGTGATGGAAACAGCGCGACTGTGGCCGCTAGCGGAGTGCTCGACACTTCTCCAACGTGACACCTGACTCGCCGGCGCGCGCCTCGCCTCGCCTCGCGGCGCTCCGCTCGGCGGCGCGCGGCGGGCGGCGCGAGCGAGGCGAGGCGGGCGCGGCGCGAGCCGGCGACGCTACATATCTAACATCAATCGTTACCAGGAAGTCTCGTCAGGCTCCCAAATGATAAAATAGCGAATGAACTGTACAACTAAAACTCGGATGGATCGAATGATAGCGATAATTTAAAAAATGACAATGTACCGTTAGCCCAGAATTGCATTCTAAACATGATAAAATTGCGAAGCTAATGATGTAAAAAGGTAGTATACAAATAAGCCGTTTATCATTTAGTGCCTTCGTTTGGTGCATAGAAGTCGTCTAATAGTGATGTGTCGCCGGTCGGTCGGTCAGTCGGGCGACTGCTCGCCGCCGGCGCCGCTCGGGCGCGCGGGTTCAGTCTACGCGTGGAAAATATCGGTTCCAAGACTAACTTAATCTCATGAGGCCAACCAAAGTTACCTTCCATCAAAAGGCTTAACGAAGTCCAAAGCACCTCAAGATTCCTCAAAAGGCCTCAAACTAACAAATCGTCGTATTCTCTACGCGAAGACTGAAGGCGTGCTTGCAGTTGTGTGGCTGTGTGTGTTTGTATGTGTGTGTGTGAGAGCGGCGCGCGCGCACCGACCTGAGCTCGGAGAGCGGCAGGAAGTCCACGTCGACCAGCGGCCGCAGCGAGGGCAGGCTGTACGCCGCCAGGTGGCCCGTCGACAGGTAGTTGACCAGGCACACGCTGTCTGCCAGTTCACAAATTGTTACTTATTCATTCTGGACCCACTTGAAGTAAGTTATGTAATTAACCCTGGGAACAGCTATTGATAATAAAATAAGTTTATAAGACCGAACTGATCCTAGAGTCTGTCAGAATGTAGCGGAAAAAAGCGAAACCACGAGAAGTTCAGTCTCTAATGGAGGCTCTTCGACGGTTGTACCGCGAATAACCCGCAATATGGCAACCGATGATGTAATACCAATCTATGATGGCGGCGACTTCTACTACTGACCTTTCAAACTAACAGTTTCGGCTTTGACCACGAAGTCCGTGTCCACGATCTGCTGCCGGTAGACGCAGTTCTGGCTGGGCAGCGCCACCACGCGCGCCTGCTTCTCCGAGGTCACCACCACGAACTGGCGGTCCCCCGCGCCGCCCTCCCCCGCAGCCCCCGCGCCGCCCCCGCCCCCGCCGCCCGCCCCCGCGCCCGGCGTGGGGCTCATGCGGCTGCCGCTACTCGAAGAGCTCTGCTTCGTGGGCGTGCGCTCGCGTCGCTCCCTCACCTAACATATAACAAATATTTAGCGGACTACCTGATACGTAGGACATTTTGCTTTGGAAGCCGTCCGCAGTAAAGTAGAGCGCAGGGCATACGCGGGGCGTAGAGGGGCTTCAGGGGTAAAGGTACCTCGAGCGAAGCTTACAAGAAAAATCACTCACACCATCAGTCTTTATTCAAATAAGAAAGCTCCATGACCCTCGACCGGTTAAGTCGGTGAATAAAAAGTTAAGAGTTTCCAGAGCTATTTCAACTATCACGAAAAGTTTATCATAGTTATTAAAGAAAATGGTACTCACGTCTTTACTATCGTCTTTCCAACTTTCATACGAGTAAGGAATTAAAGCACCATTGCAGTCGAGAAAAGACATAGTCAGGATTGAACCTTTTAACCTAAACAAGGGACCACCTGCAACAAATATGTCAGGGTAAGTAACATTTCAATGTAATTAGATGTAGCAGCATCATGTCTGGTGGGTGTATGTGGGTGTGGGTGTATGTGGAGTGTTGTCGTGTGGTGGAGCAGCTGCGTGCTCACCGCTGGTGGAGACCACGACGGGCGCGGCGTGCCGCAGCTCCGGCTCCGGCAGGCTGATCATCATGGTCAGCACCGAGCCCTGCGTCGTGCCGATCCACAGCGTCGGCAGCAGCGTCGTCGGATCTGCACACCGACACACACGTATACGTTTCTAATGTTCACGGAACTCAACGCAAACGGACTCCGCTCCAGTTAACGACTTAGTAAATGGACAGAGAGACTAATTTACAATGAAACGAAAGACGTCCAAAGAATGCACGACTCACCAGACTTCTTAGTGTAACTGTCAGCGAAGGCGAGGCACTGCACGCCCTCCTGCGCGATGTTCTCGAGGCTGGACATGCTGCTGGAGCGCGAGCGCGAGAACGAGCTGTCCAGCTTGTCTACCCGGCCGGTGGGGACATACACACACACGATTATTCCTCCGCGCGCCGCGACACGCCATGGACACGACACGACGCCGCGCCCGCGCCGAGCGGCCGGCGCGGCGTCATACTGTGCCCTTGGAGGTCGATGATACAGGCCCAAATATTAGTAAAAACTATGATTCAGCTCAACACGCACAAATTCATATGGAATTTAATGAAACGAATGAGTTCATCGAAGTACAAGATTTAGAACAAGTCGCCGGGGATCCTGTATCAACAACGTTGTGTCTACTAGTCTAGGTAGGTACAGTTGCAGTCTAAAGCGAGCTGTAGCTCACGGGCTGAGTGTACAGGTGCTGTTGTGAAATTAGCTGAAATTATGTGCTCGGGATACACGAGTGCTCGTAAGTACAACCAAGAGTCATGCGTCGAAAGAGTCGTCAGGTGATTGCATGCCCGTCCAATCTCAGCTTATTTGCACAACCGTATGTTAATGTCGAGTTTATTTTGGAGCTTCAGAGGTAATCGACGGTTAGTGTCTTGACCCGGAACCCCCAGTTAGTCGGTAGAGTACGTGTCGCGGTCAAAACACCGATCACCCCATTAGAAGTTTATGATCTTAGAATTAGCTTAGTTTAACGAGCACATAAACAGCTCTAAATGATGAACACAGCGAATGAGAAGCGGCAAGCTAATATTAACAGAATGGCGATAATTAGCAAACAAAACATGGAGATGAGTGATGGAGTGATGCGAGGAGGCGCCAGGCCCCCGCACTAGTCCCCGCTCTATCAGCGCTCCCCTCTAGGAAGTTCTAACACTCATCATGACATCATCTAAGTAAGGATCGGTCGGGCTCGGGCTCGGGCTCGGGAGTCCCGCGTCTAGTACAAAGCGGCCGTGGACGGACAGACAAGTGTGCACTAACACCGACAGCGGGCCAGGCGAGGCGCGGCGTCGGCCTCGAGGCGCATGCATGCAGCTACATCACTGTTAGTAAGAGAATACCGTAAGCATACATAGACATAATGACAGCCGTACATAGAGGCAGCCAAAAACGAGCCATATAAACTTTTTGCTTTGCGGTCGGGCTAGAAAAGAAACATAACATATCATGTACTCAACAGCGTCACCATTCGATACATGACAAGGATATCGACCGCGGCGACGGCGGCGGCGGCGGCGCGGGCGGCGGGGGCGAGCCGGGAACCGCCCGCGCGGACCGTCCGCGCGGGCCGCCCGCGCCGCCGCGCGGTCCGACTCATCGCGGTAGCACAACGCGAAGGCAAATAAACAGATAACGTGATCGCTCGTGATAACATACAGAACGACGGAAACAAAACGGGAGACGACACAAATAATACAGATCATGTGTCCGGTACGATATGAAAAGCCTCGCTTATAGGTATTGCGCACATATAACATGATAGGTTCCGTTCGTAAAATAAATAGTGATAGATTATAAAATAGTTTTGAGTAGTAAGTCACCTTTTAGTTTCAAAAAGTCATGCGAGTTGAAGTCGTTCGATGCGAGTGCAACGAGTGGAGTGAGTGTGGGAAGATCACAAGACAGTCACAGCCACGTTCCCACTACACGCGACGGCTACGTGTCAACAGCGACCGATACAAAATAACAGTAACACGATACAAAATAAGAGTAAAACAATTGAACGAAACGATGCAAACGTTGTTCGGATACCATTGGGTTGCATAACGTGTAAGTACTCCATAGATGCGACAGACTGCGGAACAGTTGGTTCTGTACCGACAAACAAACCACAGTGAGTGTTACAAGCATGGGCGGCGCGCTGCTGGGCGGGCGGCGGCCGCGCGCGTGCGCGTCCTCGCCGTACAGGTACAGCGCGCGTCCATTCTCAAGCCGGCGAGGACATCGCACACCATAATATACAAGATGACCATCTCATTCCAGGTAGGAAGTCGGTGATGACAACATAGGATAACATAACACTACTCGGAACGAAACGACAAGAACTAAAATAAAACAAATCGAACTAAACGTAGGCGTGGTATATTCCAATGATTACCTATTAAATGATTCCGATCTGAAATTGGAAATTTTTCAAATAAATATAAATGCGGTCATGCGCATCGGCAAACGAATGAGGGATCCAATGAATAATTTTGGAACGATTTCTACCAATGAAAGGCATTAGCGGGTACGTTCAATTTATAATTGCCAATTTAATAATTTCATTATAATTTTTATTATTTAGGTATCATTTTGGTGGTCTGAGACCGAAATTCATAAATATAATGTTGTGAATTTGTCGACATAACATAACAACTGCAACACCGGACGACGTGAACTCGATGATGACAAAGTACTAGTTGAAGTCGAGAATAATTTTATATCGACGAATTCACAACAAATCAACATGTTTCAGTTATCAGCAATGGAAAGAAGTATCAGTGAGTGTCGAACAAAAAAATAAACGAACGCAAAGTAATATAGAACAAAATGAGTAACGTGAGAAGGTCTGAGAGTATGGCGCGCTCGGCGGCGCTGGCGCAGCGGCGCGGGGATCTACACCCACAGAGTATTTCATAATGAGATGTAATGTAATGAGATTCTCATTCATTCGTCTATATGAAGATAAATTGAGAGTGCAGCCGAGCCGGCGAGCGAGCACTCGACCAACACAACAGAACGAAACAGAACAGAACAAAAAAATACCGAAAGTGAACCGTATCGAAACGTCTTCGCACAAACATTCCGAAACGAATACGAGGGTAGTCTTTGATTTTTTTGACTGTAATTTTGTTGCTGTCATTCCAGCCGCTGTTATTCTCCGAAAGTTACTGTTGGATTTTAACCGCTCAAGCCTCGATGATGCCTTATATGTATGTCATTAGGCAACGCTGAGGACGGACTAGTCACAGTTGTAATTTATCGTCGTTTTTTTAAAATCACAATATTAAGAAGTGCCGGCTCCTCGAGATGCGGACGGAGACCGTCCGATACGATCCACATCGAACGAACCGAAAAGAAGAAACTGCGACTGCCTCAGAAGGGAAAGAGACGAGGACAAGGTGACTGTACTACCAAAACTGCAATACTGGCGCGTCGTGAGCAGCGAGTGCGGCGCGGCGCCGGCGGGGGGCGCGGCGTACACGTCGGACGCCGTGGACAGGCACTTGTGCAGGCGGCGGGTACCTTGCGAGCGCGAGCGGCGCACGCGCGCCGGCGCCGCCCCCGCGCTCGCCCCCGCGCCCGCCGCCTCGCCGCCCGCGCCCGCGCCCGCACCCCCGCCGCCGCCGCCGCCCGGCCCGTTCATCTACAACACCAACACCACACGCTGCCACCACACCGCCACCATCACCACCGCGCCCGCCCCTGCCTGCCCCCGCCACCGCGCCGCCGCCGCTGCCAGCGCTCCGAAACAATACAATAATTATTTGAGGTTAAAAAATCCGTAGCTGGTGAGATGGTCGCGTCGCTTATTGGTACAAATAATGTGCCGGAAAATATTTTTCGAGAAGCAGGGTTGCCTTGTGTTCTTGTTATCGAAGCACAGAGGCGAATTCGGTGTCCGAGAGATAAATATTGGGAAGAAATTCACAGAATTTTGCAAACAACAAAAAACACGAAAAAATAACGACACGAAATGACTTTCCTTGGCTACGGAACTGAAAATATGAAACAATAAAATCAACTTCCGAGCGTTTCGGAGCGGCGCGGCGGGCGGGGAGGGCGGGGGCGCGGGCGACCTCCACCGGACGACAACATATCACATGAAGACCCTCTCTGTTATGAACGCGACACGGTTACACGTGATCTCTGTGCCGAGTGTTAGTGGAGCTCGCGGGACCGCTGCGGTACTCCGGCTCCTGTATTAGTGTTAGTATAGTGTCGAGTGTCGTGTCGTGAGATTAAGGACGTCGTTCATACCCATCCGCGCGGGCTCTACGGCTTCCACGTGGGCGGCGGCCGCGGCCGGGTCGTGGCGGTCGCACAACCGCGCTACTAACTCCCCTGGGGACATCAGATCCATCAGCGTACTACGCACTCGGCGGGGTGGGGGAGCGGGGAGCGGGGGGGGAGGTGGGGGGCGGGGAGCGGCCGCCCGACTACCTACTACTCGGCTTCTACCGCTAGCGGATGCAACGTCATGTCATCTCGATCACATTGACAACACAGAGATCACCTACGGTACTGATGCAAATCATCAACAGCACAGTATAATTACCGAGGAATTCGGCGAATAGATATTTAAGGCAGTTAGAGTCTTCATCGGACGAGTCCCTTTCCTTTGGAATAAAAGAAATATAAACATGAATCACCTTGCGGCGTAATACACAGTACATACATACATACATACCTACTGGTGCGATACCGTCGCGAACACCCGGTGCGATTGTACACGTGAGTACATTATATATATACAAATGATACGTTTCAATAATTATATATATATAGTCTATAAAAAAATCAAATAAAAAGCCAAATATCACAAAAAGCACAAAGCACGTCATAGTCTCCAACTCGCAATGTTACCGCCGCGGAGCCGCGCTCGCGGCGCGGCCGCCTTCGAGCGTCGGTCGCTTACAAATAGTCTTACGATAATTTAAAACTGGTATACACAACTCCAACATTCTAACTACCATCACCTCTAGCTAGGCAAATCTATCACCCGACCGAGAGGGGGCTACGTTATTAATAATAAAAAATCGCCAAACCGTACCATTCCAATCGGAGACGATCGAACTACGCTAGTGACAGCGAGGAACGTTCTACGCTAGGGAGTACCGCGGGACCGGCGCCGGGCGAGTGAGGTGAGCGGCGAGTACTTACTGAAGCGGCGCATGAGGCTGCCGGCGAACGACGCCTGCGCCGCCGCGGCCCGCCGCCCCCGCTCCCGCTCCCGCTCCCGCGCCGCCTCCGCCCGGCTGCACTTGACGTTGGGCACCGACAGCAGTCTCTGGTCCCTCTGGTCGCGCCTCTCCGGCTCGTCCCTCTTGGCTCTGTGGCGGGGCGGGCGGGGCGGGGGCGCGTCCTGCCCCGCCAGCGGCAGGTCGCCGGGCCGCGCCGCGCGCTCGCCCGCGGGTGCTGCGGGGGCGGGCGCGGCGGGGGACAGCGCTGGGCTCGCGCCGTCCGCCTCCCGCTCCCCCTCCCCCTCCCGCTCCCCGTCCCGCTCCCGCCAGCGCTCCTGCAGCTCCCTGTGCATGCGGTCGTACACGTCGGTGGGAGTCTTCTCGTGCAACTCCTTGTGCATCCTTTCGAACACGTCCGAGCACTCCGCGAGCGGGGAGGGCAGCTGGCTTCGCTCCGCGCTCCGGTCGGCGTCGTCGTCGGCGTCTGTCGCCTTGTCCTCGCAGTCGGGGGAGCCGGCGCCGGAGTCGGGTGCGTCGGGCGCGGTGTCGGGCACGGTGTCGAGTGCGTCGGGCGCGGCGTCGGGCGCGTCGGGCGAGCGGTAGAACTGCGAGTTGCCGCACTCGGTGGGCGCCTCCTCGAGGTCGATCTCGGCGGGCGCGGCGAACGCGGCCTTGAACTTGAGGTCCACCTTGGAGAGCTGCCGTTTGAGGTTGAAGTTCTTCCAGGACGAGGACTTCCTCCTGACTTCGGGGCGGGGCCGGTCGTCGGGCGCGGGCTCGTCGGGCGCGGCCGGGCTGGCGGCGGGCGGCGGCCGGCTCTCCTCCGGCTTGCGGGGGCGGGGGGAACAAACATCAGCGGTCAAGCGAGTGCCGCCACCCGGCGGGACCGCTCCTACTGTAGCCTCGCACGGGGACACCGCTAACTTCAGGGGACAATGTACTATAATGCGATAGGAGGGAGAGATACAGGCCGAGCGGAAAGAATGCCTAACGATGCCATGCCAGATGTCGCTACTGGGACGAGCCGGGATCGGCTACAGCTAATTACTTCAAAAATAAAGATAAAATTATAAAAAAAAAAAGTGGGTTCGAACGGGATGCGGCCGGGGTGGCCTCAGCAACTGATCGTTAAATAAATAAAATTGCAAATTAAACTGAATGTGAAGTAAATCGTAGTCGGTCGCGCGGGCTGCAGCGGCGCGCGCGGTGCCCGACGCTACCGCTCGACTATGCAGGAACATTTGAATTTTTGTACGCGTCATTGTGGTCTCACAGTTAAGTTTCGGTTCGCCGAGGTGTTCGTGTTCGTCGTCCTCGAACAAAATGTCGAGTGACCTAAATTGCATATTCAGCCGCAGTTCGTGTTTCACTACTTCTATTACATCCTCACCTTCGATCTACGAATACGGAAGTATCTCATTCCCACTACCGATGCTGTTACTTTTGAATTCATTAAAACGTTCCGAAATACAATCGGATAGACGATGTTAATACAGTGCCAGTAGGTACATCGTAGAGCGAAGGTGTTCAGCGGAGTGTTCGGCGGCGTGTGCGCGCGTGTCACCTGGTCGAGACTGGGCGACCGCTGGCGGTCGGCGGGCGGCGCGTGGGGCGCTTGGGGCGCGTGGGGCGCGTAGGGCGCGTAGGGCGCTTGGGGCGCGGCGCGGCGCGGCGGCCACGCGTCGGGCTGGTAGAGCGCGGCCGGCGCCAGCGCCGCCACCAGCGCGCGCCGCGCCACGTCCACCACCACCACGCCGCGCTCGCCGCCCCACGCCATGCTGCACATGCACACGCACACTCATACACCGACACACACTATTTAACGCTATCGAACTACCTCAACTGATTCCCAATCGCTATTCCGGACTCACCGAAGCATTCGATAGGATCCATCACTAATTCTCGTGAATTTTGAACGTTACAAATCGTAATGGGAGGCCGCTGAAGTGTAAATATGGATTTCTAGTAGAGCGACTGTATTGTAATAATAATAGTTAGGAGCGAACGAGGTCGTGATCTTTTATATAAAAGGTATACCTCAGAGTTAGGTATTAGGACCTTAATTCTTGTTCCTATATATTTTCGAAATATTAAAATCTCTACAATTTGATTTGTATACGTACAGGCCGTAGGAGGAGTTGATGGTGAGCGCGGCGACGGCGTGCGGCGGGCCCAGCTGCAGCGCCACGAGCGCGGGCTGGAAGCCGGCCGCGCGCCGCACGCCGCCGCCCGCCCCGCCCGCGCCGCGCACGCGCAGCCCCGCGCCGCTGGCGCCGCGCTCGCTGCCCGACCACACGCCCGACTGACACACACCACATTCAACATCAGTTTCGATGGAATCTCGACCCTACATTTTGATTTGCCGAATAACTAGATTACAGAGTATCGGGCCAGTAAAGATTACTTACTCTTCTACTTTCTCCCTCCCCCGCGTCCCCGCCGCGGCTGAACGACGCGGACCTGCTCCCCTCGGTCTCCGGAGATCCCTCTTCTTCTAAAGAGTCAGTTATCATTGGTATTTCTAAAACCTGAAACGACACACCAAAAATAATATACAATCGCTGATATCGTTCGAGGTTTTGGTCAAATGAAAATATTTGTTTATGGTAATTCGCTTCAAACGATTGCATCTCGAAAACAAATTATATGTGAATATGTGCTCACGTTTCGGTCTAAAAATTTACCCAAAGATCAAAACCGATAGAAATAAAATGTTTTATTTTTAAAGAGAAACTACAAATTTTGTTTACCTGGACGATATAATAAAACATTGCAGACTAAATGTTGAGTAAAACTAGAATGGAAACAATATAGATGTATGATGTAATACTGACACAAGTCTCGGCGTGCGTCTCCGTTTTCCTGAACTTGAAGAGCACGACGTGTCCGTGCGGCAGCGCCACGCACAGGCGCCGCGACTCCGCGCACAGCGCCGCCTGCTGGATGGCCAGCGGGCTCTCCTCCTCGCAGTACCCGCTCCCCGCGCCCCCGGCCCCAGCCGCCCGCCTCTCGAACACTGACACACCATAATATCGATTAGGTTATGGTGTTGAGAGCCAGGGAAGAGAACATTGGAAAATAACCCCACTGGTATGAGCAAAGCTTCTAAATAGAAAGAGTGAAAGTGCAACAAAATTATTTCACAATTGTTAAGATGGTGCGAATCAATTTTGTGAGTGATGCACCTACGCCGCAAAAATTCGTAAGCATAAGTATTCAGGAGGAAAAGTATAATTTTTCTTTACTAACCTTTAGAACATTTTAATTTGTACAAAATTTGTAAGGTCCCTGCACTTGCATCCCAAAATTTTACACTACCGTCTGCATGGCTGAAAAGAAAAAAGTCATATTAGCAAAGGAAGAAAAAGAGGTGATAAAACCTCATTAATTCCATAGCAATATATGAATTCTGGGGTTAAAAAGGTAAGTATTGCTACGTTAGAGGCCCGCACACGCTCACCCAGTGAGAATGATCTCGCTGTAGGAGCAGGAGGCGGGCGCCCATTCGCCACCGTTGATGGGCCACAGCTTCTCGCTGAAGCCCGTCGGCTTCTTGTTACCCTGCCTGCCCACTGAGTAGAATGCTGGGATCTGAAACATGGAGGTCTCAAATCAGTAAGAAACAAGCTATATTGTAAACTTTGATAATTTCAACATAGAAACTTCATTAGTTGATATTCCTTATTTTAGGTAATTGGGTTTCCGGTTTTACGCTGATAAATAGCGTTTATTGGCACTAGATCCTTTCAGCTCGCAAAGGATTTGGCGTGATCATTTGTATCTTGGAGAACCTGACTATAATTTAAGTCAAATACTGACCAGGTCTGAAGGGCAATCAGCGAAGTACGAACAACACGTGACGGGCGACTCGTGTATGTCCATGGGGTAGGGGTTCTCGAAGCAGGGGTAGCCCGGAGACTGCAGGTCTATCACCACTAGGTCGTTCTGCAGCAGCACTACTATTGCGTACGGCTCCTGGTAATCTAAAAAAACACGAATTGACAGTATTATTAACAATAAAGAAACTGAATACGACCTCAAAAGTTCAAATGACTTCAGGAGCATCAATCAATTGTGGCAAGTCTCACCTGCCGTATGCGGCGTCTCACACAATGTGACAAAGTCAACAACATTGTGTTCCATCTCTAGCACGGTGGTGCTCTTGCCGTTGAGTACGGTGATGCTGTGCGTGCGGCCCGCCTTGTCCGTCGGCAGCCCGCCGCTGAAGATCACCAGGCTCTCCCTGCACACCGTACACCGCACCGGTGGTGAGCGTTATACGAACCCATTGCAAACGACGTCACGTTACATTTAATAATATAGTCGTGGCAGATGAGACATGTAAGATTTGATAGTAGTGAAAATAAAGTGGCAAAATAGGCAATTCTCTCATCAAATCTCCTGGTCGTCTTTAACTTGTCTATCTATAGTATGAAACGATTCGGGTTCATCCTTGCTAAACTCGTTAGGCGTAAACAAGTGTCGGTAATGTCGGTCGCCGCTGCGATGTGTTCCGACTCATTAGCTCCGTCCTAAACGGGCTAACCAGTCGTTTGGTTCGCTTCAGAGAAAAGGCGATAATACTCGTAACATCCTTTGGTAAAATAACTAGAACGAAGAAAAATATTTTGGCATTATAGAGATAACACCGAAATATTTTTCTTCGTTCTAGTTATTTTCTTGATAAGGTAACTAAAGTTGTGCATTTGCCTATTACTGCCATATACTTTATCAGATTATATCATTGGCATATTGGGTCACAAAAGTAGTTAGATAATGAATATAGTGGTCATACGTATTATCCAAGATGAGGGTTACACGATTAGCTACTAAAGCATAAAACTTCCATTTAATTTTATTAAACCCTAAAAAGTTCTGTAGCGTAAAGAAAATCTATAAATAGGTCCTTAGGTAAATGGAGACAAAGTCGATTACAGGGACATAACGATGGAGCAAGACGATTTATTTTCGAGGGCAAATATCTTCATTTTAATGAAATGGCGTAAAAGAATACTAAATAAGTAACTACAGTAGGTGGCAAGTGAATAATTGTTTGAAAAAACAAGGCAGAGATGAGATCACAAAAGAAACATTTCAAATAACATTACTCGAATATTATGTTTCAATTTTAATGAGTTTCCAGTAACGTTTCTACCCAGCAGCGCGAGCTTCACTAATAAAATGTTGAACCAGTAGTCACGTTATCGCTGTTACTAAAAGAAAAATGCCTCTAATCTTGTATAGTAGCGAATTGGGAATGATACGACTTAAAATATGTGCTTTCCAAAGTTGTTTATCTACGAGCGCGAGCACACTTGTGTTGCGAAACTTTACACCTCTAGGGACTTCGACAATACTCGTCATTTATTTTGCGAAAAAAATCCGGCATTTGGCGAACATAACAGGTTCTTTGGAGAGCATGCGAAAAGAATCCTCTCCTTGTTTGAATTAGTACTCTTGTCGGATAGTTGGGTGTCGCATTGCTCTTTGTTATTTGCATAGTATTGTTGATTGGTCCTATGTGTGGATATTTTATTGAATTAGAAATTTCGTAATAAAGCGTTCCATGTAAGTAAATGCTATTATTGTGATGTCTCCTGGCGACTCACCCTGTCCTCGAAGTCTTCCATTCTAGCCTGAGTATAGGTTTACACGGCTCTAGTTTGCCGTCTTTGTTCGCTTTAGCTGGAAAAATAAATGTTTTGATTACTATCCAAATGTGGATACTGGGAGTTGTAATAACTTTTTATGCAGTAGTTTCGCCTATACCTACTGAATTTTTGGGTTCATGTGTGGCTACGTCAGTGTGAACTGAGGGCTTACGACCACCTCTTATAGCAGTTTTGTTTTAACGTTTCAGCGGCCATTTTGCAATGACGTTTCTTATTGTCATGACAATAAGGTACGTCATTGCACAAAAAGACGCTGAATCGTTAAAACGTTCCTGTAATTGAATCGCAATAAGAGTTCGTGGTAAGCCCCCTGGACTAGTTACTACGTCGCGTCTAGTTACTAGTATCGCCAGCGGCTTATGTAAACTTGACTTCGATTTCGATATTGATCTGGCTCATACGTTTACTCTATCTCTTTTCCCGTTTTACTACCCCATGTTGAACTTGTACAATGATACAGTATCTATAGAGGTAGTGTAGATATTTCTTGTATATGAAGTATGTATGTACTAACCGTGTGGGTATGAGAGCGAGGCGGGCCTGGGCGCGCGCGTGGTCCAGACGGCGAGCGCGCCGTCGTAGTGCGCGGTCATGAGCTTGCCGTCGTGGTGCCAGGCGGCGGCGCGCACGCCCTCGGCCGGCGCGCCCGTGCCCAGCGCGCCGCGCCACTCGGCCGCGCGCGCGCGCAGGTCCCACACCACCACCAGACCCGTCTCGAACGCTATCAACAACTGAACATCACATAGGTATGGCACACTTGTCAAATATCTACCATTAACTATGGTCGAACAAATGGGCAAATGGTCTTTTACGCTATCTGGCAAATCTGCTCACTGTTAACCAGTGGATGAACGCTGGTCTCTAATAATATCTTCGGGAATTCTTTAATACAAATTCATGGCGTAGACATGTTTTCAGCTAGAGGATAGCTAGATAACCGATGGTTGACAACATGTCAGGCAAAAAATAGCGATTTACAATAAAGAATTCACGAAGATAACATTAGAGTCCAGTAGTTTTCCAATGGTTAATAGTTAGCAGACTTGCAAATGGTGTCCATACTGGACGCCAAACAGGAAATAAAATTGAGAAGGAAAGCCGATTGATAAAACAGAATTATATTTAGGTCTTTGATAACTTAGTAATATGTAACGAATGTGTAGGTATATTTATTGAATATTACCTTACTAGCGTCCAAGGGATTGTCACTGATCTCGACGACCGGGCCGGGGTGGTTCGGCCTCGTCCTGAAACAGATGGAGCAAACATGAAATGGACTGAAATACAAAACAACCCGCCCACAGCTCGCTGTAGGCACTTGCTCATAATGACGTGTAATGAGGCAATTCGTCTCCGTATCAAAGGAAGTGGCAGACATCAATATGTACAGAGCGGCGACAAGCTGGCAGCATCAAGAACGTCACAGTTAATGTAGTTACAGTAATGCAGGTCTGATTTTCGTTTCCAATAAGCCTATGGTTACACACGTATGAAAAGGGAAACGAGATGGATGTTGCGTAGTTAATTGCATAATTAATAACGTTTTTTTTGGCAGACGTATCGTCATAATGTAATGAATATTCATGTATGGATAAAGCGACTGTAGCCTAGGGGGGAACAGGTTGGGCTAGCAATCGGGAGGTCCCAGGTTCGCTCCCCGGTGGGGCATGCACCAATGGATGAATTTTCATCTATGTGCATAATTTACAGTTCGCTGACGGTGAGGGAAAACATCGTGAAGAAACCTACCTATCCCTCGGGATTAGGTAATAGTCAGTTCCTGTATACACGGCGACACGGTTCACCACCTGTCACGTTGGGTTCTGACTATCTAGTGAAACGTGGGCTTTGAGTTGGTAAATACCTCCACAATGTGGTGGTCTATGGCCACTCAAGCCTCTGACTACCCCCGAATGGGGATAAAAGTCGTGACGTTATATTTTATTTTTCAATTTCATCTCAATAACCGGTTGGCCATTAAAACTAATATAAATAGACGGGTGTAACGGTAAGAGCAACCAAGTCAATAAAGATAAACCTATTTCTGACCCAAATATAAAACCGCGACTACACAACTCTCCTACAAATTCAAGGACAAAACTTAATGGCACTACTCAGTGTCTCTTCACAGTCCCGCGCCGCGCCGCGACCTGCAGGCGCCACTTGTTGCCACGGACCCCCCCCCAGCCCCAGTGCCCCCTCCCGCCGAGGGGGGAGATTTGAGTGGTGCGAGGCGCTGACGGATGAGGCCGGCTTTGGACGTGCCATTTGTGTCCCGGGCGAGATTCGTTGGCATGTAAATACATTTCAAGTGCCTTTAAATTTCAACTATTTTACGGAATTGGGTTTTGTTTATATTCTGTAACTGAAATGCAACGGGTGGTTATTAGTACTGAGATAAAGGGCTATTATAGTGCTATGGTACCATGTTAATGAGTTAGTGGAAGTTATTGACGAATGACGTAACGATATAACAATTGAGCTTTGAAAAATGTTCATCGCCAGAAAATTCTCTCAAATACTCCGCCGTCAAATTTTATTCTGCAAAAAGCTCATAACCCGAATGTCATCTCGACCTGTCGCGAACTATAGTTATATGAATATGACTATCCGACAACTGAAACGTTTCATTTCGGAGTAGCCCTACAGGCGCGCCGGCCGCTGCCGCTCGCTTCTTTAGGATATATAGCTTACGACTCGCACAAACCCGTACAAATAAGTAGAACGCTATGAAATTCGTTCGATGCACGAATGTAATTTCTTCGCCATTACTGCTTTCCATAATGTCCTCCCTCAATGAGGTGAGTTATGAAGCGCCAGGGGAGTGAATTATGACACGAGCTCTCGCGTAATTATATTACGCGTCTGTGCAGACACCTTGAGACCCTCATAATGATGGAGCACGGAGTGGGTGTATTATGAAGTACGACGTCGTTTTACGCATGTTGTAATTAAGATATGGAGGTTCATACTGATAATGCTTTTTACATAAAGCTGGTTAATGTAGGTCCCCCTACTGTAAGATTTTTTTACATATACAGGTGTTTCAAAAGTGGTCAGATGACGTCGCGTTTCCGATCCGGCGGTAGAATTTAAGGAAAAATGTAAAATGACAATTTGTAAGTGCCCCCGTAGGCCTAAACAAAATAAACGATTTGAATTTGGAAATAATACTTAAAGGTTTGGATGAGTACTAGGAATATAATTTAATGGTATAATTTTTCTTTATGAAATTCTAACACTTTTTTCAAGTATTTTTGCGGAAAACGCGCTGCTTATATTATGTTTCCCTGATTTTAGCATTTCGTTCGTGTGGTGTGGGACATGCTCTGTGTACCTACAATACGGTAGTAATTTACCCTACTGGTAGTACTGGGCGGTAAGAGCACTGGGATCGGCCGGTTTTATAGTGCCCGTATTATGAGCCGTTTGTTTCAATATATGGGGTGATATGGGTGTTAGTTGTGGGCGGGCGGCCGCCGACACGGTACTAACAAGTGCTATGGGGTGTTTATCACGACGGTTAAGATTTAGTAGCGGTCTAATAGCACAAATTCCGTTACAATATAATTTTCAGTTGTAACATAAACATAATTAATTCTTACGCCGTCTGCCGTATTTAACGACTGAAAGGCAAGAAGATTACTACTTTTTAAACAAATAAGATCTAGTTTCTACACTTTATACATATTACCTCGAGTTTAGTCTAGTACTAGTAACTAGACGTTTAAAAGTAACAAGTAAGTTGAACGTCTTATTTAGTGCTGACTTCAGAGAGGGAGACGGGGGGGGGGGGGGGTCGGGACAACGACAAACTGTTCCCCGGGTACGGTAATTAATAGCCCGGAGTTGACCGGACGCATTGACCGGAGGCTCCCGTCAGAGGGGCGCGTGCTTCTCCGGCCAACTCGACTGTAAACAGGGCTTGGCAACATTACGGGGAAAACGTGGAAGTTAATCCTGTGTGAGTTGTCCATTGTGAGTTGTTTAAATAGCGGAACATGTTCAAAGAATTATATAAGAAATGCAACATATCGGAGCTATTTATTCATTATTTTGTATTAAGACGAGAGTTCATAATTACATATTTATATTGGCAATTACCTACCTCATTCTCAATCTTATATGAGTGATATTCTAGCTAGGTCATAGTTGATATAAATAATGTAATAGGTTAGAACCGAACTAACTATATTCAACTTACTTCTAAAATAGCATTTAGGTCAAGAGTCCATGGCGACGCTCTCTTAATTATCTTTCTCTCAGTTGCAAAGGTTTAATCGGAGCTCGGAGCTCAATTCCTTCTATGACATGACTAAAGTGCTTGCCGAGACAATAATCAAGCCAAATTTAGGATCGAAACTTACCCTCAAATTCAGTTTACAATAGTTTTGAAAAGCAATTTTAGGAACAAATGTGATTTGAAATTTCACTGTAAGTCGATCATAAATTTCTATGAATTTGGGGGTAATTGTAGATCGGGACTTAATTGACATCAAGACATAAAACCTAGATGAAGTTATGGGTTGAGAAAATGTCCTTTACAATTTATTCGTTTCCGATTAACCGTTTTTTTATTGTAACATAGGACTGAATACAAAATTAAAAACTTTACAGTAAAAAAAAACAATTCTATAATACGAGTATCTATGGCACGTAGAGTACAGAGTGCCAAGTAATAAACATTTCTACAATACGTGCGACAATAAAAGCCTCCCTCCCCACCCCGCACGCCCCGCAACTGTTGCTCGCGTCATGCCGCGTCCAATAATTGCGATAAGCGCGCGGCACAATGTACATCCGGCGCGGCGCGCGCGGCGCTTCCGGCGCGGGCGGCCGCGGCGCGGTTATCTCACTCGATGGAACACCTCATTGTTTGGCGCTGTCGTCTTTATTATGTCACATTATGTGTAGATCGTCGGACGGACGAAACTCAGAAGTGTGAAACATTTTTATTTTGCATAATACAAGGTTCATGTTTTTAGTGGCTAGTAAAACCCAAACAAATTAAAAACTACGCGCCATCAAATTAAATTAGAGCGTATGTTGCATGAAAATGGCCGCCGTAGTAAAACGTAAGTGAACAAATAAAAAAGTAAAAATTTCGGCGCATAGTAGCGATTTTAAACAACACGTTTACGCAATTTTCTGCCTCAAGGGTCATACTGAGGGTTTTTTTATTATATTCCCGTGAGCCCGCTTCGACCGGGCTCCTTACAATTCTTCATAATTTAAATCATTTTAAGAGCCTCCGCACAAACGACGCCATTCATTTATCTTCAACGCGATTTTTTTATTAAATTTTAGTGATACCTTTGTCCTCGCGTCTGCTGCGGACGTCGTTACGTCACGCAAGTAATTTAAATTAAAAGGACCCACATAACAATGGGGACAACCCTAGGCGTTTTAATTGTTGCTATACCGTCATTGGCGGAAGTTCGTTACCACGCACCAATGAGTGTGCAGTATTTGAATTGAGAAGTCGACGCGAGGTAATAGGGTTGGCGAGCCCGGCAGGCGTGTTATAATGATCTTTATTGTCTGTGAATTTAACGTTTACAATAATACCACGGCGGGGCTCGCGGCGCGACAACTCCGCCAATTAACTCGGCTGCTTATAGTGCTCAATAGTAATAGTAAAACCAACTGTACTTGTAATAGCTACATATAAATATGCGTAATACCCACTGGTATGTTATTTGTTTTCTACTCATAATAGTGTAGATTGTTACAACACCTATACAGCTAACATATTCCATAAAATGTGTCAATACTGTCTTATACCTCGTAATGTTGTTAAGTTAGTCCGACACTGTTACTATAACAAAATAAACATTTCTTACAAACTGTAATCAAATAAGTTTCATGTACCTACAACTCTAACAATTAAAATGTTTGAACGAACTTGGAAACTTGTAACTTAATAGAGTCCAAAATCTATAAAGACGCCATTCATAAAGTCCATAAAGATAGACTTGTGTAAAATTTTAATATCCTAACTCAAGTTTATTAATAACGGTTCATTTAACGGACGTAGCAATAAGCGCTCAACGGGTAATATCGCCGAAGTAGTGGGAGTAGCAGAGGGGGGGGTTATTTACTGGTGCGGCCGTCAAACAGCTCTACTGTACTGTACTGAAAATATCGCTTATTATTTAAGTCTATGAAAGTCGTTATGGAAGTCAGAAACCTAAAAAATTATGACCCAAGTATAACCCATAGACAGCTCACGGACGGCAAAATGCGGTCGATTTGTGTAAATATCGGTAATCCGACCCCAATACAAATTGGAAAAAGGTAAAGGGGGATCACTTTATTCCTAACCATAATATAAAGTGATATTAAGGTTTTCCCCGCCGTCCGCACCGCTTGCTTCAAGTTAAGCTACTTGCATAGCCTTGACAAGGCCTCTCAGGGAGGTATTTGGAGGTATCGGTGGGTGCTCCCCCTCGCTCCGATACTTAGCGAAGTTCCTCAATATCGAGCGGGTAACATTGTGTTTGTCAAGTACCGTGAGAAGTTAGTACCTGGAGGCTTTGACAAAAACAAATATGGCGACAATATTTTGATTTAATTCCATTTCAATGAACTGGATTGAGAGCTTAGAACTTTGACGTTTGAGTTGTATTTAAAGGTAGTATTGCAATATTATTATATTTTGCCTCCTTTTAGCAATGACAAATAATTGTTCATATTCGCCTATTGTGTTCACTATTCACTTCAGCTTCTCGTTTAAATTCTTTATTTATTCCAACCGTCCATTGGGTTCATTACAAAAAAAAAAATGTTACGAATGAGTTGTCGCCAAATGTTAAATAAAAACATTTGAATGGAATTAATCGAGCGGGCGGCGAGCTGTGATTGGCGCGCGCAAAACAACTAACAGGGCTGTCAGTTAATGGCGAACATTATTCAAATTTTAATGATCCAGCGTTCGTTTTGCAATGTCATCGCATGACTCTTAAGTATTCGAGCGCGAATGAGAGACGAATATTTGAATTTACGACACGGAGAAATTATCGCCTGACGTCTACCAAAAGACGATAAAAAAAGAGAGTGTAAAGACGGCTAGGTTCTATCATTCTCGCATGGTTCTATCAATGTAGCTCCGTTTAACCTAACAAACCAGAAGTATGTGTTATCAGATCATCAACTTTTAAAATTCAAATAGCCTTAAAACTCCATTACATTTCAATACCAACGCCCTCAAATAATACAAACTATACAAATAATACCAAAAAACATAGGTAATACAAATTTTATGTTAGGTTATGTATGTTAGTCTTTAAGGTATTTATAATATGGGCCTTAGTTGCCTGAAATAAGTGGATATTATTATTATATTACTAGCTGTGCCCGCGACTCCGTCCGCGTCCAGTCGGTGAAGCCCTTAAATATAATTTTGTCTATCGTCTAATCTGTATTACGTCAGTCTGCATCAGTCTGAGTTCGTCTGTCCGTGGCTGTCTATCTGTACCAGTCTATACCAGTAAGGTGGTAGAGTCTGACCAGTAAGGTGGAGATCGGCATTCAAGTAGCTAATTTACCTTCGTTTCGTATGATGAGGGAGAGAGCCGGAAGCGCAACCCAGCCACCTCCCCGTCCCCTCCCACTAACCCCACTCCCCTTCAGGTTGGAAACGTGCTACCGATACCTTTGGTTGCAAGCATCTATAGGGTACGGTAACTGCTCAACAACAGGTGGGCCGTACGCTTGCCTGGCGCCTTAGTTGTATAACAAAAGTTTGACTTTATTTGTCTGTGTGTATCAGTTTAGCTGTAAGTATCTATCTGTCTGAATCGGTCTGTCTGTAATATATCGGTAGGTGAGTATCTCTGTCTGTACCAGTCTATCTGTATCCGTCTATCTATATCTGTAGTTACTCACAGTATCACGACTGAACGGTTGGACTCCAGAGCTCAATGTTTAAGTTTGTACTTGATACCCATGTTCCTTATTTAAAATGAGTGAGTGCTCCAGACTCACGGCTTAGATAAGAGTCACTTCGCAACATCGTGCTTAAAAAGTTAGAGTCCGGAGTTTATCGTCTAAGTCAATAGTCAAAGCGTTTATTTTATTTAGGCCTAGGAGGGCACTTACAGGTAGTCATTTTACATGTTTTCCTTAAATTCTAGCGCCGGATCGGAAACGCGACCTCGCCTGAGAAGTTTCTACTTGATACCCACATTGCTAATTCAAAGTTAGCAGGTCCTCCAGATTTATGGTTTAAGCAGGCAGTTACCCAGCAGCATCATTCCTGAGGGGTTGGAGTTCAGAGTTCAATGTCTATGTTTCTATTACTACTTCAAAATCAGCTGGTCCTCTAGACTTAATGTTTAGGTAGGTAGCTTCCCTACGGCATTAGTACTGTGGAGATGAATTCCAGAGTTAACGTCTAAGATTCCGCGTGATACAAAGACCCGCTTAATGTTTTTTATACGTAATTAGGAATAAAAAAACTAAATTTCTTGAAGCAAGGAAGGTATTAAATTTTGACATGTGGTGCAAGGCAGGTATTGTCTGATTTTAAGTATAGCGACATCTAGTTAAGAAAAACGAAACTTAAGATTGTAGAACGCAGCTATAAAATATTTATTACTAGCTGTCCCGGCGAACTTCGTGCCGCCTGAGAATTAATGTTCTATTTACTTATTAGCCAAAAAAGAACTAAACCCTCCCCCCCGTTCCCCCGTTCGTCATCTGATCTACTCCTTTCCCGTGTCGCAAATAAAGGGTTCCGTACCACCATAGAATAAAAACGTCAAAAATATCAAGTTTCTTGTATGGGGACCCCCTTTGTTTTATTTTTTATTTTTTTTGTATTATTTGTTGTTGTAGCGGCAACAGAAATACACTTTCTGTGAAAATTTCAACTCACTACCTATTACGGTTCGTGAGATACAGCCCGCTGACAGACGGTCGGATAGAGTAGGCTTAGTAATAGAGTCCCCCCCCTTTTGTTATTTTTTATTTTATTTTTAGTAATTGTTGTTGTAGCGCTAACACGCTACGGATACCGGCTTAGTAATAGAGTCCCGTTGGGTACGAAACCCAAAAAATACCTAAATTGGTCGAAGAGCTACTGGTCCATGGGAGACATCATGAAGGGCAACCTTCCACTGACACATTGACATGTGTATCTCGCTTGTTCTTACCTACGGCGCCACGGTGGGCTGAAAATCGAGCTTCATAGTACTTTAATTTTTTTTCTCTTTTTTATTTATTTTTTTGCTTTTGATAAGCTTCTAATGCCTTCAGCAGTCATGAATATATATAAGGAATATAATTTCGTAGGTCTACTAAATTATATTTAAAAAAATGTAAATTTTGTATGGCCCAAAAGTAATAAATCCAAATAACTTCAAAACCGTTATATCCTTACAGATGGCTGTTCTACAAATTATTTGTATTTTTTGGCGTATATTATATACCTAACGGTAACAACAGTGGGTTTTTTTAAAATAAATAGGTACATTATATAAAAAAAGTTTGAACTAAAATTTGTACTTATATATGCTATATTAGTGTTTCTCTAAAATATAGACACTTCCCTGCAAAATTTCAAGCTTATAAACCCATTGGTCCGCATGTAAGTACAAATTTTAGTATAAAATATTAAAAAAAAAACCGCAGTTGTTACCGTTATATAACATACACCAAAAAATTGCAAATAATTTGTAGAACAGCCATCTGTAAGGATATAACGGTTAACACAGCGGGTTTGAAGATACATATTTGGATTTATTATTTTTTATTTATTTAGTATACCTATGAAATTATATTCTTTATATATATTCATGACTGCTGAAGGCATTAGAAGCTTATGAAAAGCAAAAAAAAGAAAAGTTTAAAGTACTATGAAGCTCGATTTTCAGCCCACAGTGCGGCGCCCAGACATGGTTAGTAACCGAGGCTCAGAAGTCCAAACTGAAGGTTTGCCAAACAGCAATGGAGCAGCATTTTGGGTGTTAAACACACTGATAGGGTGCGGAACACCCAGCTGCGTTCCATGACCCTTATCGCGGATGTAGGAGCGAAAACAGCTACACTTAAGTGGACCTGGGCGGGTCACCTGAGCCGAATGAGCTCAGAAAGGTAGGCCAAAGCAATCACCGAGTGCGGTCCCAGAGAACGACCGTCGTCGCCGACGTAGACCCAAAAAACAGTGGCGCGGTGACCTCGACGCTCATCTAGACGGGTGGTATAAGAGAGCCTAAGACCGCGATGGATGGAAGAAGATGGGGAGAGACCTTTGCCCAGCACTGTTATGTGCACAACGCAGACCTGTGATGAATTGCCCATGAAATAAATTTGCAGGAATTTATAGTCGCCATCCGCCATCTGACACCGGCGTTCATTACGCCATCTATTGAAAGTAATTTGAATCATACGTAAAATATGGGTTTTAGCGCTTTCCGGGCAATTTTTCCATTTTTTTAAATGTATGAACCTTGCTTGAACTTCACGGAATAATCTAAAAAAAAAATCATCTAAATTGGTCCAGCCGTTCTCGCGTCAAGTAATGACATGAAATAGGGATTCATTTTTATATATATAGATTATTATTAAAATTAACATTATGTATTCCAAATAGTGTCGGATCACACACAACGTAGGGCTCCGTAGGGCTCCGCTCTAAATAGACGTATTTCAATAACTAAAACTTATTTTTGGCTAGAATTTCTGTGTGGTCATAAAAATTTACAACCTAATATTTTAGAAAAAAATATCCTAGATGTTAAGTTGGACTATTAGTCATATCCATGCCAAATTTCATTGACATCAATCCATTGGATTCGAAGTTGTGCGTGTTCGAATATTTAGGTAGTTTTTGAATGTTTTGTGGCAACCCTAAACTTTACCGAAAAAAAAAATATGCTAGATGTTAAGTTAGACTATTAGTCATATCCATGCCAAATTTCATTGAAATTAATCCGGTAGATTCAAAGTTGTGCTCTTTCAAACATTTACAATTTTTAAGTAGTTTTTTGAATTTTCTGTGGCACCCCTAAACATTTTCGAAAAAAAAAGTATCCTAGATGTTAAGTTAGACTATTAGTCATATCCATGCCAAATTTCATTGAAATCCATCCGGTGGATTCGAAGTTGTGCTCTTTCGAAAATCTGAGCAAACATACAAACATACACACAGACAAAAATTCTAAAAACGATAAAAATGAATTCTGCTGGTCCGTCTAAGTCCCCCCCACTATTTTTTTTCCAAATATTTCGAATGTACAGACGCGACCAATTTTACATTCTTATTATATGTATAGATTAAAACAAATATTGCAGCAATAATTTCAAGAAACATATCCCACTCGATTTAAAAGCGAGTTCATTTGGTCTCCATTATCGGACAATGTTTAAAATATCGGTGATCGTCACAACATAAACAATGTTTAATTAAAATCTGAACGGCCGGCGCCGCGTCGTGAATGTTTGATGGCGGGTGTGCACAGAGTGATTGATTCGTGCCGCCTCGCGTGTCGCATTCAACCGAGCAACAGATAACGTTTGACCGTTTTTCACTAGAACGGTATGAATGCTGGTGTTTATGTAAATGATTAATCTATATATATAAAAATGAATCCCTATTTCATGTCATTACTTGACGCGAGAACGGCTGGACCAATTTAGATGATTTTTTTTTAGATTATTCCGTGAAGTTCAAGGGAGTTTCATACATTAAAAAAAATGGAAAAATTGCCCGGAAAGCGCTAAAAACCCATATTTTACGTATGATTCAAATTACTTTCAATAGATGGCGTAATGAACGCCGGTGTCAGATGGCGGATGGCGACTATAAATTCTTGCAAATTTATTTCATGGGCAATTCATCACAAGAAATAGATCCGCGTTGTGCACATAAAGCAGAAAACCCACCGCGGCGCACGGAGAGGCCACGCACACGCTACGCACGTGGGTCAAGCTTCGCTTTTCACGAAAATGTATGTCACCGTGTCCACCGCGGCGCACGGAGAATGACGTCATCCATACATTTTCTTGCAGAACGTAGCCGTGGCCGTGTGCGTGGCCTCTCCGTGCACCGAGGTGGGTTTCCGGCTTAACAGTTCAGTGTCGAAAAATAAAGGGATGAATCGCTAAATTTGTTGCCAAGCGCAAAACTCGAGAACGGCTGGACCATTTTTTTCTTAATAACCTACTGTATCCCACTGCTGGGCAAAGGTCTCTCCCATCTTCTTTTATTCCTCGCGGTCATGGGCTTGTTCATACCACCCGTCTAGATGAGCGTCGAGGTCATCGTGCCACCGTTTTTGGGTCTACGTCGGCGATGACGGTCGTGCTTTGGGACCCCACTCGGTGATCGCTTTGGCCCACCTTTCTGAGCACATTCGGCTCAGGTGACCCGCCCAGGTCCACTTAAGTGTAGCTGTTTTCGCTCCTACATCCGCGATAAGGGTTATGGAACACAGCAAGGTGTTCCGCACCCTATCAGTGTGTTTTACACCCAAAATGCTGCGCTCCAATGCGATATATATATATGCGAATACCATAGATGGTAAACCTTCAGTTTGGACTTCTGAGCCTCGATTACTGACCATGTCTGGGCGCCGTAGGTAAGAACGGGCAGGATACACATGTCGATGGGTCAGCGGAAGGTTGCCCTTCATGATGGACTCTATTACTAAGCCTACGCTGTGCATCCATGATCCATGTCTGTTAGCGGGCTGTATCTCACGAACCGTAATAGCTATAGTTGAAATTTTCACCGAACGTATATTTCTGTTGGCGCTACAACAACAAATACTAACAATAAAAAATAAATATAAAATTAAGGGGAGGGGGGACTCTATTACTAACCCTACACTGTCCGTCCGTCTGTCATCGGGCTGTGTGGCGAACCGTAATAGGTAGGTAGTTAAAATTTTCACAGAAAGTGTATTTTTGTTGCCGCTACAACAACAAATACTTACTAAAAATAAAATAAAAATTGAAAACAAAGGGGGTCCCCATACAAGAAACTTGATAATTTTGACGTTTTATTCTACGGTGGTACGGAACCCTTTATTTGCGGGAAAGGAGAAGAACAGACGACGAACGGGGAACCGGGGGGGGGGGGGGGGTTAGTTCTTTTTCGGACAACATTAATTCTGAGGCGGTACGAAGTTCGCCGGGACAGCTAGTATATAATAAAATGACCACGTTTACACAAGTGAAATCATCGTTATAGGGTTTTTATATATTTTATGAAAGTACTATCAATTAGTCTTCGGAGCGCTCTTGCGGAGACGCATCATTGTCGCGCGGCCTTCGGAGCGCATTCGCGGAGACCAATCATTAATCTATGTATCAACCCATAATTTCCACTCACATTTAAATTTTCAAATAATGGCTACTTTTGCTTCTGGTACAAGTCAAGGTAGCTACAGTAACAAACACAGTCCACGAACCCGAACGAGTACAGTAACGAAGACGTCAAGATTTAACCCTCGGCGAGTCCCGACAGAAAGATCAAGTTACTTTATTAAATCAGGATTAATTTCAAAAAGCGAATGTTGAAACGTCACAACAAGTGAGTGCCCCGGGCAGGTGGGACGGGGCGGGGCAATCACAACTCCGTACTCGGACCCGGTTGGAGTCGAGGTGTGCCGGTGACAGCCCTGTGACGCGCCACTTGAACCGCTGGAGGTATGGTTGAGAATTATAATTATTAGTACCATGAGGGAAAAGTAATCAGTTAGTTTATTGTTGAGTTGGGATTTTAATCTTTTACTTGAAGACTGATCTGACTACAATAGAGTTATTCTGAATCGCTCAAATAAAAATCCAGTTCTTATATCTATAAATTCCCTAATGCCAGTGTATCTTGAAACATTTATTTTGTTCACCCCTAGTGCTAATTGTATTTTACAAAAAATAACGAATTAAGACGATACAAGAAAAAAATGAATTTTAGTTTCGGGGTGTGGCGAGCGTCGCGTGAGCTGCCGAAGGATATATCCCTCTCGCTTAGCTAGGACAGAACAGCTATGGAGTAGACTATAGTATAGTTATTTTTTGAAGGAACAATATTGTTTAATTCGTACAATTAAAATAATATGTCCCAGTGCACCTTTTAAAATAGATGAAATGGATGAAAATATTCAAATATATTTTTTTCGTTTTATATGGGATTTTTATGTCGAGTGTATTTGAAAAAAATAATTTAATTTCTATGTTGTTTTTATTGCTGAAGACAAAGTAAGTCAAAAGAAGACAAACGATACCTACAATATGCTGATAGATACGTATAACAATATTTCGATCGTATAATAGCCTATAACCAGCGGACGATCCAGACGCGTCCAACGATATCTCATTAGTCAAATTATTATGATAAAAATAGTTTGGACGTTATACGGGAGCAGATGAACATACATACATATCGGTCAAAATCGTAACCCTCCACCCACCGTAGTCGGGTAAAAATGTACATACTCTGTGTCAGTGACTGACTGCCGGATATGAGTATCTTTTTCATGTTTCGTAGGCAAAGGAATACTTTGGTACTTAACTTCGATGCCGATCATGAAGTCATCAGCGGTGTCATAATATTTATTTTTACCATATTTAATTTATTTTTTAATTTAATTTTCAGTTTTTATTAATTTTATTGATTTAACCATGCATTTATTTATTGTTTATCTTTTTATCTTTATTTTTTTATCTATCAAAATCACCCTTAGACTGGTTACCGCCACAGGTGACAAGAGGGCTGGCTCTTTCCTTGCTCAAAAAATTCGCTTGACAACAGGAACAGCTTGAATACAGGGAGGACATGCAGCCAGTATCCCACGCGGACGGTATTTGTTTAATTAGGGGTAGGTTTTTATTTTATTGTATTTTATTTTAATTTATGTTATATTATATTGTATTTTAATGATAAAACATGAAAAATAAAAAATATTTTTTTATTTTTTTAAATTTAATTTTACTTTTATTTATTGTTTTATATTTATTGTGAAATTATAATAATTTTAATAATCAATATTGGACTATGTCTGAAACAAATACATTGAATTGAATAATTTAAATACAAAAATTATCACATTAACTCGTTAAATCACGGTTTAGAACTAAAAAGATCCTAACATGGTAGGTAGGACCTGAGGGTTGGCCAGTTAATTACTTAAAATACACTATATTTATTTCAAGAAAACATTCATAAGATCTGAAGGCGTCGGACTCGCACATAAAGGGTTCCGTACCACCGTAGAATAAACACATCAAAAATATCAAGTTTGAGACTTGATATTTATTTTTAAATGTTATTATATTTTTAGTATTTGTTCTGCACCGGCAACAGAAATACACATTCAGTGAAAATTTCAACTCTCTACCTGTTACGGTTCGTGAGATACAGCCCGCGCTGACAGACGGACAGACAGACAGACGGACAGCGTAGGCCTAGTAATAGGGTCCCGTTAGCACCCTTTGGAACCCTAAAAAGTAGCCTATGTTCTCCGCCAAGACCCAGTCTATCTCCATACCAAAATTCATCAACATTGGTTCAGCGGTTTAGCCGTGAAAAGGTAACAGACAGAGTTACTTTCGTTTATAATATAATAGATTGAATAGGACGGACAAACATTTTCCTATCCATATCTGTAATGTTATTTTTTACGATAATTTATTGATGTATGATATATTTATTACTTGCCCATCCATACCTACAACAAACGCAATAAAGCGACTCCATTGTTTTGACAAGCAATGTATTCCCACTGTCGGCCCAAGACCATGCTGCAAGTATATAACAGTAAGCGAAATAGGGAGTTTTTACAGAAATGACACGAATAACTATGAAATGACAAGAGATGACACAAAATGACAAGAGATGACACAAAATGACAAGAGATGAAAAGAAATTACACAAGACAAGGAAAAGCAAACGAAAATCACGCTGCAGTGCAGGTCGTAGGTTCGATTCCTGCCCAGGACATGCATTTGTGTGCATGAACATGTCCGCATGTCCCGAGTCTAGGTGTAATTAAGTGTATATTTAGTTTGTATTTACAAACAAAAAGTAGTATATGTAGTAATATCAGTTATCTGGTTTCCATAGTACAAGCTCTGCTTAGTTTGGGATCAGGTAGTCATGTGTAAAAGAATTTCCAAGGATATTTATTTATTTATCATAGGCGTCGGCGGACTGTAAATACTGTACTGTACCTGTAATGTGGCACGACCGTAATATTTTTTCGTAATATTTTTTAAAAAATCCTTCACAGGTCCGACGTCGAACAAGTCCGAGCGGACACTGACAATACAAAGTTAGAGAGAGACATGGTTAGTTCAAGTACTTAAAATGTGAGATGGCGATATTGTGCGCGCGCTCGGAAATAAACAACGTAAGCGCCAAACCACATTTACTTGAATTAAAAAAAAACTACTTCATGAATTAAAATATGGTTGAAGGGTAGTTTAGATATCATTATTTGCTATGTTTTAGAAATAATTTCGTGATCTAAATCGTAAAAACATCGTGGTAGCAAGGAAAATTGTAAATAATTAGAGCTCATTTCATAATTTTTTTTTATCGAGAAAATTTCATCAAATCGTGATTTGGATTTAAAGATACTCAAGATAATATAGTCAAAAATCATACATCTAAATATAAGATTCCTAGTCCACATACTTACTTAAAGAAAAAGTAGAATAGAAAATCAACCAAATTTCGAACCCTCCTCTTAATAATGCCTTTTGAATATTCATGTGCATGTGCATATTACGGTCAGAATAATAAATACGGTTAGTATTAATAATTACCGGTTAGGTTAGGTTGTAACCAAGGTAAGGTTGCTTGAAATATATTTAATAATGGTGTTAATCCAACAGTCAGGCCGCGGCCGCGCCGCCCGCGCCGCCCGCGGGCTCCGTCCGGCGCCAACAAAACACTCAATACACATTTTGCCTTTGACGAAACTTTAATTAACCCCCGACAACAGATTGGAAAATTCTAATTACACGTACGCAGCGTCCGGTCCACCCGACTAATTGAATTGTTGTTTTACAGCAACAAATTCGGTAATTAATTTTGTTTTAATTATAAGTCCTTTGTCCCGTCCTGCGCTGTTTGAAGTGAAGTTAAATTACAAAGAAAAATAATGGAGGAAAATATGGTTCTTTTTTTAGGGCATCGAACCCTTGAAGTCTCGTTTACTAAGCGACAATATTTAAACTTTTTGTTCTAATTAAACCAATTACGGATCTCCCCAGCATCTTTGGTTTAAGAAATTTAATTAAAATTTTAATTAAGCTGGCACAATAGTAAGACTGCAAACAAATAAATCCCGCGCGCCTACGACACACGGGTAATTTAGAATAAAACGTTAGTTCTACACTCGGCTCACATTTCGCGGCGCAATTCAGTCACGCTGACACCACTGGCCACGATTTACGTATTCACGTTAGTCTACATTCGCACATAATTGCTACGGACGTAGGCGTTTTCTACGCTTCGCGTTTTGACTACGAGTTTTCATAGCTACGATGATCGTAGCTGTTGTTTTACGTAGCAAGCCTACATGCGTAGTGCGTAGCCTGCTGTGGGGCGTAGCACGTTAGCTCGTGTGTCGTAGATCGTAGAACTAAGTTTGGTGGAAACTCGAATAACGTTTCCTCGTTCATAACGTCTAGTCTTTGCAGTTTACGATGCGAAATCGCTGGCGATCACTCATGGCTGATTTTATATGCCATGTATCTACTCGTATTATTAGAAATTACGACAATTTCGTATAAATTAATCTCAGCTGAGACGTGTATGTCATGCGTGATTGTATTTCTCCGCGGGTCGGGTTATGTAAATGCGGCTTTAGTATACAGGCGCACGTACTTGTCCTAAACTGTCAAGTTTCATTATACGATCGTGTATTAGGACCAGTTGACATAATTGGAGATTAGATTAACTGTAGTTAGAAGACGCTATACGATTCATGTTACGTTCGCTAGTACGTACCTACGTTGTTCGAGATAACATAACATCGGCTTGCTATAAACTTTTTACTTTTTCGGCATTCGTCAATTAGTTAGACGTTATATCTATTTGTAATGACTGTTTGTGTCAAAATAAATAGAGAGAAAAACAATTACGTGGTGGTCTACGTGCGTAGTTCGTAGTGCGCCGTAGCACGCGTAGCAGTCAACGTAGCATTGAGGTTTTGGTAGCTTGAAATAAATATAAAGATAAATAATATTTTTTATGGCTTTAATTTCCAGGTCTCTCCACACACTAATCTTTCAGCTCCCATAAAGGCCAAGGTCCCGTGATTGTCGCATTAAATTTAATATTTGCACCCCCTCTGCACCCCACTCTCGATACGTGCTCGAGTCTCGTAAAATTTTATGTTAAGGTTTGGAGGTAACTGGCATCGGCGTATTGTGTATCAAATATCAGTCCTTATTTGTATTGAAACATGGTTATTATGTAAAAGCTGTGACCGGTTTTGATGGCGTGTATGGGGTCGGCTTCCTGTGAACCCTGATCTTAATTACTGCCAACTATTGGGAGTACCTGACCACTCGCTAATTTTTTGGCTTTTATCGACGTTTACGTTACTAAATTGTTCTCGAATTCATCTGCAACTACGTCGACCAATAAGTATTCCATTTTCCTTTGGCAAACACCATAGCCTTCTGCCATTATCTTAGTTCGACTAACTGAAAGTAAATAAAGAGGAAATCTGCCGGGAAGCAGCGAGTGCGTGTGGGTAGTTATTAGCATTTGTGAGATACGATAAGATTAAGCTAAACTGCGGCGCTACCTGGACCTTGATACTTATAAATATAAATGAATATTCCATTTTAAGTTTGTTACATTACAACAATGGTTTTTCATGTTTTGGCAAAACAACTCATAGCTATCTAAATGTAAACCCGATGATATACCCTTGTATGACACGGTAAGGCTTGTGTTTACAAGTATGGACTAGCCACGGTGCCTTCAGTTCATGCCCCAGTAGCACCACAGTTACTGTTTCCTAACCACTCTATAGGAAGCGGTAAGAATTATTTTTGCCGAGAAGTATGAATCGTTCGTAACTTAAAACATAAAGCTCTATTTACTTGGACAGCGGATTATATATTATCGTTTATAAATATTTTTCTGCTGGCACAGGTGATAGTATCTACTGGAATATTGATACCAAATTAAATTGGCCTTGTTACCCAAATCGCAGTACTAAAGGGTGTGCCAATTAACGTACCAGCCATGAATAGCAATGACGTTTCGATACGATAGCGGCCAATATGGGCCGGTGTAGCCCGATAACGACTGCTAGTTGGGTGGCGTTTGATGGCCAATAACAAATACCGGGATAGGTTCCAGGAGACCCTCCATATCTGCCTATTTTATAATTGTTTAGGAAAACGTTTGTTCATCATTCAAGAATCGTTAGATTCACATTGAAGTTAGTTAAATAAATAAATATCACCAGCCAAATACACCAAGCTTATGAACGCAAATTGAGCAACGGTTTTAATATGCGTACCGGATGGTGGAGTGGATAGTCCACCCGACCACTAGACCAAGCGATGAATATCCATAAAAAATATGAACTGGACGCAGCATATGTTTTACTTGACACGAGTTTTCTTCTTTAGCGAATAGTGTAGTCTCAAGATAGACGTGTTTCTGTTGTAATTTAGAATGTAGCTATTCCAGCCGTTCATAATCTTCCTCAATCTCCATTTCATGTTTACACCTCATAAAAATTGATTTTTAAGTAGTATTTTTATGCGATATTGCGAGATGCTCGCGGGTATCGCAGTGTCGGCTCGTAAACCGCGCATTGTGTCGCGACATAACCCCGGCGGGTGCGCAGAGTGCGCGGCCGTTAACGGCGCGGCGGACGGCGCTGTTACATGAAACATTCGCTTTTCAGTGTGTGCTATCATTTTTTCATGCGCCGTACGTTATTGATACTGTGAAGCTAGATCGTCGGCGGTAAAATTTTGTGTCGGTATATACGGCGACACCCGACACTCAGTGTATCGACACCGACACTACAACTGTAACAAGGTGTCACGGTGGTGTACACACGCAGATACTCGATGTATAAACTGAGTGTATTAGTATCATCGTAGCTTAGGAAAATTACAACCAATATTAGTTAATATTCCTGAAATTTCTGTAAATCAATTTGTGTAATTTTATTTGTGTAAATCCTAACTTTAATGAATGCTTGTAGAGCAGCTCATGTTAAAAGTGTTAATATTTATCAGAGAGTGGCAATAGAAGGCAGTGCACTTAATATTTACCGGGTTCATTTTCCTTAAGCGCTCTAGGCGTAATGTCACGTTCGCAAAATGTCTCGGAAAACTGTTAATAGAACATAGGTCTATTCACCAAACGTGGCTTACTATCCACTTCCCTTGGTGTCGGTTCTCAGAGGTCCAGCACGTAAATGGGCCCTTAATTAATTACTCGGCGCGACCGCAGCCAATTAGGCCGGCCCTCCGCCTCCGCCCGACAAGGCACGGCGACTTAGCGGCTTATTCGAGGGCCTATGGCGGCTCCGGGGCCCTTTATCGATGTACTGGATTAGGACGTATTTGCGACTGTGTTTTGGTTAAAGAGAGTGTTTAACTTGCTAGTTTCCCAATGACATTATTGAAAGAGAGAGACGAGGTGACTGTCTAAAATAGTTTGTCCATGGACACAGTACCTACGGAACATCATCTTGAAAGCATGTCTGTATTGTCAATACCATCATTAATTTTACTTTTGGTGAATAAAGGTTGGCACGCATCTATCAACTCGGCACCCGACCAGTACCGCCTCGTCGTCGGTCGGCATCCCTACTGAACCGGAAATAAGTGGACCACGCGCTGACCACGCGGCGTTCACTCGTTGACCACGCGAGCCACTGGATGATCACGTGACGTTTATGGTGTAAAAGCAGCGTCCGCCCGCGGACAACCTGTCGACAACGAGTTGACGCCGAGCGACGAGGCGGTGCTGGTCGGGTGCGAGTTGATAGATGAGTGCCAACCTTTATGCGCATCAAAGTGCCCTCTTATGTATTTAAAAGGTGTTTCGACTCAAAAACTAAAAAACGTTGCGTGAATTTCGCTACGTGTAGTGATGCGCTAAGTACAAATTGAGTGCTTCTTGCTTATCTGGTACTATATCTGGCTAATCTGTAGAACATCCCCTAAATTTAGTGTAAGTAATGACTGAATTATTTACTTCTACCTTTTATTAAATTAATAAAAAAATGTATTAATTTAATACTACACGCCATGGAACGAAAACCTCATTGTGTAAATCTGACATGAACGTTCGTGCTTTCGATCTTTCGACCTAATGCATCAAGTAAACGTGTTCGACAATGTATTATTCGACTAATCGATTTGACGAAGTGCTCCCGAGAAGTCCCTTGCTTAATAATACGTTTACGTGTAATCGTTAGAACCTCACTGTCTATTTCGGGATTAACATAAAATATAAAATATCCGCTTCGTGTAACAACAGGCTCTGGCTAGGTGGGTGTGTACTCACACTTCGATGGCCTTGTTCCAGTTGATGACGTATCCGCTGAGGGCGAAGGTCTCGATGTTGACGACGTGCACGTTGCCGCGCTCCGTGCCCACGTGGATCCACTTGGACTGCAGCGGCAGGTGCAGGCACGTGATCCTGGGGGGCAGGGGAGCGGGGGGCGGGGTCAGAGCTGGCGACATATGGCCTATGGCGGGGATCCACTTAAACTTTCACATTTAATATGAACCATATTATGCTTATCTTCAAACATATCCATGTAATTCATCTATATGTAGCTACCATAAAACTGAAAGCATTCAGCCGATTGGCTTACAAACAAAATCAATCTCTCAGAGCGCATCTGATCTACACCGCTGAATTATTTACACACTGACTCGGCGTGTACCGACAGCAGCCGCAATCAACGCTCTTTGGAAGCTAATCCAGACTGTGACGAGTTGGTGAAGCATCATACACTTTGTACGAGTATGTCTGGAGTTTTGAAAAAAGTTACGAGACCGTCTTTATTTAGTTAACTGATAAATCAAATTAACGTCACTGATCAAAATTAAAAAGTCTATATTGAAATAACAAGCACTATTCATTTTAACACTGCGTAGTATTTGAATATTTCTAACGAACTGAGAAAATATAGCACTAAAATCCTTTTTACTGCTGACTGTACACGCAATCTCGGTGTATCCTAGCAATATCATTTTCCGGGTGGATGCCACAAAGGGACCTCTGCCCTCCCGATACAATGGAACTGAGGCTGCTCTATCAATGTTTAACAATGCATCGTTCCCGATAGTCAGTGTGTTGTGTTTATAAGGGATTTTGATATTGAGTCGTCTGAATTTCATCTCCTATAGTAGGCACAAACAAGGTGCCCATACGTGTCCTCAACAGTTTTCACGTTACCGCTTATCCTTTGTATGTATTATCCAATTATCTCACCTATTGTTAGGATTTATACCAGGATACCATAAAATAGAAGCGATACTACTATAGTAAAGGGCACTGACGCAACTCAAATAAAACATAATCTATGATACTAATCTTTGCGCAAGTGTCGCGAGTCCAAGTAGGGCATCTCTACCATTTCCGACCAATATCTATTCATTGCCAAATAAAATTATACTACGCAGTATACGTTTGGTCAGATATTATATCCTATAATCGAACTAATAGCTAATAGAAGTAAGATATACAATACTACACGGCTACGGCTTTACTTTGATCCACGGTTATTGTTAAGCATAATTCTTTATGTAACCGCTCACTTTAATATAACCTACGTTAGTGTTTGATATTCTGGAACCATGTGCTCGGGTGATATGAAACGTAACGAGCCTTTGCTAGGAACGGCATGAATGTTATTTAATAACAATAACTTTAAATGAAATTCATACTAAAATGAAGACAAAATAAAACTGTAAATTTACATAGAAAGTTATGATCGACTTGCAGTGGAATTACAAATCACATTTGTTCCTAAAAATGCTCTTCAAAACCATTGTAAACTGGCTAAAATCTCTATGAATAAGGGGGTTAAGGTTCTAGGCCCTAGAAAGTCCAGACTACAACTTCCTTGACTAAAGGCGCATGGTATCATATCTAGATTATTCGCTTTATATGAGCTTATACATAAAACACATTCGGGAGATAACAAAACAGTAATTTGTGTCTCAAGTAGTTAAAGTTTATCTTAACCCTGGTCTGGTCACGTAGGGATAACTGGGAGCAATTGGCCCACCTTACGGGGGTAATTTTCCCACCAAGGGGTGATTCGGCCACCTGCATGAAAGAATATGCCTGGTGTATAGACAATAACTACGCGTATTAACGAGTATGATGTACGACTGTTAGTACGAGAGCTGGATAAACTTCGCCAGAACATTTCTTTTAATGAACCCTTTGTGGGGATCTGGTTACTAGTTATTGGTGTATTTTGGGCGTTATGTATTATCTTAATAGGTAAGTATGTGGGTTAATAATTTCATGCAGAAAAAAATCACTAATTTAAAGATGGAAAACACTAATAAATTTATGACTATTTATGACAACGTGGAGTTTTAGGACAGAATAACTTCAGTTAGGAAACACTTTCCATTTGTGCACTCCGTGTCACTTATACGGAAGATGGTATATTATTTTATTGCATTTAGGTAACGTACGGTAACTTAGATAACGTTTTGTTCATACATTTTAACATAGTTTGACAGAATTCGACCAAAATGCGGTCATAATGTATGCGGCGAAAACGTTGTCTTTGTTGGCGAATGTAGCCGTAGGAATGACACCCAGTGCACTGTTTAATTGTGGAAGGTTTTTATACAGATAGATAATTCTCATTCTCATTCAGACTACAACACACGACAAACGAAATAAAAGGAGGCATGCTTCAATGCTGTTAGGACCGAATGTCGGTAAATATGGGAAATTGACGTCAGAAAAGACGTTATAAAATTTAAAACCTTGAGCATAAGGAGTGCTAATCAAAGTTTAGTGTACAACATTCAGAGACAGTAACTAAGTGTCATGCAGAGTGCGAGGCGAGGCGAGGCGAGGCAGGCGAGGCCGGCGAGGCCGACGACATCAAACTAACACCCACTCACCCCTTTATTTCGTTTGTCGATTGTGATAGTTTGAGTCGTGATCTGTAACAGCGCAAACACACGCCTCAACTAAGTGCGATGTATTAGTAAACAGATAAATATCATACAGAGACCCAGTGTTGTCAAACAGATGTAGATGAAGTAAGTCAGTTCAATTATGATGAGGTGATATACCAAATTTTTATTGTAGTGTGGTCGATTCAAAAACAGTTCCACTGTATGATATTTACTCTGTGGCATTGGTATTATGTTAAGTTTTTTTATATTGTATTAACATGATGTTTATATCTATAGGGCGAAATTATCATTTTAATTTGTGTCACATTGGATGTATAAATGTAACAGAACAAATTTTATTAGCTAAGCTTGAAGCTGGTTATTGATTATTTCGCCCTACATTAGTTTTTATTTCAGGTGCACATAATAAAACCTTATAATAAACAATGTAATTGTCAGTGTTTTGGGGTGTTAAACATATGTATTAAAGTAGGTCAAAGGAAACCGAAAGGAAGGAAAGGTCAAGTCCGTAGCACCCTCAACCGACGGCAGTGCATGAGAAGATGTATGAATGTGGATGAAGCAAAAGAGGTGTGTCAAAATCGTAGTATGTGGCAATCAATAGTCTCTGCCCACCCCCTTGGGATACAGGCGTGAGTTTATGTATGTATGTATGTGTAGGTATCCTTAGGTATTCTACTTCCTTATGTCAATAATGAAGTACCTACATCATAAGCTAACATTTCGCAGTACGTCTTGAATGTGTGATAACCGTCAATATAATTAATAGCCTGCTGTCTATATTTACGACAGATGGGTGAAGTTAGGGTGAGCGATGATACAATATAAATAGGGTCACAGACTTGTTGAATATTATAATATTTGGGGTGGCGACTTTGATTTTATCGTTACATACGGGAATCAAACAAATCGGAGAACATTTTTACACACAACGGCGTGTCTGTAAAGTAAAGAAAAACAGGCAAACAATTTAACATACAAACTTCTACATTTCAATGAAGATAAACGATGTCCATGAAAAATATGGTAAGTTCTAGTCGGGTACAGCATTAAGAATACATCAAACTGTCACGCGGTCGCAAACTAGTACATATAATAAGGTCCTCGATACTATCAATCTTGATCACAATCCCTCGAGGGATCCGGAGTGAACCCACACCAACTACTTGGAGGCAGTGTGCGTGCTAATATCATTTTAAACTTACAATTTAGTGCAACTATTTATATTTAGTTATCGATCGAAAATCAATTGAAGTTGTTTTAAGAAGGCTTGAATCTCTATTTCCTTGTTTGAGTTATGTGTTGATTAAAATATCTAAACATACATACTATACAAACGTGAAGTACGATCTCTCGTGTAATTATCAAAGTAACAAACCGGAACCCGCAACGTAACAATTTAAAGTATCGTGTTTCGCAAACGCGTTTGATTCTGTTCGGCGCGGTGCGGGGCGGGGGGGAGGGCTGCTTCGCTTCGCCTGTTTGCTAACGAGGTGGCGGCTACGGTTTCAGCGCAGCAAACATGCCGCGTAGCCGTGGCGACGCGACGGTCGCAAGCGCCGAGTCATTAATACGCGGCCTAGATGGGCGGTAGGGCTGACACCGTATGTCTCAGTTGCATGAGCTGACTTCTGAGCCATCGACATTATTATTAGAGTAATAATGGTCACACTTCGAGTAGAACTGTGGAAGAGGTCAACCCCTTACCATTACGTATATTGCGACCCAGTTAAATGAATCGCTACCGTAATATATCTGTGGCAGCGATGATTAACTTTAGGTCTGCAATTGAGTTGCAAGCAGAGGTGATGGTAAGAGGGCTGAAAACAGATGTCTTAGTAAAATTAATGAAAATGTATCGCTACAAAGTATAATTCAATCCCTCTGTGAGCATCCAATAAGTATACTTATTGGGTTTATTGAAAATATTATTTTTCCCGCTAAAAGACGACACGAGCAGCCCTTCCGCCCGCCCTAGCCCTCAATGGCGCCGTTTAGTGAATTACTTGCTGCTTGCTAATGATTCGCGACAGTTTCGCTCATCTGAAAACTTTTCAGTACTGTTTATTTAAAATAGTCAACGACCTCAAAGAAATTGATAAAATCAACTCGAGTGCACTACAATGCGAGGAAACGGGTGATCACTCACGTTGCACTATTTTTTCAAAACACATCCCAGTAAGCAAACAGTTTATTAACAAGAATAAGGCAGTCGTTGCGAGCACGTCCCTTTAACGAAGTAGAGGAAGGAGGATAAAACGAAATTACTGTCTTCCTCACACGGGGCGATTTAATAAGAGATAAAAATTCGGGCCGCGGTGGGCCCAATCAGGTCGGCACTTGACCCCACATTGCCCCAGCTGTGGTAATTAGCGTTTTGTATGCAAACAACCCCTCATGCAAATGTAATGATACTAAACGCCTGGTTAGCACACGCCGCATTGTAGGTTAGATTGCATCTTAGCGATGCTCGGTGGGCAAAATAAACAGGAAGCCAAATAAAATGTGGATGACATCATCCACTAATATTAAATTAGGTTTAACAGCTAAGAGTTGGCTATACAAATATACTTGTAAGTATTATTTCAGTAAGTAAATGTATAGAGATGAAAACCTTTGGGGAGTCTGGGAGAATCTACTTTGTTCTGTGCAACAAACACATTCTTAACACAGGAAAACGTCTTAAATTCGCAATGATAGAGTCTAGAAGAGTCGGAGTAAGTCACCGGAGCGCTGTAAAATACGGCCGGATGTAGAAGTGGGGGGGGACCATAAAACTTGTAATTGTGACAAACGAACATCCGGGAAGTGGCGCAGAAGAGGCAGGGCTACCAACTTCCCCGCTACAAAAAGCTGGATTTAGTTAATTTCATGGCGTGGATAATAAAATATTGATGTGCTATCAAACGCGATCACTTGTTGATTTCATTGTATTTTTGCTTTGTTTAGAGTTCAACAAGTAGCATGTAAATTAGATCTTTACAATCTTTTGTTACAGCTGGAGTAGTATATTTAGTGGGCATTTAGTGCATGCCTTTGTGCTAGCCAAATATATTTTATAAATAATGTAATTATGAGATATTTTATTAATGCTGTCGCTGATACATGAACTGATATATGAAGGGTAATGACAGTTAGCTAGCGCACTTGCCAGCAATGCATTTTTATCAACCGCAGAAGCTGGCTCTAAATTGATTAAATAAAATGCAAAAACAACATATTGGTATCTTGTTGGGTTCGTCTTTTACTTTCGGACCGTTTGACACAATTAGAACGTTTGATACCATGATTTGGTTACCTGGTAACCTATGTATGTATGTTATTTGACATACTGGTCAAATTACATACATATGTCATATATTTCAGACATACTTCTTCGGCCAGTGAAAGATTACAAGTGGATATTGAAAGCACATAACCAAAAGAAACAACGCAAACCACTATAGATACCAAACATCCAAAAGGAAATTACCTTTCTCTCTGAAATTTGAGCGAGTGTTGCCTCTGCGGCGACTTCTGGCGGAAGGTCCAGAGGTGCAGCTGGTCGTCGGCGGTGGCCGTGACCAGCGCGCCCTCGTTCACCAGGAACCGCGCGTGCAGCACCGCCTCGCCGCACTCGTGCCGCACGTGCGCGTCCACGCCCGGCCCGCCTAGACTGAGGGGACGCGCTCAGGAAACACATTGTCTTAAAACGAACCTCTTCAGTTTAGGCATTTTTTTTTTATGGGACTAATCCCGCCACACATTCCTACCACTGTTACTCCTGTAAGCCAGGATCCACAATGGTGTCCAACGATGACGCCAAGGTTTGACCCTCGGCTCAGTATAGGCTAGTCATCAATTAAAATATTATGGAATCTACAACACTACGATCGGGGTGCATGCGTCTTCTCCCAGGATTCGTTTTTCATTTGGAATCTTCACGATATCCATCTGTGCAGGATGAAGTTTATTTTTCAATCTAACTCACGTTACTTATACAGACGGATGCTCTGATATTTAAAATTACGGCAGTGATATAAAAGTTTCCCAATCAGAATACTTGTGGTAAGATGTGAAACAACCCTCACCAAGCATAGAGTTGTCCACAAACTTTTATGTCTAACTGCAGTTTCCCGAGTTCCTACCCGCAAATGCACTGCGTAACGTGCTCCAGTGAATTACGTTCCGTTGCGCGCGGCGAGCGCCCCACCGCCGCCCGTCTCCACGCTTCCATTACGCTAATGTGTGGAACGGAATGAGTTTGTTCATTCGGCGGGCGGCGTTGACGGGCCAGTGTGGAATTCATTACATCGTCGCATCGCTTTGTTGATATACACAATTTCCAAAAAAAGTATAAAGCTAAAGGGGTAATAGTCCACCTCCAACTACTAATCCTGTAACTACTCCCAAAAGGTTACCTCAGATGTTAGATCGCACGTAATAAACTTGGTTACGTAAAAAGTTGTCGACGCAGAGTCCGTAATTAGCTTCGTCAGGACAAGGCGAGGGAAAAGAAGGTAAGCCTCGGGGGAGAAACGGCGCGGACTTACAAATTACAACCAGGAGGATCATTTACCTCTTTTTAGGAAAATAGGCTGAAAGTCGTTGGAAGATGTTACAATTCGCATTTTTTTGTTCAATGTATTTCACGTACGAATTTACATAATGGAGGGGTAGACATAGTGCAGGAAAACTATACCTTTGACTACTAAGTATAACACCATCAAGAGTAATTAGATCTGACTGGCAAATATGTGCGAGCGAGCGCTCAGCTGCCATGTTTGTTCGTTTGTATGTTTGTCGGCGCCGCGCCGGCATGCGGCATCGCGGCAAGTAAACACTCGCTACAAGGAATGGGTAGACAAGGGTTGTGTTCGGGGGTTGGGACTGTTAACTAGGAAATATAATTAATTTACAATAACACACATTACCTACAACACTTTGGAAAAGTTAGAACAGTAGGTTACAATAGTCCTGTGATACCCAGGCGAACATTTCCAAAAAATAAACAGTTGAAATTTGCGCCGATAGGACAAATAATTGATTCCTATTAAATTACATACTTACCCGTATCAGCGTGTGAACACTCGCCGATAATAGCTCAATTAATTAATAGTAAGGGTTTTAATGGGGTATTAGCGGTATTTGCGCTGAGTCAACGTGGCTCCACCCCTTTATTTAAAGCTATAATACCTATTCGCGTAGGAAATTATACAGTTGGCATCTGTTAAAGGTATTACCCACAATAGTCGAGCACAAACGTAATCGTAACGCCAAAGAGAAAGCGCGCTATCACAGTAATTCTTATTTATAAAAGGTGTCCCGTGAGCAGGCCGGAACGCAACACGCAAATAATAAGTGTATGGTCCGAAAACGAAAGAAATTACCTAAGAAGTTAATATAAGCTTTTCACAAAGTTTACCAATACAACAAAGCTATAAATCTTAGCTCTTTAATAATAAACTTTCGTAAAATATAGTCACAAAGAGAGCCGTCGAGCGGAACGAAAGTGTTTGAAGTGTTATTAACAAACGAAAAGCGCTTTAACGAAATTGCGATGAAGCTGCGAGCCACTCGACAACTGCTATCGACACCTTCACAGGTGCCGCGGAGAGAGGGAACTTCGATACATTCAGACTTAACAAAATCTACATTAAAAAAAAAAAAAAAGTTTTTATTTACATAGCAAACTCCATCTATATCTATACTAATATATAAAGAGGGAAATGCTGACTGACTGACTGACTGACTGACTGACTCATCAACGCCGAGCCGAAACTACTGAAGTTAGAGACATGAAATTTGGATAGTAGATACATTTTGTGACGTAGGCAAGCAATAAGAAGCGATTTTGGAAAATTCAACCCCTAAGGGGGTTAAATAGGGGATGAAAGTTTGTATGCAAGTTCGTCATTTTTCAAGTTAGAATTATGAGAATTTGTGATCAGGTGTCTTTTTAAAAATAAAAAATATGGTTTTCGGCGTTTTTGAATATTCAACCCCTAAGGTGGTAAAATAGGGGATGAAAGTTAGTTGGGCAGTTTGTATAGATGTTCGTCATTTTTGAAGTTAGAATTATGAAAATTGGTGCTTAGGTTCCTTTTCAAAAATAAAAAACTTGAATTGCTGCGTTTTTTAAAATTCAACCCCTAAGGGGGTAAAAAAGGGGACGAAAGTTTGTATGGAAGTTCGTCATTTCTGAGGTTAGCATAATGAAAATTTGTGTTTAGGTTTCTTTTTACGTATAAAAAATAATAATTTCAGCTCATTTGAAAATTCATCCCCTAAGGGGGTAAAATAGGGGGTGAAAGTTTGTATGGAAGTTCGTCATTTTTGTAGTTAGAATTATGAAAATTGGTGTTTAGGTTCCTTTTCAAAAATAAAAAACTTGAGTTGCTGCGTTTTTGAAAAATCATCCCCTAAGGGGGTAAAATAGGGGACGAAAGTTTGTATGGAAATTCGTCATTTCTGAGGTTAGCATAATGAAAATTTGTGTTTAGGTTTCTTTTTACGGATTAAAAATAATAATTTCAGCTTTTTTGAAAATTTAAACCTAAGGGGTTAAAATAGGGGGTGAAACTTTGTATGGAAGTTCGTCATTTTTGAAGTTAGAATTATGAAAATTGGTACTTAGGGTGTCTTTTAAAAAAAAAAATATAGTGTTTTTGGAAATTATGCGGGGTATGGGATACGGGATATGGGATACGGGATTTGGGTTTATGGGATATGGGTTTATGGGATATGGGATACGTGATACGGATACGGGATACGGGATATGGGATACGTGATACGGATACGGATACGGGATACGGGATTTGGGATACGGGATATGGGATATGGGATATTGGATATGGGATATGGGCTATGGGATATGGGATATGGGATATGGGATATGGGATATGGGATATGGGATATGGGATATGGGATATGGGATATGGGATATGGGATATGGGATATGGGATATGGAATATGGGATATGGGATGTGGGATGTCTGATACGGGATACGGGATACGGATACGGATACGGGATACGGGATTTGGGATACGGGATATGGGATATGGGATATGGGATATGGGATATGGGATATGGGATATGGAATATGGGATATGGGATGTGGGATGTCTGATACGGGATACGGGATACGGATACGGATACGGATACGGATACGGATACGGATACGGGATATGGGATACAGAATCAGGGATATGAGATACGGGATCCGGGATATCGAGTATACAGGATTTGGGTTCCAGCAAACGGAAACGGTTTTTTTTTTAAATTTATATCCTCCGCGGTCGAAGTCGCGGGCAAAAGCTATATAATATTATAAATGCGAAAGTTTGTGAGTATGTATGTTTGCTACTCTATCACGCAAAAACTACTGAACAGAATTGGATAAAATTTGGAACACAGATAGTTTATAACCTGGACTAACACATAGGGTACTTTTTATTCCGATAGTATGTTTATTATTTTAAATTATGCGCGGACGAAGTCGCGGGCAAAAGCTATGTACAATAAAATTGTGGTGACATTCCTAGTAAGTATAAAATACCTGTATTAGGATGTCACCGCTCTTCTTACCCGTGCTAACCGGGAGGATACAAATAAACAAAATCAATAAAACTAAATTGAAATATAAAACAGAACTTATGTTAGACTAATATAATAAGCCTTTTAAAAATAAGCAATATAAAAAAAAACAAACCGACTTCAAAAAAACCTGGTGCACTAAAAAGCCTGAAATAATATTTCTATTACCACCTCTGCCTACCCCTTTGGGAAAACCAGACGTGATGGTGTGTTATCGAGTATTTGGGGTCGGTGCCAATCTATCTTCTTACTTTTATAGTAGGTAGACTTGGCATACCAAGATTGGCACCGACTCCAAATACTCGATAACACACCATCACGTCTGGTTTTCCCAAAGGGGTAGGCAGAGGTGGTAATAGAAATATTATTTCAGGCTTTTTAGTGCACCAGGTTTTTTTGAAGTCGGTTTGTTTTTTTTTATAAAAATAATTTTATTTCACGATTTTTAGTGGCGCCATACCAATGAACATTTTGGCATATTGAACCGTATGAAGTAAGCCCAACAAAAGGTAACTGCTGTAAATCTTTGAGGAATTCCCTCGACTGTCTATGGTCTCCATCATTAGACCTGTAATGGCACTTTTAACCCATATGTACCCATATGTAATACATTCAGTATTTAAATAATTTAATGTTTACTTTGTCATGGTATAATGACAATATTTTATTTTTTGACACAAATAGGTTTATAAGTAGCTTTAGACTGACCCAGGAAAATATGTATCTTCCTAAGAATGATAGAAAAAAGATTGCTACACTGATAGCTTATAATATTAACGCTGTTGTAGATTCAACAAAACTTAGCATAGGAGACGAATCAGTATTATTTAGTTATTCGAATAATGCTGTGATTGACTGTTTAAACTTCCGAGGCCGACAATAGAGGTACATTCTAGTATCCCTGGCGTCTCACAAACGTGCGAAAATTATAGGAAGGAAGAGCGGCCTGGAACGCTAAGATTATTTCACCAGAATATACAGGGATTTTTATCAAAAACATTAGAAATTGAATTATTTTTAGAAAAGTCACAATATGATATTGTTTGTATTTCCGAGCATTGGCTTAATGAGCATCAAATGTTAATAAATTATGAAAACTACACGGTCATAAGTTGTTATAACCGCAAGTCCAGGCTTCACGGTGGTACATTAATATTACTTAGAAATATTATTAAGTCAAAAGAACGTAAAGATATAGTAGGACTCTCGGTCGAACAGATTATTGAGATTTCCTGTGTTGAGCTGGATAAGCACATTGTAGTATGTGTTTACAGACCCCCAAACATACAGAATTTTAGTATATTTGAATCTGTGATGGAAGATGTGTTAAAAAAAATCTTTGTAAGTAATAAGTCTATTATAGTCTGTGGTGATTTTAATATTAATATTTTAGAAGAAACTAGCTATACTGATAGACTGTTAGGCCTTTTTAAAGCATTCAATTTAGCTCACGTTTTTTTCGAACCGACCAGAGTAACTTCTACTTCTGCCACTTGTATAGATAATGTATTCTGTAGTTGTGAATATTTAGATACAGCAATAGTTTGCCATTTGCCGTCAGATCATAGTGGTCAAACGGTCACCTTTAATTCTACCATACCTATAAAAACCATAAAAATTAAATGTAGGAATGTAACATCAGGGAACTTACAAAAATATAATACTACTTTGTTTACCAAATTAAGTTTTCCCAATTATAACTTAGATGATCCTGATAGTTTTTACGCAGACTTTTTTGCAGTTATACATACAGAATTTGATAATAGATTTCCTATTAAAACAAAGACAATAAAACCAAAATTTACCTTCAGTGACTGGGCCACCCTAGGGATACGTAGGAGTAGGGAAAGGCTATTTGAGCTTTATGAACAGAAGGCCCAGCTTCAAAATGCAGCTTTTACTCAGTATGTTAGAAATTATTCTAAATTGTTTAGGAAAGTATGCCAGGCGGCCAAAACGATACACATTAGACAAAAAATTATATCTGCAGATAACAAGATCAAGACCACCTGGAATATAGTTAACAGTGAAACTGGAAAAACCAAACAACGCAATACAGATTTCACTTTAGAGACCTCGCGTGGTCTCATTAGTTCAAATGAAGATGTAGCACAGGAATTCGAAACGTTCTTTACAAACATCCCTGTAAAAACAACAGAATTTTTAAACTGCTCTCCTTCACTTTCACTCTCACTTCTTAAAGATAACATAGCCACTTGTCCTGTAGAATTTAAATTCGATTATATTAACGATCGGTCTATTGTTAAAGCCTTCAGTAACATACAAATTAAACCAACTGAAGATCTATGGGGAATGTCAGTAAAAGCATGTAAAACTATCATTGGTACTGTGGCGCCATATTTAGCTTTGATTTTTAACAAGTGTGTTGATCAGGGAGTCTTCCCGGATTTAATGAAATACAGTAAAGTAATACCCCTTTTTAAATCCGGTAATAGTAAAGACCCCAACAACTATAGACCAGTATCCGTCTTGCCAGTTTTTAGCAAAATATTTGAAAAGATTATGCTTACTCAAATGTTACATCATTTCAACGCAAATAACATCCTGCATGATCAACAATATGGTTTCACCAAAGGCCGCTGTACTATCGACGCCGGTGTCACCTTAATCAAGCATATCTTCGACGCATGGGAGAACTCACAGGATGCTATTGGTATCTTCTGTGACCTCTCAAAGGCATTTGATTGCGTCAATTATGAAATACTTTTGCTTAAATTGGAACATTACGGTGTTAGAAATAGGGCGCTCAAACTTATAAAATCTTACCTAGTAGGTAGAAAACAAAACGTTCAAATAAATGGTGTTAAATCGTTAGGCTCTCTAGTTAAAATAGGAGTTCCTCAAGGATCCATTTTGGGTCCTTTTCTGTTTTTAGTATATATAAATGACCTTCCGCATATAATACAAAGTAGGGCAGAGATAGTTTTATTTGCCGATGATACCTCTTTGATTTTTAAAGTAGGTAGACATGTAAATAATTTGGACAACGTGAATAATGCTATTCTTCAGGTCCATAACTGGTTCAATACTAATAATTTAGCATTGAATAGTAACAAGACTAAATGTGTAAGATTCTCATTACCTAATGTTAGAAGTAATGAATGCGATGTAGTACTAAATAAAGAAAAACTTGAATTCGTTAATGATACTGTTTTCTTAGGTATTACGCTCGACTCCAAATTACAGTGGGGCCCACATATAAGAGCTCTCGTGAAGCGGCTCAGCTCCGCCGCCTACGCTGTTAGGAAAATTAGACAACTTTCCGATATCGACACCGCGAGAATAGTTTATTTTAGTTACTTTCATAGTGTCATGTCGTATGGTATATTATTGTGGGGTAGGGCGGCTGACATCGAATCTGTTTTTATTTTACAAAAGCGGGCCGTTAGGGCCATCTATAATTTAGGAAGTCGCGACTCCTTGAGGGAACGGTTTAAGGAAATCAACATTATGACTGTACCATGCCAATACATTTATGAAAACATAATGTACACCAGGAAAAATTTACATCTCTTTAAAAAGTTAGGTGAGAGTCATCGATATAACACTAGAAATAAAGACAAATTAGATCAACCGCGCTTTCGACTTGCGAAAGTTCACACATCTTTCATGGGATACTGTGTCAAGTTTTATAATAAAATACCACCAAACATACTTAGTCTTAGTGAAACTAAATTCAAAACTTGTGTAAAGCATACGCTTTGTAAGCGGGCTTACTACACATTAGATGATTATTTGAAAGATAAAGATGCTTGGCTAGGTGCTGGTCCAGCTCCACCGGAACGGGAATAATTCCTCAGAATTTCTTGTTTTGATTTATTCCTTATTTATTTATTGTTTTCCTCTTCCTTCTCTTAATTTAGCGCTATTGACATATTAGTCACAATTACCACCTTTTTAAGTTGTGGAAATCATGTATCATGTAGCCATTGACAAGCATTTGTATGTCAATTGTAGCGGATGTTGTCTTGCCGTACGCTTACTTAGCTTTGTTGAACTATGTCGCTGCGGTAATGGATCGGTCATGCTCACTCTAATGTCCTTGCTTGCGGTGGCTCTGTGGAGCGGGTCACCCTCTTCCCTCTAAAATGGTTGAGGAGGGTGATGCCGCTGCTCAAGTCATGCTCGGGTTCCGGGCGCTGCTTGCGGGGACTGGTCCGCCCATTTTCCACTTGACACCGTTGTTCCAAAACTTTTACAGACAAGACCTAAGCACGGAAGGCATCACACCAAAACAATCGTTATAAATATTCACCTTTTGGTTTGACAGTTAAGTGGGAGTAGGCATGCACAGCTTTCTAGGCTAGTTTTTATTAATTTTTATTTAAATACCTTATTTTCTTTTTTTACTCACACTGTGTTAATGCATGCCTGCTCACATAGCGTTACTGTTTGAAAATGTATACAATTATTCTTTTGAAAAGAGTAACCATTGAGTTTCTTGCCGGCTCTTCTCAATGGAAGCAACATTACGAACCGGTGGAAACGCTAAAATATTGTTTATATTGACTATTTATAAATGCTCTAATGAGCTTACATGAATAAAAACCTTTTGACTTTGACTTTGACTTTGACTATGGGTGCAAAGCTCTCATCAATAGAAATAAATTAAGTCCAAACACCAGGTAATTGCTGTAAATCGTTGAGGAGTTCTCTCGACTGTCTTTTGACTCCATCATCAGTCCCCTAATGACAGTCACAACCCATCTAGGTGTAAAGCTCTCATCAATACTAATTAATCAAGCCCAAACACAAGGTAGCTACTGTAAAACGTTGAGGAGTTCCCTTGACTGTCCTTCGTCTTCATCATCAGATCCCTAATGACAGTCACAACCCATCTAGGTGTAAAGCTCTCCATCAGTAGAAATGAATTAAGTCCAAACACAAGGTAGCTCCTGTAAAACGTTGAGGAGTTCCCTTGACGTTCCTTCGTCTTCATCATCAGACCCCTAATGACAGTCACAACCCATCTAGGTGTAAAGTTCGCATCAATACAAATTAATCAAGCCCAAACACCAGGTAATTGCTGTAAATCGTTGAGGAGTTCCCTCGACTGTCTTTCGGCTCCATCATCAGATCGACTCCAGACCTTCATAAAAGAGTAGTGCTTGGAAATACTTAATGAAAAAAATTACAAACGCACTAGTCGCCCCTACGATTTTCGAAGGTTCCCTTCGATTTCTCTGGGATGCCATCATCAGATCCTGGTTTCCTTATCATGGTACCACCGCTGGGATATCTCCTTTCTAACAAAAGAAGAATCATCAAAATCGGTTCATAAACGAGGAAGTTATCCGCGAACACACATAAAAAAAAAAATATATATATACGGTCGAATTGAGAAACCTCCTCCTTTATGAAGTCGGTTTAAAAATGTGAGTGGGCGTGAGTGGGTGTGAGTGTGTGTGTGTGTGTCTGTGTGTAGCTGTGTGTGTATGTGTGTGCGTGCAAGTGTGTAACGTATTGATAACGTATTTATTGATGAGTTATTCGAGTGAGGGCACCACAGAACACAGAGTTCGAGAAATCACGTTTCGTCGAAGTACTGAATATTGAACTCTTACTCTGGGCATACATATTGGCTTTTATAGAATCACGCGTCTCACATCAAACTTTCAGCCGTCACTCGATTTCAGGAGTCATAAACTTTAGGCATAATTTTTATATTACTAACATCAAACCAATAACGATCTTAACGTAGTTCAAGTATAATTATAGAGCTCTATAGCAGCCCAGCTTTCATATTCATAGGCTGCCTTGTAGTTCCTCCTGGCTACATAGCCAGGTTTATATTCCGAATCTGAGTGATCCTCCCGCCAATATGACGTAATGAAAAAAGGCCAAAGGTAATTTAATAAAAGGAAAATAGATCCTCGGGGATCTTTATGTAAATATATCGACTCGATTCGGAAGCTATCGGCATAGTAGGGCTGCCTCCGATTGACATTAGAAAGTAAAAAGATTGTCAGATTGTCTTCATATATGATGTGTATCTGATGTATATTAATTGTCGCATTGAATTAATTAGATATACCTATTATATTTGAATCACGCCTTTAGTAGAGATCTTCCAAACATGCCTCGCTCTTCTAAAAATTTGTGTCGTAAAATTCTAGATGTCGCCAAGCTAATGTGAATTAGAAAGTCGTAGAAAGTAGATTTGTCGCTCAACTGATTGCGTTAATAGAATTCTTTCCTAATTATCAATTAAAAAGGAGAACTTTGCTAACAAAGAAGAACTTTATTCAAAGCTCATTACATGAGGGACATCCCTTAGGTAGAGAGAAACGGTATTTAGCGTTGTTCATCGAAATGGGAAAATATTGATGTAATTGAAATGCTCCGGATAATATGTACTTTAATTTCCATTATTCCTAATGGCGGCAGGAGTGCCACTGTTGACAGGAGGAGGGACTCCGGGAGGGAACATAATTGGAATGGATTTCTTGATTGTATACACGTGAACTGAGCACAAAAGCACTTACAATTTTGACTGTATCAATTTAAAAAACCGGCCAAGTGCGTGTCAGACTCTCACATAAAGGGTTCCGTACCACCGTAGAATATGGGATATTGAATGGAACCCCTTTATTTTAAAATTTTATTTTATTTTTAGTATTTGTTGTTGTAGCGGCAAAAGAAATACACATTCTGTGGAAATTTCAACTCTCTACCTATTACGGTTCGTGAGATACAGCCCGCTGATAGACGGACAGACAGACAGACGGACAGCGCAGTCTTAGTAATAGGGTTCCATTGGCACCTTTTGGGTACGGAACCCTAAAAAGGTTTCAACTACAAAGATTGTGCTTAATGACCAATATTTTAAGTTCAAAAGAAGTTTCCTCAGTTTAAGACTTATCGAGTTTTTAGCAAACGACAATTAAAAAAGTTCTCCCTAGCAACCCACCCTTGACTGGTCGCTTCCCTTCTTTTATTATATCTCCCGAGCTACAGAAGAAACTTTTTGATTTATTGCCCGAAAAGAAAATTATACTTTCATTGACTTTCTGTAGGCACAAGTTGTCGGTCACCGATCACCCTTTCACTCACTTCAATTAAAAAGTAATTTGACGGTCGGCTGGCGCCGGTTAAAACCGGTTTTATCTGCCTGTATTTTATTTTTATATAATAACAAAGGAAAACGTTACGATAGTTTGTAGTGTTGTAAACATTTTACCCTAAAACCCTGTTAATTAACACTAGTAACTTTATTTTTATTAAAGCATATATTTTGGTTACTGAAATGAGAAAACCAAGAAATGAGGTCTGAAAGTAAGATTACACCAGTACTATAAAAATATTAACTCTTTGAACACGGGTCCCAAAGGGCTACCAAAGTAGATATGTAAGCATTTTGGTAAGTATTTGGGATTTTGGTATTTTCTCTATCTAGCTTCGAGCAGCAAGTGCAATATTAAATGTTCTACTGTTTTCTATGGAAAAGAGATAATTTACGATCACATCGTTTAAGAAAAAATGTTAATTAAGAATCTAAACATGAAACTCAGCGTCACGCAATAAAAAAAACACCCAAGACGCTGTCTTATAATTTTTATTAGGACAGGCAATATTTATAATTTATTACGCCTTGAGCAAACGACGAGGGGAACATAATTATTAAATATGCAAACATCGTGGGAGCCACCCGGGAACTCGCCAAATGAATCCCGATCGCGGGGAAAATGTAGCGACTCACCGGCCACACTAATTAACGTTGCCTCCGAAAAGCTCGATACTAAAAATGGCGTGAATTCACAGAAAATACCCGAGGCGAATTTCCTTCAGAATCTTTTATTAATATTGAATGTTTAATTATGAATTGCTGCTTAATCTTGAATAATTCATGAGATTAAAATGGGTTATAACTGTTGCTACAAAGAAGTGTCCGTTTTTTAAAGGTAGATGATGGAATACGATTCGCAGTACCAAAAGCACAATTTTTTATTATTTACATAGCTACCTACTTAAAAAAAAAAATTGAGCAATCTAGAACGTTTTTATCGAAAACGAGAAAAAAAAAAATTTTAAAGAAAAAATATACGGTAAACAAAATATGCCTTTCCTTATCTTTTCCGTGCACCATGTAACTTCACAAGGAAGTTTTTGTAACATCTCCCAATCTGCCCTCAAGATACGACTGTAATTTACAACTGCTCAAGCATCGCCCGTAGGCGCAATGCACCTAGTGTAGGGAGCCCGCCTCGTGCTGGGTGCCGCATAAATCTCGCAGATACCATCGGGCCGGTACTAACTACCGTAAATATGAAAATGCTTGGGCATTAAGTATAACTGGATGCGTCAGGAGAAATAATTTTACAACCCCTTGTTTGCACTGACGGAACATTTAGACCAATTTATATTATCTTATAGTCTCTAGTTTTCTGTACATAAATCGGTGTTTATATACCAGTACAAACATACAATGCAACCCGTATCTATACTAAGAGATTTACAAACATACAACACCCATACCTTTTAAAAGAGATTTATTATAGTGGCCCCCCTTGCCCACCGTTAGGTATTAAACGAGGCACACTATACCTGGCAACCCCTTACGAGGCGTCAGGGACCATCTGCGGTAGGTCCTGCCGCCAGAGCATCCACTCTAGTACTCAACGTGTGAGTTGCACCGTGATCGCTCACTACCATTTATCCAGAATGGTACCGGAGCCGTGAGTCGCTCACCACCCGCACTCCATGGAATGCTAACGGTTCAATCCCCGCTAGGGACGCCAGAGTAGCCGACTACCAATTTACAAACATACAGTAAAAATAAGTGTTTAGAGAACTTTACAGGAGCCGTCACATCCAGCATGGAATCGAGCAGCTGTTGTCGTTGCGTTGGCGCGCCGCCAGAGCATGCAACCCATGCAACTTGGTTACTGGGCAATTATTTACATTAATATTGCTACGCTGTGTAATCAGTGTGCTGATTACTTTTGCATTAAACATCTGCCCCCTAGCCAAGTTCATTTTATACTAGCGTTTCTGCAAATCGTTACACTCAAATTTATGGAAATGACATACCTAGTCGTCCATAAATAGATAATAATGTCGCGATACAATTAAGCGAAGTAATTTATAGAAACGCTTGTAGACTGGTGATTTGCAGGTTCCCCATTACAAGGGTAGTGTGCATCGGTTATAATAAACTTATTCACGGGAAAAAACTAGTCATATTTTACTTGATTTACACTGGCTTTACAAAACATTTTCAGAAAGTGCTTTGCAACGTTATTATAAATAGATTATAACTTTCTACGAATTGGGGACGACTTACCACACGTACAAGCTACTTCTTAGTGTTAGTTGGATGGTTGGCTGGTCGCCAGTGGGTTGGTCGCGGCTGCAGTTGGCCGGAAGCCTGCAATAACCGGGGCCGCTGGCTGGCGACATTAACTTTTATAATCAGAATACTGAGCTTGATTCTTAAATCTTGTTTGTAATAGGTTCTTCTATTAATTACCTCTGTTAAATTATTCATATTATATAGAGGTCTTTTGTTGTCTGTATAGACTAAAGACTGTTATAATCTGAACTGCAAGAACCTATGCAAGAACTAGTTGATATCAGTGTTTCTCTACACGTAACAATAAATTGGATAACTTTATCAACCTGTTAATTGGCAAATTTGATAAAATCATGGCAGAGTTGTGCTAACTGAGGTTCATTTAAACTTCACGCCGCCAGCGCGCCGCGCTACTACCCTGTTAAAACTTAACTCGCAATACATTATCATGTCTAACTAAATAATTGCGATTTGTACATTTCAACTATAGAGGGAAATGATTTTAAATAACCAGAGCAATACGTACAGAAGTTCAGAGGGGCTACTCTGTTTCAAACGAAAACGAAATTTCGGACGAAATTCGCGTATTTCCCACTACGTTTCTCATTGATTCCGACATTTCTTACGAACGTAAATTGTTTGACGTTTAGATTCGACGACGACGAAAACGTCATAAAATTTTCGTTCGTAAGAAACGTCGGAATCAATGAGAAACGTAGTAGGAAATACGCGAATTTCGTCCGAAATTTCGTTTTCGTTTGAAACAAAGTAGGCCCTCAGTTTAGGATATAACCAAGCGTGCTTTCAAAGTTCGTAGTAGAATATATTCAAATTGTAACTCTACGAGTTATGGAGTGAGTTTCTTTACGCTCCCCTATACTCTCATGAGTTTGTACATTCGTTAGGAGTCTCGGTAACTAGCGCCACTATACGTAAGGCATGTTAGTTCCTCGGGTGCAGATATGCTGACCATGTTCCATGACGCTGCCGACTAGCGAGCGTACCACGCTTGATATCACGGTAGAGCTACTGAAAGGACCTTTTATAGTACTTCTAGTACTACTACCAGTATTATTCTCTTCATTTCATTTCTAGCCTGTACTGTCCCACTCACTGCAGGGCAAAGGCCTCCCCACCCTTTTTCCACTTGCTCCGGTCTATGGCTACCCGTGACCAATCCAATATTCTCTTCCACCTATAAAATGTTAATACCATTAAATCTTTCAAACTTATCGGATTACTCGTATTTACATAATCAATTTAAACTTCACGTATTGTTCGCTGACCCCTATTAAAACTTGTGTTTCCAGAGTAACCGATTTAAATTCTATGAAGCGGTTATTTAGTAGTCTGGGAGTAGAACTGAACAAAGTTGAAGATTTGAATAATGAATCCAATTAACAGTTTAAGGTCTAATTATTATCTCCTATCAGGATTGGACCTTCCAGAAACCGTTTTGTAATACGTATCAAATTGACAGATCCCAATATGGAACATCGAATCTTTCATCACATAACCAAAAACATCGACCCCATAACCCGTAGACGCCTATTTGAATACTTTCAACACTAACGAACAGGTTTAAACAGAATTTTTGTGAAACCCTACTTACATTAGCACTTAATTACCAGCATTGTTAGCGAACTAAGCAGATATCCGGTTTCACGATCGACATTTACACAGTTGTGAGTGCTCTACTCGCAGCACATACCCGGTTACACCCGGGTAGCACCTGATAAGCCCGGTCCGGCTCACGCGCCGGATGTCCGGCCCGCTGGGAGCTAGGTACGTTGACCGCATTCAAAATTGTTGGGCTAAAATATTTTCAGGATCAGATAAGTTTTATTGAGGGCAGGTAGATTGATGGACGAGCCTGTCGGCTGGCGGTGCTATTTATAGGGAAAGAGTTTGTTTATATCAGAATCTTTAATTTAAGACTAGGTGTAAAACATCTATGATCATTGGACCTTTAGTATTAAAAAAATACGATACCTAAATCCAGTTGTTGTTATGTAATCATAGTATTATCTATGGTAACAATATTATGCCAAAAACTAACAACATATTAGTACCGGAAGGGTCTGATAACCATAACCGGATTTGGCCACAAATGAACTATCAACCAATCCGGGTAAACATTTAATTAACTCCGTTGCCGGATAAAAAGAATCGCGTTTGGGGTTGCGCAGAAATAACCCGGCTCTTGCAAATACGGCTTTAATAGACCGGCGCGGGGGGCGGGGGAGGTTTAACCGCGGTCAGCCGGGGATTAACTGAAAGTATTCTGCAGTCAGTTTAACGGTGACCTTGGAGTAGGTGGAAAGGAAATAAGAGCGGGTTTGTTTGTTACGTTGTTAGTGATAATTATTCCACGAAAGGGAGGTTAGGTTAATGGCTTCGTACAATAATAGCATTGCTGCTTATCCCGTGACGCGTCGTATATAGCATACACCCGGGTGTAATACTTAACGATATATGGTCTATCTTCTTCTTATCGTATGGTTAGTGGCCAACCTAGTGTCAGAGTTGTTCAAGCCGCCCGAAGGCCTCACACATGGCTTAACGACTTCTGGCTAGATAACAACAACCGGGACCGATTTTTAACGTGTCCTCCGAAGCACGGAGACGCTCAGTTCAAATGCCACTAAATGGTCACCCATCTCTGCCTGACCTTGCCTAGTTTTGCTTAACCTCCAATCGTTTACCGATCAGTGAAAGCTAGGCACTCGGTGAACAAATGAACAAACATTCAAAATAGGCGAAAAATTTACACCGATTTATGTTGCTACTTTTATTTTTTGACAACAAAATAGGGACAACATCATAAATGCCTATCGCTACTCTTGAGGGAGGTATCAAGCATATAATCGATATTCAATTTAACAAATCAGATTTTCATAGTATCAGGAACCGAGGCAACATTAGCACACCGTCAAGGTAAACTAATAAAAGTAAAAGCTAAATGTAATCGGTCCATTACCCGCGGATCGTTTAGGCAGGGTAATGCGGGGCGCTCCCAGGGGCCCGGGGCCCTAATTGCCGGGCCCCGCCGCACCTGTGGGGCCCGATAGTTTTTGTACAATTACCATTTACATGAGAAAGATTTAGGAGGATTTCCCTACGCCTACGCACTTTGCTAACGTACGTTCTAAGAGGAGCGTGTGTCGTTGGTAAATTAACTTCTATTTACAGTTACTTTTAAAAACATGTTCAATATGTTTTTTTGTTTGTTTGTTAGGTGTCTAAGGGCCGTAAGTTTAATGGTAGGTGATCGATGGTGGAGAAAGTAATCAATCGATTTATATGGAAGACGGGAGATTAAACTCACTCCCGTGGTTTAAACTACAATTTTGATGTTACGGCCCTGATGATTATACATAATTAATATGATTTGTCTACTTTAAAAAAATACAATGATTAAATATGTATGTAATAATATAATAATATGTATGTATGTGTGTAATATGTATATGTATGTGTGTTGTGTATGTGTATGTATATGGGGATAAAAAAGTCGTGAAGTTATATTATTTTTTTTTTTTTTTTTTTTTTTACAATGATTAAATATCTCTCAACTTTGATAACGAGTATGGAATGTCGTTTCCGAGTTCGGTCTCATAGTTATATTCGTAACCGGCTTAAATCAATAGATTTTAAACATAAAACTTGGGACTACCTGTACAAAGCTATCCGACCCGGATATAACCGGCTTGTGGCGGCGCGGTCCGGCCCGAGCCGGTGAACATTCCAGCGCCACTCGACTTATGAAAAGCTTTCATGAAGCCAATCGTTTGTTCGGCGATCGCTTAAAAGCGAAATGGCCAATAATATTGAAACTTTATTTAAAATTTCGTTGTTGTCAAAGCATTGTGCCACAGAGTATAGTAAAAATTACTTTTTGAAATATTGTCTAGTCTAGGTTGGCCCCAGTTCCTTATACTCATAAGGTATTTTTTAAATGTACAACCATAAACCATCAAGAGTCTCATTCATGATTTAGATTGCTTTTCACCCAATACCATTTTACCTATTTAGAACAAGTTTAAAGTAACTTAAAACATCGTCAAACTATGCATTCCACAAAATAAATAAATAAACACTTTTTATGTACACTCAAAACTGTTTACGTATTTATGACGCTGACCGTACTAAAACTGGGGATGGTCGTAAATAGTGTTATGGTGCTGACTGTACGCGCTAAGAATACGCACTCTATCACTCATCGATGTGTAGGGGCCGTGCCTTGCAATATTTGAATTGCTTACAAAATGATGAACTAAGTTGGCCGATTACCCAACTATTAGGTTGTCTGTCGGTAACCACAGTGTAAAACCATTGTTATCCGTTTTATTTAGGAGTCAGGCTTTTCAAGCCAATTATTCGTATTGAACACACCTGGCGACGCAGTGGCGACGTCGCCAGTCAATACAAATTGTTTGAATACGTGGCTGGCGACGTCGCCTATGTGTTATGGCTCTTATAAAAGATGTTAGTATGACAACCAAAATGCTGCTATTACTAACGAAATAAAAATATAATTATACAAATACAAACCATTCGTTTTTATATTCGTAAGATAATTTTGCTTATCTTGAGGAATAAACAAACCGTTGCTAAAAGGTTAGGTATAGTCATCTCCCAGCAAAACATACCCGCACCTACTAACCGTGCTCACTTTGGTATTTATAAGTGGTCTCATGGACTTATGTTCCAATGCTGGGGAAACACCAAGACCCCCCCTCTTGCGTCTCCGCAGGTCTCGTTGTAGCTACGTTTTATGGTCCAAAGCGACCATAAAGCAATATAGTTGTAAGGCTTAAAGTACTCTTCCCACTATATTGCTTGCAACTCCAAATATTGCTACGAGTCTTTTCGATGGCATTTCTTGGTATGTTAGCCCCATGAACACTGGAGGGGCTCCCCGCAGCCCCTAGAGACAGTGCATGTACCAAGCACCTCGCGCTCATCATACGAGCGGTGACCCCTCATCATCAGGTTAATTAGCCAGTTGTTATGACACCGCCGACAGATATCACTCCCACTATTCTATTATTTATCGGAAAGGGGCGGGTATTTATCTAGAAAAGGGCGTTGTTTTTATTATTGTGATATAGCTAGTGTACATGATAGCTAACTCGGTTATAACTTTAATCTTAGCAAAGTGACGTATGTTCGGTCCTAAAACACACGAAGAAGTACTTACTAGTTTTGAAAAGAATCTATGAAATACGCCAACCTACAACTATTCGTAGCATCGGTACTAACAATGTCTGAATGGAAAGCAGAAGACACATCCTTACCGTTCGCACCATGTCATCATCAAACAATGATTTATTGGGAAAAGGATACATTCTGAGGTTGCCGCCTTTGTCCCCGATGGCCAGGAGCTTCTGTATGGGGTCCCATGCTAGCGCCGTCGGCGAAAACGGGAACCCGTGCCGGAATGTCTGTGAACAAAAGGGAGATGTAGAAGTAGATATACATTTAGAGTTGAGTTAAATATGGGAAAGTGAAGCTCCGAGCTCTGATTCCCGATTGTACCACATTTCCATGGATACAAACGAACGTTTCGTAATACAGATTTTGGTTAAATAGTTTGCAGGATAAATGTAGAGCATTGGGTTATTTAGGACAAAGCAACATTTAATGGTTTAGTTGGTTGGTTTGGTTTTTTAGTTCATTGAGGATATTTTCGTAGGTAGAGATAGATCTGTTACTTTGTCACTTTATTTGTATTTAATCCCGATGTTTTATAAACAGCTGAACTATCACCGTTTCACTAACAAAACGGTGATAGTACGAGCAGATAATGAGAGTCGAACCCTGGACCAGGTGAGTGGGATCAGCCGATAAGGCTACATTGTAACGGTTGTTTAATATTCTGTTGAGATTAAAACTATCTCGTTGAAAGTTAATTGATATTATCGGCGATGACATTACGGTCGATCAAAGGAGAAAGCGACGAGTTAGCAACGCTCTGTGAACATGTTTAAAAGGATAACTGGACATTGATTGACCAAATATAAGCCGAAGGTCTGCCACGTAGTGCCAATATTTCAAGGGCAAAATAGGCAATATAGGGCTCATATTAAAGTAGATACAAACGCGTAGAGGCAATATGCAAACATGGCATATTCCTCGCGAGCTGGGAGAGCGTCGTAAATATGTAGCACCGATCCGCGCATATAGTGTACTCGTATATTATTGATAGCTGTGCCCGCGACTCCGTCCGCGTCCAGTCGGTGAAGCCCTTAAATATAATTTTGTCTATCGTCTAATCTGTATTACGTCAGTCTGCATCCGTCTGAGTTCGTCTGTCCGTGGCTGTCTATCTGTACCAGTCTATACCAGTCAGGTGGTAGAGTCTGACCAGTAAGGTGGAGATCGGCATTCAAGTAGCTAATTTACCTTCGTTTCGTATGATGAGGGAGAGAGCCGGAAGCGCAACCCAGCCACCTCCCCGTCCCCACCCACTAACCCCACTCCCCTTTAGGTTGGAAACGTGCTACCGATGCCTTTGGTTGTAAGCATCTATAGGGTACGGTAACTGCTTAACAACAGGTGGGCCGTACGCTTGCCTGGCGCCTTAGTTGTATAACAAAAGTTTGACTTTATTTGTCTGTGTGTATCAGTTTAGCTGTAAGTATCTGTCCGTCTGAATCGGTCTGTCTGTAATCTATCGGTAGGTGAGTATCTCTGTCTGTACCAGTCTATCTGTATCCGTCTATCTATATCTGTAGTTACTCACAGTATCACGACTGAGCGGTTGGACTCCAGAGCTCAATGTTTAAGTTTGTACTTGATACCCATGTTCCCTATTTAAAATGAGTGAGTGCTCCAGGCTCACGGCTTAGGTAAGAGTCACTTCGCAACATCGTGCTTAAAAAGTTAGAGTCCGGAGTTTATCGTCTAAGTCAATTGTCAAAGCGTTTATTTTGTTTAGGCCTAGGAGGGCACTTATAAGTAGTCATTTTACATGTTTTCCTTAAATTCTAGCGCCGGATCGGAAACGCGACCTCGCCTGAGAAGTTTCTACTTGATACCCACATTGCTAATTCAAAGTTAGCAGGTCCTCCAGATTTATGTTTTAAGCAGGCAGTTACCCAGCAGCATCATTCCTGAGGGGTTGGAGTTCAGAGTTCAATGTCTATGTTTCTATTACTACTTAATTCAAAATCCGCAGGTCCTCTAGACTTACTTCTTAGGTAGGTAGCTTCCCTACGGCATTAGTATTGTGGAGATGAATTCCATAGTTAATGTCTAAGATTCCGCGTGATACAAAGACCCGCTTAATGTTTTTTATACGTAATCTAAATATATAAGAATCAAAGTCCTGATTGACTGACTGACTGACTGACTGACTGACTGACAGACAACGCACAGCCTAAACCGCTGATCGTAGAGACTTGAAATTTGGAGGGTGGGTTTGTCTTGATGTGTAGAGGTGTACTAAGAAAGGGTTTTTTGAAATTCAACCCCTAAGGGGGTAAAATAAGGGATGAAAGTTTGTATGGAAGTTCGTCATTTTTGAAGTTAGAATTATGAAAATTGCTGATTAGGTGTCTTTTGAAAAATAAATAAATATGGGTTTCAGGGTTTTTGAAAATTCGACCCCTAAGGGGTAAAATAGGGGATAAAAGTTTGTATGGAAGTTCCGTCATTTTTGAAGTTAGAATTATTTAAATTGGTGATTAGGTGTATTTTCAAAAATAAAAAAGAGTAATTTCAGGGTTTTTGAAAATTCAACCCCTAAGGGGGTGAAATAGGGGAATGAAAGTTTGTGTTTAGATTTCTTTCGTGTTTTTGGAAATTCAACCCCTAAGGGGCGAAATGTGGAGTGAAAGTTTGTATAGGGGTGGTCGAGTTCTGTTATTTTGACGGGAAAGGGGAAAACGGGGTCAAGGGATGTTTTAATAAGTCATCCATATCTCGATATTGGTTATGATTGCTTATTTGAATTGATCAGACTGGGGTTTCCGTATTTTTAATCATTTTGACGAGAAAGGGGAGAGCGGGGTCAGCGCATGTTTAGTCATCCATATCTCAAAATTGGTTATGATTGTTCATTTTAAATAATCAGACTGGGGTTTCAGCGTTTTTAATATTTTGAAGGAAAAGGGGAGAGCGGGGTCAGCGAATTTTTAGTCATCCATATCTCGAAATTGGTTATGATTGTTCATTTTAAATAATCAGACTGGGGTTTCAGCGTTTTTAATATTTTGAAGGAAAAGGGGAGAGCGGGGTCAGCGAATGTTTAGTCATCCATATCTCGAAATTGGTTATGATTGTTCATTTTAAATAATCAGACTGGGGTTTCAGCGTTTTTAATATTTTGAAGGAAAAGGGGAGAGCGGGGTCAGCGAATGTTTAGTCATCCATATCTCGAGATTGGTTATGATTATTCATTTTAAATAAATGGGGTATAAGCTGAGCCATAAAAATCATTTCGTAAATCAACACCCAAAAGGGGGAAACTAAAGGTAGAAAAGTACGGCAGAAAAATATGTTTGTACCCGATTGACTTGAAACTTAGTATGCATAGGGTAGGTGAGGGAGGAAGGGGAAGACGTAAGGTAGGGGGAAGTGGAAGGGGGAGGGGAAAGGGAAAGGGAAATGGAGAGGGCGGGAGGGGGAGGGAGCAGAAGGAAGAGAGGGGAGGAAAAGGGGTGGAGAAGGGGAGGGGGATTTGGGATTTTGGCTCTATATACCTACCTACCAAAACACGCATTCACCGAATTAGGTACCGTGATAAAGTTTGTATGGCTCCAATAAAAATCGTGATATAAAATTATTTTTTCATCCCATCTATTCGAAAAGGACGACTTGGTTCGCCTTTAAGTGAGCCCAAAGGTGGTGTTTTAAGGCGGTGTATAAGAAACTTGTTCCAAATTCAAAAAGTGCGCCGGAATGAACTTTTCCGCACACTTATGAAATAAGTGTGCGGGAAAGTAAATTGCGGCGCACTTTTTTAATTTAGAATATCTTAGTGTTCAGCGCCAAATAAATCCAACACAAATATTGTTTGAATAAAGACTGGGTGGTACGACGCGACGGGGCCCATAGTCGAGCCGCCAGCTGAATAAAAAAATAAATCAAATTAAAACGCGCGAACTAGCCTATGGATGCTTACAATACCGAAGGCAGTGCTCGAGTGTTGCCGACCCGGTTGGGCCGGTTGGGCTTGCGGCTCTCTCACTCATCGTACGAAACGCAGCTGTAATAGCTACTTTACGCCGATCTTCTGTGAGAAGATCGGCGTAAAGATCGATCTTGGGTGGTACTACCCCGGTCGAGCCAGCCCGTATATGAGCTGCAGTCAATTGGCTACAGTTTGGCTCTACCACCTTTAAATGTCTTATTAAATAATAATATTACAATAAAATATGAGGAGCCCTTTATTTTCTCATAGAGGGTGATGAAAAGTAGAGTGTATCTCTCGGGCGCAAAATATTTTTGGCTCGGGCGACGTACTTTGAATCCCTCGCTACGTTCAGGATTCTACTAAAGAATCCCTCGCTACGCTCGGGATTCTACTCTAGAATCCCTCACTTCGCTCTGGATTCAAAAAAGCGCCCTCGCCGAAAAAATATTATTTTGCTCCCTTATGATACAATCTACTATTATAAAAAAGCAAATACTGACTTAAAAAACCCTGGCGCACTAAAAAGTACTAAAAAGTCTTAAGTCACTTGCCCGGTTTTTTTTATTTTGAAGTCTACGCGGACGAAGTCGCGGGCAAAAGCTAGTTAGGAATAAAAAAAGTAAATTTCTTGAAGCAAGGAAGATATTAAATTTTGACATGTGGTGCAAGGCAGGTATTGTCTGATTTTAAGTATAGCGACATCTAGTTAAGAAAAACGAAACTTAAGATTGTAGAACGCAGCAATAAAATATTTATTATTATTATTAAAATTAAGATTATCTATTCCAAATAGTGTCGGATCACACACAACGTAGGGCTCCGTAGGGCTCCGCTCTAAATAGACGTATTTCAATAACTAAAACTTTTTTTTTTTCTATAATTTCTGTGTGGTCATAAAAATTTACAACCTAATATTTTAGAAAAAAATATCCTAGATGTTAAGTTGGACTATTAGTCATATCCATGCCAAATTTCATTGAAATCAATCCATTGGATTCGAAGTTGTGCGTGTTCGAATATTTAGGTAGTTTTTGAATGTTTTTGTGGCAACCCTAAACTTTACCGAAAAAAAAAATATGCTAGATGTTAAGTTAGACTATTAGTCATATCCATGCCAAATTTCATTGAAATTAATTCGGTGGATTCAAAGTTGTGCTCTTTCAAACATTTAGAATTTTTAAGTAGTTTTTTGAATTTTCTGTGGCAACCCTAAACATTTTCAAAAAAAAAAGTATCCTAGATGTTAAGTTAGACTATTAGTCATATCCATGCCAAATTTCATTGAAATCCATCCGGTGGATTCGAAGTTGTGCTCTTTCGAAAATCTGAGCAAACATACAAACATACAAACATACACACAGACAAAAATTCTAAAAATGATAAAAATGAATTCTGCTGGTCCATCTAAGTCCCCCCCACTATTTTTTTTCCAAATATTTCGAATGTACAGACGCGACCAATTTTACATTCTTATTATATGTATAGATGGCAGACCACGGGCCGGGTGCGGGACAGCTTGCTTAAACAGTTTCAGATGCGATGGCGAAGGAGGATGGCGTTTTGTGTAGAAATGAAGTACGAGGACAATGACGAAGCATGACAGGGGTATGCATGTCGCATGTTTTAACGATGGTAATTATTGTCCCTACTGAGGCGCGTCGTACCGGCTAGGCGGCTTGTAGTTGTGTAGTTTAAGGTGGGAGTTGGTTGCGGGCGGCAGACGGCTGACGGCAGACGGCAAACGTCAATCCTATAGAAATTGAGTGTCGTCGTGACGTCGCGACGTCACTAACTCGTCGTAACTTCCACCTTGATATCTCATAGGACTGGATAAATTAAATAACAGTCTTATAAAACTGCAGCACACTTGTATTCAGGTAGAATGGTGAAAATAGAGAGAGAGCAAGGTTGCCAGCACAAACATTAAGGATTTAAAAAAAAAAAAAAATATAACGTCACGACTTGTATTCCCATTCGGGGGTAGTCAGAGGCTTGAGTGGCCATACACCACTACATTGTGGAGGTATTAAGCCAACTCAAAGCCCACGTTTCACCAGATAGTCAGAACCCAACGTGACAGGTGGTGAACCTTGTCGCTAAGGATTAAGGATTTGCTTACTACTAATCATTCAGTGTTGCTACGCAACACCTACGTGACGACAAATTATAAAATGAGGCAGGAGTGCTTATCTAGGGATTTTAGGGCGTTAATAGGCTACCAGCCATGACCGTCCACCAACCCATGGTCCTGCCTTGCGGCATACGGACCGGATCATCAGGAGATGCACGCGGTACTTGCTCGGGGCTCTTTCCCGCGTGCACTTCTTCGCTCCCTACAAATAAGTATGTACCTAATTAGTATGAAATTAGGTATCAATTTATATCTTTCAAGGAGACCACGGCATCGAATCGATATGGTAACTGCCATGGGTAGAGGGTGGGAGTACTATACATAAGAAAAACCTGCTTGCACACTCTTTCTAGATCTCCGCACAGGGCATTGAAACCTTGAAAAACAAGTTTATCAGCGCGCAACAACACCCGATAATTGACCTCCTGATATCGGAGAAAAATAATTTCGCTGCGGTATAAAAGCAGATGGTGCGGTGTGGATGGCACAGTTGTGCAGCTGCCGACATGAGGGTACTACTGGTAGCGGCGTTCCTGGCGTTAGCGACGGCCTCCGTCGTCAAAGATGACAACTACAACAATGTTGTCATCGGCAAGGAGGCGCTTGGTGAGTGATCCTTCCTAAGACATACATATATTCCCAACAGATTTGGAGCATACACTTTTTTCTTCAAAATAAGATGCCAGTGCATTCGGGACTGGCAGTCAATGGCCGCGTCTACAAGCCGCGTCAGATCAATCATATATGATGTTATATCTTCGTGGTCAGACGTCAAAACATTGTCAGACGCGCTGCTCGGTTCATGTAGACGCAGCAATTTTCAAAATCCCATAAAGTCTGTTCGTTTCTAAATTGTAAATGGTATTGATGTACAGTGACCGTGGACGTGAAGGTGAAGGAGATGTGCGTCCTAAAGCTGCTGAACCAGATCCTGCAGCCGACCATGTACGAGGACATCAGGGAAGTCGCCCGCGAGTACTTGCTCGAGGAGAACACCGACAAATATCTGGTAACACAACTTATAACAAAAGATGCATAAGGTGTAAAGACAAGGGATAAACGTGTAATTGTGAATGATGAAGCTCTTGTCTTGCGGAGTGCGGAATCGTTTCTCGAAAACGAAAGGCGAACGGTTTATGCAAAAGTAAACATCTTGAGAAGTCTCATGTCTGGCCAAATTTAATAATTTATCATTCAAAGCCTGTTTTAAACGTACATTTTACGCGCTAACCTGGTGGTAATTAAGGTTTTAGTTACCGTACCCGGTACTGGCTCTAAGTTCATAACTCCCAAACCACGTAATAGTTATTTACTGTTCTTTACTCCGTTCTAGATATTTTATGATGAAATATGATCCTAAACTTCCTTCACATTAATCCCATGGGAATTTTTTCGACGAGATAGGAATATCTAATATTAATGGTAATGCTGGTACTTTGTTCGCATGTTTTTTTTACTTTTACAGTCAGCTACATAAGTCGCTGAACATTCTTAGTTTTTTTAAATCGGTAATAGACCTTATTTTACAAACTATGGTGAACATTGCCAAAGCCAAATATTAGCAACATATCAAAATATTGTTTGGACCGAGAAAAATTATGAATAAAAGTGTGCAAGCGATTTGCAAATCTAATAATGTTCATCGACTTATGTTGCTGACCGTACATAATAATAGAGATCCTCTTCCTCGTTCGCTCAATTCTGAGTATCGCTAATATTGCGGATTTCTTTCCAAATGTGATGTTCATAATATGCACTGTGTACTGCCTTGCAAAACTACGCCTACAGCGTTCTTTGTGTTATCCGACCATTGAAATTACGGATCATAAGGTCTAACATTGATTTTCATCATTCCAGAAAGCGGACGTCGTGAGGACATTTATCAATACCTTCAAGATGGGCATGCTACCTCGTGGCGAAGTCTTCGTCCACTCCAACGAGCTGCACATCGAGCAGGCTGTCAAGGTCTTCAAGATCCTATACTTCGCCAAGGACTTCGACATCTTTATCAGGACCGCCTGCTGGCTTCGGGAGCGTATTAACGGCGGCATGTTCGTCTACGCGTTCACCGCCGCAGTGTTCCACAGACCCGACTGCCAAGGCATCACCCTCCCTGCGCCCTACGAGATCTACCCCTACTTCTTCGTCGACAGCCACATCATCAACAAAGCTTTCATGATGAAGATGAGCAAAGCGGCCACCGATCCTGTCATCAGCGACTACTACGGTATCAAGGTCACCGACAAGAACTTGGTCGTGATCGACTGGCGTAAGGGAGTCCGTCGCGCTCTCACTGGCGAAGACCGTGTTTCATACTTCTCTGAGGACATCGATCTGAACAGTTTCATGTACAACCTCCATATGAGCTATCCCTCCTGGATGACCGACGACGTTTACGGCTTAAACAAGGAGCGCCGCGGTGAGGTTCTGGCTTATGCTAACTTGCAGCTGTTGGCTAGAATGAGGCTGGAGCGTCTGAGCCACGAAATGTGTGACATTAAGCCGATGATGTGGAACGAGCCCCTGAAGACCGGCTACTGGCCTAAGATTCGCCTGCCTACTGGCGACGAAATGCCGGTGCGCCAGAACAACATGATTGTGCTTACCGAGGAGAACTTGAAGGTGAAGCGTCTGCTGGATGACGTCGAGAGAATGATCCGCGATGGTATTTTGACTGGACGTATTGAACGCGTAAGTATCCCGACCGAAACTTATTATTAAGTAAAAGTAAAGTGGACTAAGTGAGTAAGTAGCCCTTCACTAGTTCTAAACCTTATAAAAATATTGTTTTCAGCGCGATGGTACCATGATCAACCTCAAGAAGCCCGAAGACGTGGAATATTTGGCCAGGTTGGTTCTCGGCGGCATGGGCATGGTTGGCGACGACGCGAAGGTCATTCACCTCACCCACCTGATGAGGCAGATGCTCTCTTACAACTTATACAATGTAAACAAGTGAGTTCTTTGAGACCTATCTTGGTTTTTTTTCTAGACTGAAGCCTATTATAGTATCGTCCAAGTGCACAATTATCTCTAGTAATCGTTATTATTTTTATGGAGTTTAGTCATCTTAGATCACAACGGTGCATTTATTTGCAAGATAAAAAATATAAGTCATATTCTCCCTCATCAGGTACACATACGTGCCCACCGCTCTCGACATGTACCAGACCTGCCTCCGCGATCCAGTGTTCTGGAGGCTCATGAAGCGCCTGAGCGACAACATCGTGCTCTTCAAAAAGCTGCTCCCTAAATACAATCGCGAGGAACTCGACTTCCCCGGCGTTAAAGTCGACCGCATCACCACTGATAAGTTGGTCACCTTCATGGATGAGTATGACGTTGATATCACCAACGCTCTCTACTTAGATGAAGCCGAGATGAAGAAGAAGAGCTCCGACATGGTTTACGTCGCCCGCATGCGTCGCCTGAACCACCACTCCTTCAAGGTCAACGTTGAAGTCACCTCCGACAAGGCCGTAGATGCCGTTGTACGTATCTTCCTCGGTCCGAAATACGACTGCGTCGGCCGACTCATGACCCTCAACGACAAGCGCTTGGACATGTTCGAGTTGGACAGCTTCATGTACAAGCTCGAGACCGGAAAGAACACCATCGTTCGCGATTCCTTGGAGATGCACGGAGTTATCGAACAGAGGCCTTGGACCCGTCGTATTTTGGAGAACGTTGCTAGCGATATGGGTAGTTGGACAAAGAGCTTGGACGTACAGAGCTGGTGGTATAAATCCCGCGTTGGGTTCCCTCACAGACTTGTCCTGCCGCTCGGTCGCCTCGGCGGCATGGCCATGCAGATGTACGTGATCGTGACCCCCGTCAAGACCGGCATGCTCCTCCCCATGATCGACATGAACGTGATGAAGGAGCGCCACGCTTGTCGCTGGAGTATTTGTTTCGACACTATGCCCCTCGGCTTCCCCTTCGACAGGGAGATCGACATCCCCAACTTCTTCACCAACAACATGAAGTTCACCGACGTCATGATATATAGGAAGGACATGTCGACGCTGGCCAACAGCAGCAAGGACGTGGACCTGTCCGACATGGTGATGAAGAAGGACGACCTGACGTACCTGGACACCGACATGCTGGTGAGGCGGTCCTACAAGGACGTCATGATGATGAGCGCCGACAACATGATGAGGATGTAAATTGGTCGTCTTTTGATATAAAGTTAAGTAGAAATGAAAGCTTGAATAAACGCTATTTAAAACAGCATTGAAGTGAATGCAGCCGTTTCTTTTTATTGATAGAAAGCTCTCAAATTGAAGATTATTGATTCAGTTAATTAACAGCCTGATTTTTATTTGGGTGTACTTGTTATTCAATCAGTAACTTAATTTTACACCATACATAGAACACACAATACGAGAGATATCTGCATAAAACGAAATTTGAGAATATTTTTTTTTCTTTTAATAGAGCTAAAACAAATATTATTTTCAAATTTCCTTGCAAGCTAACACTTGGCTCTGAGTGAACAAACTAGTAAGATTTGATAAAAGTAAAACTTATAATAAATGGTAGTTATTTAATAAATCTAAGTTAATATAGGTCTATTCAGAGTGGTGGATACTCATGATAATTATTTATTTATGAAACTTGAATGTTTGTAAGAATTTAATTGTAGGACGTTTTTATATTCGATTCGCCAACCCACACTGAGCTAGATTGGACTAGGCCTGAATAATTAACTGTACTGACTGATATGACAAGCATTCCCTGCGACCCAAGAAATATGGGGAGACGGCCAAGTCTGAACAGGACTTAGTGGTGTTGAAATCGCAGAGGGACCGGCCCAACTTTGGGCTCAACTCGGAAAGCAGGCGTGTCCTAAACAAACAAAGTTAAGGCAAACATTTAGCTCCCTTTGATCCCGGGCCCTTTGAGACCGGCTTCTTATTTAACATTTATACACGTGAAATATACAAATTAAAGCAGTTTTCAGTTACGAGTTGTCATGATTAATGACTTTCCTTGCGTGGCTTGGTCTTATGATGGACTTTGCATACATTGTGGGATAAGCGAGGATTCAAATTTAGAGTTAGTCCATTTTATTTCCAATTTCTCGCTTTCGATGTAGCTTTTCGCACATATTGGTAACTTTTTCTTCACTTTTTCGTTCACATCACTTGGGACTTCATAAATCGTTCGTTCATTCGTTCAATTGAAATGCTGTCCGAGCGCGCACCCGTCGATGGCATTTTGCAATTACAGTTCAACTCTAGAAACAATCCACGAATGGTAATAAATTTTCGCACTACAGCCAGGAACTACGCAAGACTTTTATATTTGATGAATTCGAATATGAGGCTGTTGAATTTTATTGTTATTTGTGCGTCTACATTGTCGACGAGAATTATTTTAGTCAATGTTATCTAGTGTTGTAATTGTGAAAGACCTTATTATATTTGGTAAATAATAATTAATTTACATAATACAATATTGAGGAAACCCGGTACTAATTGACTTTGGCAACGAGGCCTACTGAGGCTTCACATTAATTCAATCAAACGTACATAATTACAACAGCGGGTGTGTTATGTAAGTAGATAAATGCCTTTGGGCATGAATAATTAAATTACAAATACGTTAATTAACTTTGATGCGAATATGGATCAAAATAATATGTTAGGAAGGTCCGGGCGCCATTTTGCCTAGCTAACCCAACGAAACGTTCCGGATTTGAGGCACACATCACAAGCACTACAAGAATTCATCGATTCCAAAAGTATGAAAAGTATTCCAAAAGTATGAATGCCGTAGCCGCTTCAGTTCTCTGTTTGTAATCGGCTTATTAGTAGGTATACCTATTATTCTAAAATATTTGTGTAAATTCAGCTGTTTAGTAGAGCATTGAGCGCCGAATCAGAGGCTTTTACAAACGAAAACGAAATTTCGGAAGAAATTCGCGTATTTCCTACTACGTTTCTCATTGATTCCGACATTTTTTACGAACGAAAATTGTTTGACGTTTAGATTCGACGACGACGAAGAGGTCAAACAATATTCGTTCGTAAGAAATGTCGGAATCAATGAGAAACGTAGTAGGAAATACGCGAATTTCTTCCGAAATTTCGTTTTCGTTTGTAAAAGAGTAGGGCCTCAGCTTTATGATAAAATCAGTGCGTTAATTAGTTTCAAGAATTAATTACGAGTTTGTGTTCATAATGGCGGTGATAAGTCTTCGAAAAATCCTTTTGTACAGGCGTTTTGTTTAGAAAGATGCAGGACTATATTGATGAATCAGAGATACGTGAAATGGGAAATCCGTGCATCGATACTTCACGCGAAAATGTACCTAAATATGTAACGTCACGACTTTTATCCCCGTTCGGGGGTAGTCAGAGGTTTGAGTGGCCATACACCACCACATTGTGGAGGTATTAACCAACTCAAAGCCCACGTTTCACTAGATAGTCAAAACCCAACGTGACAGGTGGTGAACCTTGTCGCCGTGTATACAGGAACTGGCTATTACCTAATCCCGATGGATAGGTAGGTTTCCTCACGATGTTCACGCGAAAATCACGTTCGGAAAAGAAAAATACAAATGACGTCACGATGCAACAGGAACGTTCTCTTTGTGTCTATTCGCTTGCAACCTGGGACGTGCATGAGACGCCAATGAAATCCACACATGAAATATTCAAGCCATGCATCGTCGACCTACTTCTCAAATATCATTTCTATCTGAAGGATTCGATAGAATGCAATTTCTATTCAATTGAATTTAGAATACGACCATGAAGTGGAGAAATCGTGTCCATTTTAAGATTTTACAGTCGACTTACGTATGTGGCGTTTATAGTTATAATATAGTTGTATACAATTTTGTAAGATCTTCAAAGTTGAAATAAATAGTATCACTTATAAGTTTGATATTCAAGTACTCTAAAGAATATATTTTTTAAATATACTTATGTAGATCAAAATAATAATTTCGATAAAGCCTCAGGAAATAATCTTTAATAACCTATCATTGGTTCTGTCACAACCATATCCGTTTTCCCCGACGTTAGCCGGATAACAGTGAGTGACATATCAATCAGCGCGGCACAGAGGGCGCTGGTATCGCAGCCAATCAGAGGGCTCCGTATTGGCTAAATTGTTGCGATGTTTATCTAAAGAATTTGAAAAGATTGGTGACGGTCGGAAATTGGTGGATTGTCTTCTAGACCGAAACAGGCCGTGGAGCAAAGAGGAAATTACCTGGTAGGTTTGATTTATTTTACTGCGATGATATTCAATTAAGTTATTCTGAAAATAAATTGTGTCTAGAAATCGACACTTGAAGGATTACCTAACATTGGAATGCGTTGATATTATTCGTGAAGTAGATATATAATGGACTTGTTATCAGAATAAAACTTCACCAACAGTATACTATACTGCATCATACGCCTCAATGTAAAGAAGTTTTTAGTCGTTTCAGTAGGCTGTGCTGAAAGTAAGCCAAAGGTAAAGGACAATCACAACGACTCAAGAAAGACTCGCGTATAAATCGGTAGGTAGTCAATGTACTTTATCAGAAACTTGTAAAAACTAACGGACACAATTGATGTTCACTAATAAACCACTTGACAAGTAAATGGAGGCAGTTGATCAGTATTCCCAGCCGCCCACTAGACTTAATAGATTAATTGCTGCCCATTTATCACTTACCAACAATTTCAGGCACAAATTACTTCAATAAATCTCCTAAGGGATGATATTACGATTCGAAGCAAAATTACAAGTCAAATTACATTTTAATAATATAAGACGTATTAAGGTAATAACTTTTCTTCGCCTCGCCTGTTGGTTGGTAAGTTGCTGCTAGCGCGTTAGCCCTTCCAACTAAGCTAAAATGTGGTAGTGGGCTCACATGGCTCAGATGAGCATCGAATCCAGAACTCGTCAAGGTTACGAGTGCGACCCTTCTAACCGCTAGACTTAACAACATCCATACATTCCCACTTATGTACAGATAACTGAAAACAAAACACAGTTGTGTAATTAAAACACAAACAATTCATTGATGGATTGGGCCGGCACAATAGCGCCCCCGCAACAAAGGGCGCGGGCCCGAGCGCCCCCTGGCGGCGATTGTCGGCGGCGCCTCGGTGCGCACCGACGAGCAAGCCCTTAGTGTTATCCAATTAGGTTTCGTGATGTTTTTGTCTCTAGAATCATTAAAATGATCATTTATTACGCATCCTATCAATACATCGCGTTTGTGTAAGAAGCAAATTAAATGACCGATAAGTGGTGTGCGATTACAACAGTTATATATTCAAAACATTAGAATCAATTAATGTCGGTATAACTGATGGTAAATTAGATAATCAATCATGGTGCTGATCACAAGATCTTAGTTAATTAATGCAAAGTCCAATCATGAATGCGGCGAGCTGTTGATACCGCGGGAAGCTGCACAAACAACGCTGCACGTTCCAGACCCGCGACTCCACGTCGTGATGTAGTCGCGAGTCTGGTCTGATCTTCTTAGTAGACCCACAAATAAAATAAAGAGATAATGATCTCTTTGAGTTAAAAGCACCTGGACCAAGTGGTAAGCCAATCAGACATTATTAAAATTAGATTTAGATTGTAGATTAGTATAAAAATATAATAGCCTAGTAAGTTCTAAACACACAAAGTTTTCGTATGCTTTGGTAAGATTTCATTTATTAAAATATCATATTTCAATTTGGTCTGGGCCTGGTCTGGTCTGGGTGTCACTGGGACCGCCCTCAGTTCATTGTACGGTACCCATAATACAAGCATTGCTTAGTTTGGGTCCATATAATTGGTGTGTAAGTCTGGCGATATTTACCTATTATTTATTTGTGTTATTTATTAATTTAATAAAATCTAAATTAACTCAACAATTTAAGTTATCAACACAAACCGAGATAACATTACGTCGCATCTAGTCTAACCTAAAAGAACATTAAAAACTTGGTTAACTTTCATGAGGCAATTACTCTGAAACCGGAACTCAACCGCACTGAAAATGACTCGCCCGCTCGAGTTAAGCGCCATTAACTTGACGTTTAAAATATCGAGTGCTAAAACAAAAGTTTGTTGTCAAATGGAATAATGAATCGCCCAGTGGCCTACATAACGGCCGCGAGCGGGGCGGGCGGCGACGGCGACGGGCGGGCGACGGGCGGGCGGCGGGCGGGCGGCAGGCGGGCGGCGCGAAGCGTCTGCGGCTCACCGGGTTCATTTGCTCACTCCACTCACTTTTCAATCGTGTTTCATCAGTTTTCAATCCTTTCGCTTCATTTGGCTCAACAATAGAGCTTTGTTTGTTCCCGGCTCTCTCGGGAGCTGAATACGAGTGTTACGTTTCTGAACTATTTCTCATTGACTTCATTGGTTAACAGCTTCTTTATTACAATCGAATCAATGGTGATCATAGGAGTATGAAAATACGGTAATAACTTGAACACATGTTACAAAATAATGAAGTTTCTACGTTCTTGAACATTTAATTCTCCAAAACTTTTAATACCGCCAAAGGAAGCCATATTCATCTCAACAACAATAGTACCATCCGATTAAATTACTCATGCAGCTAAAACAATGTAACGTGATCTTTGTCGTAACGCATTAAGAATCATAATACGTGTACAAAACGAGGTGGGGAAGTTAGCGAGGCTTAGCAGGGGATTGTCGAGGACCAACTTATTGTTATTTTAACGAGGCGGAGACGCGATTGTCCCACTTCCAGTTATCTGATGCAAATTCAACTGAGCCGAGAAACGACACTTGCTTATTCATTGTGGAGGTTATAACTCTAAAAACTGCAAAGATTCGGAAGCCGAATAACTCAAAAAGTATATAAATCAAATATGTCCTAAGTACTATAAGCCAGTAATCTACACTAATATTATAAAGAGAGAAGATTTGTATGTTTGTATGTTTGGATGTTTGTAATGAGTAAACTCAAAAACTACTGAACGATTTCAAAAATTCTTTCACCATTAGAATGCTACATTATCCCTGAGTAACATAGGCTGTATTTATTACTAGAAAAAAATAGGAATCCCTACTAAAACTTCAATAATGTAACCCAAGGTGTAAAAAAAATTGCCATAAAATGTCTTTCATCGCATGCGCTACGGAAACTATTAATGATAGAATAAAAACATGTTCTACAATATTAAAGAACATATCAATATCTACAAAAAACTTCGCGGTACAATATGTCCAACTATTGTAGTTACGTTACTATAACTACTTTTTTACATTTTAAAAGTTGATAGAAATGCCGGCCAAAATCAGACCATGTTATCTATACCTTAGTATTAATCCTTATCCAAATAAATCGGACATTCCATTCAAAAGAAATTACGAATTTAAAAAATATGGGTTGAAAGTTTGTATGGAAGTTCGTCATTTTTGAAGTTAGGATGATAAAAATTCGTGTGGATGTTTCTTTTTATACGGGACACGGAATACGGGATCCGGGAATCCCGGATACGGGATACGGGATACGAGATCCGGGATAACCGGGATACGGGATCCGGCAAACGGGATCCAGGATCCGGTAAGAACGGGAAACGAGATTCTGAGATACGGGGTCCGGGATCCGGGATCAAAGATACGATTATTTTAATTTTAAATTCTACGCGGACGAAGTCGCGGGGAAAAACTAGTATTCAAATATTATGGATTCAATGTGATCAGCATTTACAGTTGCTATCTGAGCGAAGTCACACGCATTTTCTTGGCTCAGGATTTCAAATACTACATCGTTTCACCTGATACCTTCCAAATACGACAAATAAAAATAAACTTTTGTACATGCTTACTTATCCCAAAAAAACTAAACGAGTATACAGAACAAAATACGAGCTTATACAGGGTGTCCCAAAACTTTGCCACATGGAGGGGAAGTACCTTAGATATTGAAGTTAGGGAATTTTACTGAATGAAGACTTCATTTTTATTTTAAAAACAATACGAACTGCATTCAAAGATTTTTGAAAACTCACTTGCCACACTCGGGAATCGAACCGGCTAAAATCCGAAAAAATAACACCCTGTTATTTTATGGCATCAATCGATAGGATCAATGATAAGAACCAAATCTCTCTTATAAACGTGGTAAATTAAATGAAAGGAAAACCATGAAATCTAAACTTATAAATTCATGAATTCAAAGATAAAGTGTATCCACAAAAAATGGAGCCAATTTCGAGCAACAAATTGGTTAGTTTACCATTTTTTATTCGTTCAATTAAAATAAGTGAAGATTTTATGGTTTCCTTTCATTTTGAAAACTCGCTTGCCATACTCGGGAATCGAACCGGCTAAAATCCGAATAATAACATCCTGTACTTTTATAGCATCAATCGATAGGGTCAATCATAAGGATAAAATCTCTTTAAGAAACATAGTAAATTAAATGAAAGGAACCCCATAAAATCGTTACTTATTTTAATTTTCAGTTATTTTAATTCTTATAAGTTAAGATATCACGGTTTTCCTTTCATTTAATTTCCCATGTTTGTTAGAGTGATTTGATCCTTGTGATTGATCCTATCGATTGATGCCATAAAAGTACGGGGTGTTATTTTTTCGGATTTTAGCCGGTTCGATTCCCGAGTGTGGCAAGTGAGTTTTCAAAAATCTTTGAATGTAGTTCGTATTGTTTTTAAAATAAAAATGAAGTCTTCATTCAGTAAAATTCTCTATCTACAATATTTAAGGTACTTCCCCTCCATGTGGCAAAGTTTTGGGACACCCTGTATATTATGTAGAAATTTTCAATAAACTTCTCCAATGCAGTGACCGTCATCGACTTACAACAGCTGTGTAAACCTTTACAGAACTCCAAAGAATGGGTCCCAGCTGGTCCTTGAGACACACATCTAATCTTAGAGTCGCCTTCACCCGCTCCGTCGTAATCTTCCTTTGACAAATTGCCATTTTAAACCTTTCTGATGGCACCTCGTGTAGTGTTATCTGTCTGAGCAATTTGCGTCACGGCTTTATCTGGAGGTTCCATTTGATGAATTGAAAGTGCCGCAAGGTGAGAAGAAAGCCTTTATTCAATTAGAATAATTTCTCCCAAAAAATGTTTGAGAAATTGCCTAATGTAGCGTCTCAGACCATCTTCAATTTAAAGAAACCACAAAATTGCTTCTGAAAAATCAAAGATTCTCTCATGTTGTGAGTCTTCAGAGCATCAAAACCTCTATACTGGGTGGAATCGAAATCGTCGGCAATATTTTAACCAGTGATTCTACACATGATTCAGAATATAGAACAAGAAAATATTCTCATCTAGAGGATAGCCGTGGTCCGTGTTCATATGCCATTTGGCCCTAAAGGACCTAAACGGACCACGGCTATCCTCTAGATGAGAATATTTTCTTGTTTCATACTTTTTAGAGCGCGATTTTTTAGTAGTCGGGTTTTAGTTTTTAAACTTACTTTTTTTTCCTAAAATATTTTGAATCATGTGTAGAATCACTGGTAAAAATATTGCCGACGATTTTGATTTCACCCAGTATATAGCGGGTGAAGCGCTGGAAGGCTCGCGTGGGAGTCTTTGAGCTACTCAAAGAGACTCCGCGCAAAGACAATTTGGCGGTGAGCGCGAACAATTTTTCACCCGGTTAGCCAGCCTCCGGACAAAGGGCCGCCGGTGACTGACATTTATCAAAAGACCGGTGGGAGACACCTTTTGTTTCGTGACAATATGTTAAATGAGTGCCCAACAAGGATCATTTTTCTCCTCCGCTTTTGTTTCATACAAATATCAGCCATTTATTACGGAATTCATACGAACATTTTTTCTCTATTGTTCTGTGAATAGATTACTCTCAGTTATAAACTAAAGCGTGTCTCAACTGTTTGTGATTTTCTTCTTTGTTAATTAAAAAGTGGTTTCGTTGATGTAAACCAAAGTAGATCCCTTTCGCATTAAAATTCATAATTGAAGTAACGAGAAAAGTTTCAGGTACCTACTGTCCCCAAGTTCATATTTGAACAGAAATAAATGAGTGATGATTTAATTAAGTTAAAACATAGCCGGGAACATACGGAATACTTGAAAGTTTGCGGAATGTACACTCTCGAGTTTAGCCTTTACGTGTATTTTAGGTGAAAGTACAGTCCCAGTAAGTTATAGAGCGCTTTTTATCACCCCTTGTGTTTTTAAGCAAAAAGTTGGCAAGTGTCGTTTTGCGAGCGAGGCAGGGCAGCAGATGGCCGCGGCGCGAGGAGCAGGCTGCGGGGAGCGGGGCACAGCTCGCTGGGCTCTCTAGGTAATTGAGTCTGCTCAGCTAAACAGAGTTATTTATCTTGTTACTAAAATAAAAAAGTTGAGTGGAGGATATCGCTTTTCAATTATCTTCACTTTTATACATCTTGTTTCGTTGCTTGTATTGTCAAAGTAAAATTAAAAACGAAATAATATCTAAAAAATACTGTAACATTGTGGTGTATGAAATAAAATAAAACAAAGAAGATTGACTAACTTTTATTACTAGACCAGTGCTGCCACCTGTTTACCCGCTACTACCAAAGTCAGACTCCGTATATGACAGAACAATACAAAGCCACAATTGCCATACCTATAGCACAAATTTAAAACATATAAAATTATTTTTGTAAAAAAAAAACAAAAAACGACTTCAGAAAAACCTGGAGCACTAAAAAGCCTGAAATAATATTTCTATTACCACCTCTGCCTAACCCTTCGGGATAATCAGGCGTGATGGTGTGTTAGCGAGTATTTGGAGTCGGTGCCAATCTTAGTATGCCAAATCTACCTACTATAAAAGTAAGAATATAGATTGGCACCGACTCCAAATACTCGCTAACACACCATCACGCCTGATTATCCCGAAGGGTTAGGCAGAGGTGGTAATAGAAATATTATTTCAGGCTTTTTAGTGCTCCAGGTTTTTCTGAAGTCGTTTTTTGTTTTTTTTTTACAAAAATAATTTTATTTCACGATTTTTAGTGGCGCCATACTTTGTCACCCCAAGCAAGTGCAAAGCTCTCATCAATAGAAATGAATTAAGTCCAAACACAAGGTAGCTACTGTAAAACGTTGAGGAGTTCCCTTGACTGTCCTTCGTTTTCATCATCAGCCCCCTAATGACAGTCACAACCCATCTAGGTGTAAAGTTCTCATCAATACAAGTTAATCAAGCCCAAACACCAGGTAATTGGTGTAAATCGTTGAGGAGTTCCCTCGACTGTCTTTCGGCTCCATCATCAGATCGACTCCAGACCTTCATTAAATAGTAGGTAGTGCTTTAAAATACTTAATGAAAAAAAATAACAAACGCACTAGTCGCCACTACGATTTTCGATGGTTCCCCTCGATTTCTCTGGAATGCCATCATCAGATCCTGGTTATCTTATCATGGTACCACCCTTGGGATATTTTCTTTCCAATAAAAAAAAAATCATCAAAATCGGTTGGCGTGATATTGAGTTATACGTCCATTTGTCGCGCACATACTTAATGCAAATTTAAGATTTATGTGGTTTTCTCATGGATGCCATTGTCAGAACTGGATCAAATTGAAATGGGACCACACGAGAAGCACCAGCTTTCAAATAAAAAAAGAATCATCAAAATCGGTTCACCCAGTCGAAAGTTATGTGGTAACAAACATAAAAAATAAAAATGATAAAAAAAAAAAAAACATACAGTCGAATTGAGAACCTCCTCCTTTTTTGAAGTCGTTTAAAAATAGCAAGCGTCCGTCAGACACACACAACCCCACATGAGCCCGAAGCATCCCAAGGTCAGGGGATGAGCCGCGCGCCTCATTTCCTCTGTCTCTAATATTCATTCCGCCTACTCAACGAGCTAATACGAAATGTTAAAACGTACAACGTTAATAACCGTTATCTTGTATCTGTTTTTCATGTGAAGGTAATGTACTGTTACTAATATGGCTAGGCTTTTATATTTCAAACATATAAAAGCCTTTAGGATTGGTAAAGTGATTTCATGTGTATCAAGTGTCTCAGAGTCGTAATCTTTATTTTAGATACATATTCTGCGTGATATGACACTCGGCGCCATTAGTATTTATTTTATACAGTTGCTTTTATGAGCATCAAATTTTTTACTCTTTCATTTGAATGAATCATAACCTAGACTAGACTAGAACATAATCAATTCTCATTCTGAACGACCTCTAAAAACACTTAAACTGAGGCTGAGGATGAAAAATCTAGTCGGAAAAAGTAGTACAAAATATTACTTTATTTTGAGATACCTACTTAATTTTCCACGAGATATCATAATTACTAATACGTAAAAATTCAAATAACACTTCCATAACACTATTACATTCCAAAAGCACTGATTCAAGTGTAATAAATTACAATTGTTATACAAAGCCCTTCATGCGGAATGATAAAGCTTTAACTCCGATTTGAAACATTGCGAGTTGGATGTGAGTTGCGGCGTTGTTAGTTTCTAATGTGTGAAGCTGTTAAATGGACTGATATTGCAAAAGTTTATTTTATTTCATAGTGCAAAACTTTGCTATTACCATGGGAATGTGCGTATGATACTTGTACATTATTTTTGAGATTACCGATTGGACACGCTAAGTAGAACTTGTATTTTAATAAAAATAAATATAAATATAACGTCACGACTTTTATCTCCATTCGGGGGTAGTCAGAGGCTTGAGTGGCCATACACCACCACATTGTGGAGGTATTAAGCCAACTCAAAGCCCACGTTTCACCAGATAGTCAGAACCCAACGTGACAGGTGGTGAACCTTGTCGCCGTGTATACAGGAACTGACTATTATCTAATCCCGAGGGATAGGTAGGTTTCCTCACGATGTTTTCCCTCACCGTTAGCGAACTGTAAAACTGTTGTATTTTAATATAAAGAAATATATAAAATGATTGGAAAAGGGGCCATCCATTAATTACGTCACACGAATTTCATGATTTTTAGATCCCCCCCCCTTGTCACAGCTGGTCACATTTGCGAGACTCCCCCCTCCCTGTGTGACGTCACATATTTTTTATAATATCCTGGGATAGGTGTGACGTAATTAATGGATGGCCCCAAATGGAAATACTCAAAAGAGTAATATTGACAAATTCTTATTTACCTGGTATGTTTTAACGGTTAGTTTTTTTAAATTAGTTAATAAATTTACGGCATAAGCATCTGCTTGAAAACGAACACCAAATATAAATACAATATAACAAATACTCGTGGAATAAGTTGTGATGTTTGGAATAGTTAAATGGACTGTTCTTGCGAAATTTCATGTTTATCTAGTTGTGAACAATGTGCCTCCCGTGGGTTATGAGGAGAAACAAAATAGTTGGAGTAGATTTCCTCCCAGAACATGCTTTGCTGTGCGAATCGCGAATATAATAAAAAGAGCGAACAACAAAAATATTTTGTTTATGTTGTCCAATTCAAGTTACGTCATGTCGACGATTTTACTATATCGGACTAAGTACTTTTGTATCAAAAATTATACCTATACGACAGACCAAACATCAGCTTGCTCATGAGACTTCTTACAACCTTCAACAGATATGATGACCCTTGAACCGGCGACCTGGGTTCAATGGATGGATGTCGCCCAAAGGTCACGCGCTCATACAAGTTGTATGAGCGACGAGCAGGTGCCAGGTGGGGTGCGAGCGATCTGCCGACGACATCGACTGGGGATTACGGTGCGGTGGTAACCACATGTTTTATACATGAAGAGATTGGCGGACGAATGGGAGGTTCCACACGAAAACGAACCACTCAAGATTGAGGTAAGTATTTGATTGATGCCAATTCTTCTAACATTTGAAATAATATCTGAAATGGTTGTTTTGCGACCGCAAGTACGATGGCAATACAACTGTACTGAAGGGGAGACTATAACTATAAACACTACCCCACCTTCTCCAATTATATCATCTACCTTAATATGCTATACCCTGATTTTCCTATGTATCTATAACTACTGATTCGGTTGGCATATCCTTAATTTTATTTAACTAACTAGTGGGCACTGAATTTGTTAGTATATCCTTCTTCTTATCCTTAATTAATTAATTAATTAACTAGTTAAATAAAATTAAGGATATGCCAACCGAATCAGCAGTTATATACATAGGAAAATCAGGGCATAGCATATTAAGGTAGATGATATAATTGGAGAAGGTGGGGTCGTGTTTATAGTTATAGTCTCCCCTTCGCACTGGTTACACCACAGAGTAAAGACTAAAGAAAGAGGTGCCCTTATTAGATATATGTATGAAAAAATACGTGGTCATTGTTTTTTCATTTTCATTGTTCTATCTACCGGTAAATAGTTGAACTACTCGCTTCGTTTTATGTCGATGTTAGTACTAGGCTCGGCCGAGTTGCTTAGGGCCAGTCCCCTTAGTAATTGGTCCATGGGTTACACTATTGAAAGGGTACACGACTCCGAGCTAAAAAGTAAACCTAACAAATTCAGTGCCCACTAAAATTTTACAGCAATTTGCCTCTAAAACCCACGCAAAAAAACAACAACATCTAAAGCTCGCAACACACGTGCGTCACGCTTTAGCGAGCGGAAAATTGATCAAGCTTCATAAATCGCAAAGACACCGCGGAATTTCATTATGCCACATACATAAATAATGGCGGCGCTGTCATGTCGAATTATGTCAGCTTTTACAAGGGCGCGTGTACACAGACTTTTTATGGGCTGTCGGCAGACAGCAAGATAGGTGCAGTATTATTAGATACCTAAAGTGATAAACAGAAGTGGAGTCTGTGGGAGAAATAAGAAATACCTAACCTGTCAGATAAAGTCATAACCGTAACCGATTGTATGAGGTACCTTAACGTGATGAAAAGTCGTTGACCCAAAAGGCCCAACCTATTTTTGCAAGTATACCTCTGAATTACAAACATATGAATACTGTTCATCTGTTAAATTGATCACCAGTAATTCGGTCCTGTATTTTCATCATGATGATGAAATGGATGATAATTCTCCAATGATGATGCAGGCTAATAGCCTGCATTCAAAGAACAATACACAGGATACGAATAAAGACTTCCGTATAAACAGTTATCTGAATCCTTCGAATGACGCGTGTCTAACAAAACCTTTATCTTATTTCGTATTCCCTTGTATGTTTTCCGTCACTTCACGCGTGTAATTTTCTTCGAGACGCGTGCGTAATTAGGGCTCTCTGTCTTTCGAATTAAAATTTAATTGGAAGAGACTCGGCGCGTTTACTCACGTCTTTATTCAAATTGGTACTTAGGGTGAAGTTCGGGACTGACGTACCTGAAACAAATAAATTAATTCTTGAACTAAGGTGCTTTGGAGAGTTACAGTTAAAGACGGGATGGATACATAAACCCCCAAATTTATAGAAAGTTGGACGGACTAACACTGACATTAAACACCATTTTGTTCTAGTAATACTTTGTAAAATCATTGTTAACTGGCTAAAAACTATAAATATGGGGGCAGATGTATAAATTGTGAACCGCAAAAAGCCATCAATTCTCCCTTTGTTCGTATACGGGTAGCTCATCGCAGATGAAATATTTAGTTGAACAACTTTAACATGTCTCGCGTCTCCACAAAACACTTGAAACTACCGGAAGTCGTCGCCGACCATCGATCGAAGTGTCCGCCACAATAGCAGAGCAACAGGTCCACGGAACACTCACAGCCGAATAAAGATAGAGAGATGATAATAAACAAAGCCGATAATGATGAATTCAATGAGGGGGTGGTAAGCTGTTAGAGAATATAAAATACGACAGATATAAAGTACATGACGTAGGTAATCCGTTGACCATTGTAGTGAATCTCGAGGATACAAGCACCTACCCCATAATAAAACGGATATTAAAAGGGACTGAATAAACACAACAAAATAACGACGCCATCTTTGCAAAAGCGGTAATAACTTAAGCTTTAATATTGGACCAGCGAGTGAACGAAGTTTTTCTGAAAGCGGTTAGTTTCAGAATTTATGTTTGGCTAACGGCGGTTTCTTGCACGTCAGTTATTCGCCAGTATATATTTATAACCTGTTTGCTTTGAGCGCTGACCGCTAGTTTTCGCTTTAAATAACTTCGAGAAGAGATGAATTCTAGTCCAGGATTTTCAATTTTTTTTATTAGAAATGTACATTGATTTTAGTCACATCGAGTGTGATGAAATTGATTTAAATGATAGATGCGGCTGTACAGTTTTAAGACAAGTTTTGAAGATGTATAAAGATGTATAGGCCATTCATCCTCATTCCGACTTCCTTCTCCTATATATAATCAGATACCTGGTACACATAACTTAACCTAAATTAAATTATTAACAATTCTTAATCAGACAAAAAGAGAATTGTTTGAATAAGCGATACATAAATTCAATTGAGTACCGGCCGACCGCAGTAACTCGTCACTCGCAATGTTTTCTGTTTAATAACGTTTCCTTTTTATGCCGTCCCTTGTAATTGAATTGAAATTATAAAGAATTGCTGCTGCAGGGGTTTCGGGGACCTATCAAGGGCGCTTGAAGGGGCGGAATATAATTATAATTTTCGAACTTGTAACCCCGCTCAGTAAACAGTGTAATCTGACAACATAGGTATAGGCTGGAAAAATAAGTTGGATAATGTAAGCGCTTATCGTAACCCACACGTTTTGCCACTGCATGGGTATACTACGATTCGAAGTTTTAACTTTTCTGGAGACTATTAATTTTCTGGAAAAGTAAGTTCGACTCACTCTTAAAACGCCAAAATAATCTTTATTTTCAAGTTTTGTTTCACCTTTCACCACGGCAATACTCTTTTTGCCAAGTTGTAAATAAATGTGCATTGGTCATTCCAGAGAAACTCATAACTTACGTCCTATTTTAGTCCAAACTAAACGCGCCTTTACCCTAACCTGATTATCATCGAAGTGGCAGGAAGCTATCCCATGAAAAAGACCCAGCTTTCCATCCCGTTCCTCTCAAGAGACTGAGCTCGTATGTCTTTGTTTTAAATTATCATTAAATTCTTCACAATAAATAAATTCCAATCCAACATAACAGACTAGATTACTAACAAAGCGCCATCAAGTGCTCCGAGTGACACTACACAGGGTGTGTGTCTTGTGGAGCCAGTCGGACGGCGGCGGAACAGTCCCGCAGCCCCAGTTCCGGGATGTTCCGTATTCTGACGTGTTATTCCAACAATGTCGAGTTAACGCGGGGCTTTATGTTTGACATGAGGATGTACTAGTGGACAGGTGCCTGTATCATGGATATTTATTACGAGTTCCTTCAGGGGTCTTTTCAGGGAACGACAGATAAGTACACCCACATTTCAATTTCAATATTTTTCATCACTCATACGCGGAAAGTAGGTTGAAAGGTGCCTGAAGAGCCGACAGAAGGTGATACTTTTCTGATCGGGCAAAATCATTGACAGAACGGGCACAATCGATATCCAGATAACGATTGGGCCCGTTCTGTCAAATTATAAAAAAAAAATACGAGTTTCTATTTAACCAAGTTCCAACCAAAGAGTTCCAACCTTCTTACAGCCACTCAATTACAGCGCGATGTAAAATTGAAATAACATAAATTTAAGTATTAATTAAAGTTTTTTTTTTACATGACTTTATTATAATTAACTTTCAACTATTTCTATGAAATATCATAGATTTGGGAAAATATTTACCATTTTCCCTAATTCAATCACAAATCGTTCCTCCTCCGAAACTAGAATCATAGAATAAAACCTTTTTAATGTTTGAAAACTGGCCTCTAAAAAAAACAAAGTGAGTGTCAAAATATCAAAAAGCAAAATACACAATCTACGTCAGTATACATGTGTGTGTATGTGTAAGTAATTGTTCACTCATTTTTTCTTTAGCTACTTAAATAATATTTGATTTTTTCTTTCCTAGTACACGTGATGAAAAGCACAGTGTTTATCTCGGGTTAAAGTAACTTATTATTGGTCCCTCGAACTATTAGCGCCCTCGCTACGCTCGGGCGCCAAACCCCGTCTCGGGACCAATAATAAGTTACTTTGCCCCTCGGCTAACAATGTACTATTACATATTGAAATCAAAGTGGAACGCGTGCGTGCAAAGAAACGCATCACTCTCAATCGCGTTCCGTTTCACGTAGAGTAATAACCGGTGTCGCGGCATGTAGCGATAACTTTTCTTATGTTTTGCTATTATTAATTACTACAATTCACATCGAGGGGCGCATTAACAGTGCGGTAAAGCAAACTGAAATTGATATGTATTAATAAAATAAAGATTAAACCCACATTATACGCTAGCTTGTGATAATCTGTGTTAAATTACAACTGGAATAATGCCAGCCGGAGATAAATGAAAGCAATAAATCCTACATCCGAAATGAAAGCGTCAGGAATCATAATCTAGGATCCAGATATACGAAAACGGCGACGTGATCCTAATATGAAGTTATGTGACGTCACGTCTAGTCTCAGCTGCTATCCGATTAGGCCTGAGTCACGCCAAAGTTAAGAGCTGTCACTTTATTTGTGGGTAGTAGAGAGATACCCGTGTCAAGAAGTCACAATAATGACTGTGGGTGCTTAATCCATATAGGGGTGTTATATACATTTTGCTTCCTTTGTCTGTCGGCGAGCGTTCTTAGCTTAAAAATAATTGTGAATATCGCTTCGGAGGTTTAATAAAAATAATTTATTTTTTATGTTACTCCCATCTACATTGTCTTTCATCCATTTTAATATCTATAGCATCGTCAACTGTCATTTTATTACTTTTTATTGCGTTAAACGGAACGTGCCTCCATCCGCTGCGTTCCGTTACACGCTATTATTACTTTTATGAATTTACGAGCGACGGGCAAGTGATATTAAGCGTTATTTTATCTGTGGTGAATGGGATTTGGTGCGTATTTAGGGCGGTAAAATGGGTCACATCTGCCGTTATGAGTAATCTATGACGACTGTACTTTGTTTACATATATATTGTTTTTTTACGTTAAATATACCTATCTCATTCTTCTGATTGTTCCAAGTATTAAATGGGGGGCTTATAATTCGGCCTTAAAACAATACCAAGCATATTTTATTTAGGTAGCCGAAAATAGTTACTGACAAGTACGATGGATGAGACGCGGGCCCTAGGGCTAGGGCCACCGACATGTCATGTCATCGAAAACTTACACGTTCGTAGCAAATTCGAATTTATTTCAAAAGTAGAGTACGAAATTGAATTATAACTTAGATCGGCTGAACATTATGTGGCAAATGATGTGTAGTAACTCTATCTCTAGAGTAGGTAGAGGTATTATGTAGTTAGTACATAATTGATGTGTGGTGCCGCTTGCGGATCGCACGTCTAGACCAGACAGGAGCACTCAATATTTCACACTCATCTGCAAACCCTTTTCAGCACGGTGAGCTGTGTAAATTATTTGAGAAAACGTCGATTCAATGAAAAACGGATGAAGGTTCGTTAGGAACCCTCGAGTTAGTTTGGATTGATTATGTACATGTACCTACAGCTAATCCTAAAACCTATTATAACTGTTTTAGAAGCGGGTCGTTACACAATTAACTTTAACTATTAGAAACAGAAACTATATTATTTATATAGTTTTATTTTTCAATCACTATTATGTGATGACACAACAGCACAAAGGACATCGAACATGTTCATCCGTGTTCGTGCACACGCCGCGTTGTCAGCGTGACAGTGCAACTTCAATAAAGCCGGTGTAAAATGGAAGCTTTCACCGTGATTGAGAAAGCTGCGAACTACGTTTCGTGGGTTTTGTTCGGTTTTTAATTAATTTGTAAGTCGTATGCCGACACTGTTTGTTATGTGGATTTTGTTAAGTTGTTGGTTTTTAGGGTTCCGTACCCAAAGGGTGCCAACGGGACCCTATTACTAAGCCTACGCTGTCCGTCTGTCTGTCTGTCTGTCTGTCTGTCTGTTTGTCTGTCCGTCTGTCTGTCAGCGGGCTGTATCTAACAAACGGTAATAGCTAGAGACATGAAATTTTCACAGAATGTGTATTTCTGTTGCCGCTACAACAACAAATACTAAAAATAAAATAAAACTTAAAAATAAAGGGGGTCCTCATACAATAAACTCGATATTTTTGGCGTTTTTATTGATAACTCATAAATTAAACAATATATAAAGAGAAAACTAACATTTTAACCATGAGTGATCATTATGACATATTTTAGATAAATTGTTGACAAAAAAAAGAAATGTAAAACTACATTTTTGACCCATAAATAAGTTTTAAATTAATAGTACCAGTCAAAGTAGCGCCATCTAACATTGTTATGATATCATTGGCATTACAGTGGCATAAGTAGTATAATAATTCGAGTGCAATACTAGAGATCATCTTAGCCGTATGGTTAAGGCGTTAGTCCACGTATATGTGGGTATAGATTAGGTTCGAATCTTACTATGAGTTGTTTTTTTTTTGATTAATTAGCATCTTTTTTGTCGCCCACAGCTTAAATTAAAATAATGTTAACACTAAACTGATTTGTGCAAATACATTGTTTACGTACGTAAACATATTTGTAAATCAAGTTTCAAATGCATTCGGAGTTTCAAGCACAGAGTATTAGAACTATAGATGGCGTTGTAATAGTTTTTCACAGAATGTGTATTTATTTATTTGTGTACTTTATGTACCTATTATTGCAGGTGTGTACTAACAATTATGGGACTGAGGTGGCAAAAAAGCGTACAGCCCGCCTGATGTTGAGCAGTTTTTTTTATGGGAGTGAGGTGGCAAAGAGTAAATAATTGTTGCTATAACAAAGATAATATAAAATAAGAACCTCATAATATATAAAATAATAGTACCGCTACGCACCACTAGATGACGCTAGATGAGCTCCTAGATCGCGCTATGGTTTCGTTTTTCAGATCGCAATATAGTCACGACCAAAATTCGCCTGCTATTGTCCCTTCATTCAGATCTAGGCCTAGTCTCCATACGGAAGTACTTCAAAGAAGCGTCCGAACGCTACTTTAAAAAGGCTTCCGATCATTCGAATGCTCTAATCGTCGCCGCCGTCGATTACGAGCCCGCGCACTTAGACACACTCAGTAGTACCTACCGCCGCCGACCGCGGCATGTACTACTCGACCCACCCGACCCACTCACCGTGCTCCTCGACTCAGATGTCGAGGAGACCGACACACGCACACTACCCATCATACACCGACCTCGCCGGCGAGGTCGACGTATTCCCTCTTCCGCCAATAGGTGCCTCTATGCGCCTGCGCCAGCAGGACCTAGACGCACCTAGGCATTCGACAAGCCCGCTGAGTTTCTTGCCGGATCTTCTCAGTGAGGTCGCGTTACGATCCGGTGGTAGTTTTTACCTCCGTTCTCTCTCTTGAGACAGCAGCCAAGCCGAGGCCGAGCCCTATGTGGCGCCCTTGAGCGTGCTGTCCCCTACCCTTCTGGTTGGAGCGCACTTTGCACTCACCAAAGTCCGGGTGAAGTTGTAGAGGCCACTCTGGCCAACAACGTATTGTCAATTCAAAAAAAATAAAAAAAAAAAAAAAAAAAAAAAAAAAAAACTATTGACAAGTTTTGCGTTATCTCTAGGTTTCGATCGATTGGAAATTGTTGTATTGCTTTCATAGTGTCATATTTGATGGCAGAATACTCCCGTTGCCTCCGACTATAGTGTGCGGGGATTTTAATGTAGACTTACTGGAATCTAATGAGAATGCATTTACCACCTTTAAAAAAATATTTTGACCATATTGGTTTAAATTCAAAACTTCCTCGTGTTGTTACCACAACGGGTTATACTCAAATAGATAATGTGTTTATCAATATTGACTTGAATGCTGGCACATACTGTGCACTCTTTAGTTACCATAGCCCTTTATGGATACAATTTCGAATTGAGCAATAGATTTTATCAAAACTATCCGAAAAGTCAGAATAAAATTTGTATTTCTGTTGCCGCTGTAACAACAAATACTAAAACAGAATAAAAAAATATTTAAGTGGGGTTCCCATACAACAGACATGATTGCCGTTTTTATAGAATGGTACGGAACCCTTCGTGCGCGAGTCCGACTCGCACTTGGCCGGTTTTTTTTATATTAAGCGTACTTACAAAATAGTTACAGTTGATAAAAAGTCAAAGTAGAATAAACGATTATACAACACATCAATTACATTACAACCTAAAATAAACTTGTATGCCAAACTATTTCTCAAATACGTCATAGTCAAATTCAAATCTATATTGGAATTATTTGTATTAAGTACAAATTAATTCTGAAGAGGATTTTGATGACAGTTTTGGGATGATCCTACCAATTATTTTTCCGATTCCGATTACGCACTTCGGACGGGCAAGCTCTAATCCTAGGATTTTAATAAAAACGCAAAAATCTCGTACTCTTTCGACTAGATCAACACGATTTATTTCCATAATAATATGAAACAGTAGGAAAATATCCCGGGTCACAAACGGCCGTCACGATTTGCAAACATTTGCGGGCATACACACGCGCTCGGAATATAATTTTATTTGTACAAAAATAATAGGAGGTGTATGCGGAATATTGTTTGCTTATAATTTTATTATGTTGAACAATAGGGAATTATTTTTGATAAAGAGAATATCAAATTAGTACTTGATGGTGATCTTCAATGGGCTAACACGTCTCTATCTAATAAACTAACACTGTGTCCAGTCAAAAACATAAGCTTTAAAGTTTGTCAGCTTTTAAAATTACGAAACAGAAATCTCTTTAAAAACTTTCAAAGACTTTTAAACAAATAACTAAGTAAAACTTCACCTCGCTCAGTACAAAACAAAAGGTAGACTCCTAATTAGCAATAAGGGTGTTTCCATATTCGGCGGGCGCGAAGCCGCCGCGCCGCCACCACCGCCTCTCGGCAGTGTGTTAAATTCACGCGACGCTAGCGCCATTAATTGGCATCGCTTCGAAGACGGTCGCGGATCGCTGGACGGCGACGCACTGACCGTTATTTTATATTGCCGTACCATTGCATTCTGGGGATTTTAATTTAGTGCTGAATCTTTATTTTTTGAAGTATTAAAGAAAGATCATTAGTTAATAAACAATTCAAAGCTATAATAATACGTCCTACCTACTTATAGACATTCGTAAGTTTTATAAAAAAATTAATAAGTAAACAGAACCAATTCAAAATTAACATTCTTTGTACACGTGTCACACGTAGGTTTGGACGGTCGACGTTACACAATTTTGGATTAAAATTATTCCCAAACGCCAAATTCAACTAGCGGAAATTGTTTGGTATTCGTATAACGTACATGGCCGGATTCAGAAATAGAGTACCTACCTACCTAGTGCTTATATATTTTGTGTATGACATGTCAGAACAATGGACTTCACAAGCATCTACCATTTTAAACTAGTACCTATTTACTAGCTGATCCTCACCGTCCGTCTCTGAGACATAAGCCGAAGGTAATTCAAATTTTGAGATTTAATTAAGTTACTAAATATCTTGGAATACACACATTTATAACCGCAATAAATTGAGTTTAATGTTTTCACTATTATACCTGTTATTGCTGGTGTAAATGAGTTTTTAATAGACTTCTGTTGAATGCTACGGTAATACGCCTACAACAAATCAAACAAACCGCGGCATTACCTGGATATCAATTTTGCTATTACGCCATGTTAAATAATAACATGCAAATTGATTCAAAACTAAGTTTATGAAACAAAATCATGAAAGGACCCTTTGTGAGTATGAACAAAGCCACACGGCACGCCCGCCCGCGTGCCATTGAGAAAACTAATATACATATCATATCTCGATTTTTGCACATATTGTAAGTACATTCAAACTTACTGACTTAACCGTTTCTACAAATCATTACGCTGATTGTATGTATCTGTTCATTACCATACACTAAGCGTAACTATTTGTGAAAACTATTTTATTTTAGTCATTCATCATGTCTACAGGAGCATCATAATAAATTAAAATCAAATCCTTTTCACTATCTCTTCTCGTACAACCCCACCTTTTACATAACACATGAACCGAAACCCAAACTACATTAAAACGTAAGCACAAAGCGAACAAACGTTTATGTTGCTCAGATAACGCCTTTGTGGCACAGAGGGCGCTGCGCCGCCGTGCCGCGGGCGGGCCGCGCAGTGTGGCGGGGCTTTATACGCTAATTAATGTCGCTATTGTGGAGCGATGTATGCGATCATATAAAAAGATAGCTCGGAGGACGCGCGTTATCTGGACGTGCTATTGTGCTGTTGTTAATATTTGGTTTTGGTGTCTTTATAATGTGCTCATTTACCGTACTTTGAAGGTCCTTTCATTTGAGACTAGACTGTATGCCATTGGCTTTCAAGCTTTTCCGTAAGGCACAATTTCTTTCGATAGTGAACAAGTTCTTTTGAAAATTTTCATTAATATTTTCGTATGTAGAGAAATAAAAATCATTCATCATAATGTATTCAGCTCATTGACATACCCAATTACCTACTTTTCGGTATTCATTTCATAAGTCCCCACAACAAACCAACGGATTAGCTTTGAAATCGGAAAAAACTGAAACTCTACAAATATTTCACTCTTCACTATTATCCAGTGGTGCACAAAGAACTGCTAATATTTGAACAAAAAAACACCCAGCATGCAATGGACGCGACATGTACACAACATGCTGACACGTTGAAAAGTTCCAGCATTCTATGTTTGTTGGACATTAGTCCTGTTATTCGGTGACGTGGCAAGCGAGTGGTTCGACGTGGCGTGGGAAGAGTGATATGACGTGCACATTATATCGAATTTAGTACACGATTCACATAGACATAAAACTAAAAAACTATGTATTGTAAATTAGTAATTACATAGAAATTATAATATAGACAAACACAAGCAACGTAAACCAACGATTGACATAAATTAGCAAGCAAGCTCATAACCGATTTCTATTACACTATCCAATATTTAGGGGTCTTTAATGTAAAAAAATAGTCTCCAACTCTTATTACGCCTCCCTGATTTAGGGTAAAGGCCCTTAAATATCGAGTGGTGTACGGATTTTTGGTCTTTACCTCAGCTCGGAGAGCCAGGACGTCAGCTCTCGCCAATCGCTAGCGTAGACAATTTGCGGGGAACAGCCGCATGTATTGAACGCATAGCGACAGGAGTTAGAACAGCCAAAGGCATGTTGACATACTTAAGACAGAGCGAGATATCAATACACCCCGCAGAAATTAACCTTACTAATAATTTTATTCCAAAACCCACCTTTGTAACATCTTATTCATTTCTGAATCATGAGCACTTCGCATAAACATCTCACGTAACATATTCGTTTAACTCTGAAGTCGCTCCGGACATTTACAAAAGGAAACGAGTATTATTTAGTACGCTCCTGAGTACTTGTGCGGGTATCAGTGTACGCGTGTAAATAAGCAACGGTGTACGTGGGACCATCCGTCACGGGGGTGTTTTTGTTTCGTTGACATTTGAGTTATAAGCTTTCGTCTTTTTCAACCACCAAAGGAGAGAAGAGATAGGTCAGAAAATGATCACCAAAATAATGTATCACTGGTTAAGCCGTTTTACCGAGTAGCTAAGGACATTCGCACGATACGGTTATCACGAAGAATGGGGCATTTTGAAATAAGATTATTGTGAAGTGATTTACTGGTACTGACAGCATCGATTCATCAGTCATATCATACATTACTTGTTCAACGATTACTACGCGTGAACGCGAGCGGCTGGCGTGCCAGTGGATTTGTTGCGCGCGTAATTTCCCACGGGAATCGGCGCGGCCGTTACACGGCACCGACTCTATTACTATAGGTGAAATTGGAATTTATACCGAACCAGTTTTGTACCACCATTTGTATTGAATAACGTACCTATGTAACTTTGATCAGATTTTTGGGATCCTAAATAAACGAAACTAAGTAAGAGCCTGTGATATTTTGATCGCGAAACATGAATAATGCCCCTAGCTATGTATATGTCGCAGGGAAACGATGAAACTAGGGATTTCACGCGATACCACATATACCTATAGCTATATTACTAAAAATGTAGTTAAAATAAATTATATAAATTACAAAACCACAGTTTATCTGTAAAGAGCACCACTCACTCACTCACTCAATCACTCCCTCGTTGGTTTAATTAAACAGCACCTGCGGTGAGTTAACGCGGAACCTTGTTTAATTCGAGCTGGATGTGAAGTACACGTTTTGTAACCACTAATGGATGGATCCTGTTGCTAATTACCTGTTCATACTGATTAAAATGTTGATGTTTTAATATGTATTCAAAATACTACTTCATTGCCAATATGAGTATACTCAGACACATTGTTTTGTTCCATAAACAATCGGAGGCAATACTGAGACATTTTTATTGGAAACCTACAAAATTATCTGTAACTCGACCCTTCAAATCCGTCAAAAGTAATCTAAAACATTGAAGAAAATACTCTTCGCCCAAATAGAGCCTCTAACAAAACCTACTTAAACCTATCCAATGCGAGAGCTCCGCCCCCACACTTTACCTGGCCGATGCAAATCATCATATATTTCACTCTCGACACAAACAGCCATCGAAAAAGGATTTGGCCGCATTCAAATAGCAGGTAAGGGCGTAAAATATTGCGCACTCAGTGCCCAGGAGTGTGGCCAACAGCGGCGGTTTATAAACCTGGACTGGAAGGCCGCACTCGTGGAAATTCTCTAGGGAGGTATATTGAAATTATTCTTGAGAAAACTATTTCCGAGGGAAGATTTATAAGTGGAATATAAAATAGATTGTTCGTGGAATATCTTGGAAAGCGTTATTTGACAATTTATGCGGCATTATTTATCAATTGAATAAAGGGATAAATATCTATTCCATGGGATGAGGGGCTACGCAATAACTCGTTCAACATTTAATTGATCCCCACCCTACAACTTTTGACTGTGTGACCTTTGCTGCGAAAAGTATACCAGGGTGCGATGAGGTCCGATGATGCGGCTTTTCCTTTTGTCCCTCTAAGGGACAACAGAGAGTACCGACGTGTACTCAATATGCAAATACATCCCCCGGTATGAAACTAACCGAACAAGCAAATTCGAGCTTTAGTTGTTGCGCTCCAGTTTTGCCCGCAGTACACTGGGGACCAATTAGAACTATACATATTGTGATGGCATTTGGTAAATATTGTAAAGGACTGCCGATGTCATTCATGAGCATTGTATCTATTTTAGTTATGAGATGGAATACCATTTTCACTCTTACTATAATTAGTTTCTTGCTAATTTCAAAAAATACTTCAAACATTTTCCTTCAACATTTTCTCATCTAAAACATTTATTAACCATCGCGAAGTAGAGTGAGTTATAACTAACCTAATGTAGCTAGACAGATAATTAAAGCAAAACGAAGCGTAAAAGCTACAAAGTATCTTTTGCTTTTACATCGAGGGCTGTAGACCAACCATCTTTAATGAAAAACATACTCCTCTAGACATTTTCAATTTAACATCCATAATGGTAATGAAAGAAAAATATAAATTCTGTGCTATGCAGCTACCAATTTTAAAACAGTTTATTGTACATTTTAAGAGCGACGTATTTTTAAAAAACTCATCAGAATTATTCGTAAATTGAATATAATATCACTTACGGTGAAGTAACCATTTCATACGCTGCATACTCGGAATAACTTAACCAGTTTTCAAAGAACCGATGAAGGGGAAGCTACTGTGCTAATGTCAAGCATTGGGACTTTTAAACAATAGGAATAAATTCGAAGCATAACTCAAACGCTCTCTCATAAGTATAGTAAGTACATCATGTGTATAAAGCGACATTATACCACAAAATGCATTTTAATTTCCCCGGCTGCTTGCAAAGCTCCGCCGGGTCGTCGGCGCTTGAATACACTACTTACTATTTGCATTTAGAATTTTGTTTTTTTTAAGCGGTTTCGTCCTCTCACGTGGATATTATTCAGCCATCTCAAAGGGGAGGGTAATGTGTAGTCTTACGTATGCTGTATAATATACTAGAACAACTTCACATTATAAATCGTACACACGAAATAATTTTCTTGGAATATGCAAATTTTCAGAATTTCAGTAATTATGAATTTGAGTGTAGCGAATATTTCGCGGTGCCAATGGGAAGAGCGCCGCGTTAATGCGCATCACCGAGGCAGGTTCGCTTCATGTTTAATTCTGATTTGTGGAAACATAAACTCGGTAGTTATTTTTACAATAAACGGGTTGAAATAGAATTAAAAATGTAAAGTTGTTTCGCATAGGCACCAATTAATTAATTCTGACTTAGACCCGTTTGGTCTATACATGGTTGATCAGGCGCGTCCACGCTGACAGCAAAGCCACGCGAGGCGCCTGAATTAGTTCAGACAACAATTTAAATAGACGGCCTGGCTGACAGCAACGAAAATAACAAATTGGGCAAGGCACGTCATACTGAGCGAGGTAAAACAGCCTCGCGTGGATGCGCAGACAGTGTGGACGCGCCTTTTAGTACATTAAATACCTTCTTGTAATCCCTCCACAATTATAATTGTTTTTCAGATATAAGGTCAACGCTCATCTATCACCTCGGCACCCGACCAGCACCGCCTCGCCGCTCAGCGTCCACTAACTAAACCGGAAATAAGTGGACCACGCGCTGACCACGCGGCGTTCACTTGTTGACCCCGCGCGGTCCACTGGGCGATCACGTGACGTTTATGGTGTAAAAGCAGCGTCCGCCCGTGGACCACCCGGCGACAACGAGTGGACGCCGAGCGGCGAGGCGGTGCTGGTCGGGTGCGGAGGCGTTAGTGAGCGTTGACCTATAAACGCATGTTTTCCGACTTTTCACCCCAATATGCAATTACAGTATCATTTTAATTAACAGGCTGGGCAGCGTCAGTTAATTTGCGCAAATCACGCCGACCTCTGCATAATCAGCTGAAACTCGGATTTTCACTGAAATCCGATACGATGCGGTCGCGGGAGCATCGTCGAGCAAATTGAGCCGATTCATTATTCAAGTTTAACCTTAATAGAGGTATAATGAGGTCGAATATGGTTTTTTATTTCGAAATAAACGAATGCGAAATTTGTAAAATGCAAGCAGCATTTTCCAAATTCCGCATTTGTCAGAAAATGATAGGTCAACATATTCGGTCTATTACGAATTTCTTTTTAAATGGGCCTTGTTCGGTATGTTGGGAAGAGACTGATGCTTGGGGCAGAAATGTTCTAGAATTCCCCACACAACATATTGATGACTACTAGATGGTTGCAAGTGGTTGAGCATGCGAGTGGCGATATAACCACGATGTGAAGAAACCCTTGGAGGGGACTTTTGTCCAGCAGTGGAAGTGAGTTTACAATTGAATGCCTCTTCCATGCCTCAGAGACTCCCTAAAGTAATGTGGCATCTTTAAGCACTCCGAATAATTTATGCAAGTATACAGAAAATCAGTGTAGAATGGAGTTTAGACACAATTACAGGCAGCAGCTCTTGCCTTGAAGCTTACCTACAAAGAAACCCTAAAATTAAATTACTTTTCCATGTATTCAAATGCATTAATTCTTCGTCGGATTTTCCTTTGAGCTCTCGCTGTGTGATTGCGAACAACGTGTACATAATGTATAATCCGCTTATGTTCCACACAGACCGTTTTCACATTATACATGTTTACTTCATTTGTGTGTTGTTACGTCGTCCGTTTAAACATGTGAGTATATAAGTAAAGGTGTGATAAACGGCTTTATATTAAAAGCACGCTGTAACGCTTGTGCTTGTTTTTAAAAGTAGCTGTAAAAAGCGCGGAAGTGCTTTTCTGCTTTTAACTTTTTTTAACCTAGTTTTCAGCTTTCTACTTTTTTTCTAGTGCTTTTGTGTATTAAAAAGCCAAAAACTTATCTCCTGAAAAATTTATAGTGAGCGTTATGTGCATAGAAATATGGTTGTTAATCGAATATAATTTAGTATCAATGCATTGCTTTTTATGGGTATACAAATAAGGTTCAAGTTAATTAAATATTGATTTGAGCTGTATTTTCATACCCATAAGGTTACTTTTTTAAATTTTTGGAATTTCTTTCTCTTTCTTGACGTAATTGCTTAAAAGCAACACGCTTGTGCTTGTAAGCGCGCTTGTGTGCTTACTAAAAAAAACTAACTTTTCAAACGACTTTTCGTTTAAACACCCACTTCTATATATAAGAGCCGTATTCAGCTTATAGGTGGCAAATATTAACCTATGCGTTAAACATAGAAATTTGATTGGTTGTTATTCAAACAAGAGAATTACTACTATTCAAATAAATATAGATTATAGGTGCTCTGGTCTTCATGATCTTCCTTCCACTTCTTTCTTGAGCAGTGTGAGCGAGACAGAAAGAGCCGCGTGTGTCTTATGATAGATTCAGAGCCACACTACCAATAAGAGCACACGCAAGGCTCCCTCTATCTCTTTCGACTTCTGTAGTTGAAGATCTTGATCCTGACTGCTTTACAACACATCACCATATTACTGAAAACTTATCCGTCAGTTTTTTCTTTTATTCGTAAATATCGTTCTTCTCAGGCATCACTATTTGGCTTCCTAATATTCTTTTTGATAGGCATTTTTGTATTATTTTCATTTTAGTTTATTTCTTTTTTATTATCTTTATTCTTATGTATTCGTATTTAAGTATTTTTATTACGTTCTTAGGTATAGGTATGTAATATGTTTCTCATTTTATTTTATTATACTTAGTAGGTACACCGCTAACTAGTACCCTGTTTGAAACATGGAATACTCTCCATCCAAAGGTTGTCTGGAAGAGATCGCAGCTTGCGATAACACCGCCCACTGTACACTGTATTTGTTTCTTGTTTTGTTTGTCATTGTTGTTTATGAATTTGTTCCATTGGTGTACAATAAAGTGTTATCTATCTATCTATCGTTAAATCAACTATGCAGTGGAGGAGAAAATACTCTAACATCCATCAAAGGCGGGCGGAATGGAAAAGAATCACGATCTATCGGAGACGAGTGCAGCGAGCAGATTGCGCGGCTCAGCCGAACACTTCATTACTGCGCTTCCGGATCCGGCGACAAATTGGATTACACTAGGACACCGGAATTAAATAGATTTCAGTCGATTAGTTTGTTTTATCGATTCCAGTTAAATTAAGCGGTGATAGTCAAACGAAATGTTTTTATTCGACATTTTGAAACGAGAGGGTTTTGAACAGTATTGAAGATTGATATTTGTCGCCGAAAAACAAAGCAGTAACATACTGTAGCTCTACCTCCCTACTTACATACATACGAATATTTTTCCCACAAAAAACACAGTATCATGAGCGCAGGACGGTCGCCAGTATCAGGCGCGACCCTCGATCATAGCATGGCGCGACGCGCGCGCAGGCAACGATTTATGGCGGCTGTGGGATACGATACATCACTGGCACAGTGCTTCAATTTCACGAATGATGCAAATATTTTTAAACGACTTTAAATGAAAATAAAATCGTAGTTTTCAATTCTAACTGCATGTTGCTGTTATGAGACTGTGTTGTTTGGTTACGAGAACTGTATGTATTTTGTAACTTGTGCTTTGTAAATATGTATTTAATAATTGTACACGTAATTTGGCCAGCCAATCCACCACCCGTTTTCTGCGCATGCAGCGTGCCAAACACTACAACAAGATCATAACTGATCTGAAATACACTTCTCATCAAAAAAATCGAAACACCAGGGGCCCAACTACCACCTCTTATAGCAGTATTATTTTAACCTGGTGGTGGTCTAAGTACTGCAATTCTAAAATTTAAATTCAAATTTGGAATTGTGGCACACCATTGTGTAGACTAAACTGCCAGCTATTTATTGGCGTATTTTTTTAATGATATCAATCTTTTTTGTATATAAATGCCTGAATAGTACTTGCAGTACTGTTTCGATTTTTTTTATGAGAAGTGTATCTTATAACGCCACAAAATCGTCTCCATATCAAATCCCATTGAATATTCAAACGATAAATGAACCAAAAAACCGTCCAAAGAAAGATGTCAGCTGGCAAAAAAAACTGGCAAGGCCGAGTGTGATGGAGCTGTACTGAATAATTCAGAGGGTGAATTATGCATAGCTAGGAGCGATAGCACGCGATGTGAGCTGTACTAGAGCTGATGACTTAACAGACCATCAGACTGAGGAATTAGGGGAAAAGTATTATTTGAGTATTTTTAAGGCGAAATTGTGTTCTAAGAATGGTTAAGTTAAAACGAGACCAAGTGTGCGAAGCCGACGAAATTTGGATATAAATATGTTGTTCTCTGGAATACAGGGTGCTTTATATCGCTAAAAAGTAAAGTCTGCTCTATGTAATATTCATTTATAATACTTTTAAATCTCATTGAGTCTATATTCACTATTAATAGCTACCTAATTAAATATAATAGGTACCTGCTTACTTCATGATTAAAATAATGTTTTCCAGTTTGTGGCTCTATTTAGAATATTAAAAGCTTTTAACAAAAAAGCTTTTTTAAACGATCTTAATGAAATTACTCGGATTAAACGGTATTTTTTATTTAATTTAGTTAAGCACAGGATATCACTAAATTATATAGTCTGGGGTCTTTCAAATAATGACTCTTATAAAAAGAAATTTCATATCTTATAAAGCAGAACTTATAAACTAAAACGATTTGAAGCAGATTTAATATAAATACCGGCGCGGGCCGCATTCATCTGGATTTATCCGGATAAAACCACCGCCGGAGATACAGCTACGATTTACTTTGTGTTATTTATGTCTTTCGAGCCACTTATTAAATAATGTAGTACTTAGTTTTAATAAACAGCTGCTTACCGAGATCTTATGGCTATTTCAATTAAATTGTAATATGATAAGGATGATAAACTACTATGTTACAATTTTATAGCTGAGGGCGACTTGAGTTAATATACCTATCTACTTACCTACTGAATGGATAATTTGAGATAGAGATTTTCTTTTCTAGTTTAAAACATTTTCATGGAAGATTAAGAAACGTCTTTAACACACCCTACAAAGTTGTGTTGTGTTGTGTGTGGCATGTAAGTACATGAGATACAAGTTTGGTAAAGTAGTTATTTTATTCAACATATTTTGTAAAATAATGTACCCATTCATATTTACTGCCCTTGTTAAGAATATTTATCAAACCCAAAAGGTCTGGAGACTGGAGCGGATGTCACAACATGCCATAACATGGCTTACACACCCGAGCCCGGCCGAGCGCGGGCGCGGGCGCACACTGCGCGAGACACCTGTCAACAACCACGCTACTCGGCTCGTGAGAGATCCCGGATCATCCGGCCGGAACTCAGGATCCGTAGTAGGCCGGATACCCTTTTATAAAATGATTTAATGCGAAGATATTTTTGCCACTTCGTTAGGTGCCTACAATACTTCATACTATGGTTTAAGATTTTTTCTTCATACTTATTCTGTACTCATACCAAAACTATGTACTCCTTCATTTGAAAGTACCTGTAACAAAAATAAATAACATTAATTTAGTTATTAATTAGACGTAGTTTGTTCTAGGACAACACTGATAATAAAACAGTATTATCTTCTTTTGCACCCTTTTACATAATCAGACCTACCTACCTACGTTCTCAAAGAAAAATCATGGGCGCCCCACAAAATACTTGTACAAAAATTCGCCAACATTCATAAATAACATTGATTGCAAAGCACTGGGCCCGGTCTCAAAACGCCGATACTTTAAGTCGTTCGTTGTTATTAATATCACTCCCCCATTCCCCGGAGGGGCGGACAGCGGCGCCACCTGCCGGCCGGCCGTAAATTTACGCCTGTCGACTGGAATATTACGCGTTAATGCGCCCCACTGTGATTTCCTGTCGAGCCTGGCTTATTGGGATACGATGTCTTGTATCGGAATGGACCAGTAATGTCGAGAAAAATAGGCTCACGTCTAACTGAGGAGCTCTAGCCACTAGGCATATCCGTAGTAATAATTAACAACACAACACTCCAGGCTGGCTTTAAAAACTAGTTTTTTTTTAAAACACTGTAATGTATAAAATTTCTAAATCCATTTTTATATCAAATGTCAATCATATATTGTACCTACTACCACAGGAGTCGTTAGCGTGGCAGAATAGCTGTATGGTATTATAAAGTGTGTTATAAGTCTACAATAAGTATGCATTTGTTATATTATGTTCTAATAGATAAAGTAGGAACATTAACATTTACTGCCCTTAATGTGTTCCTTATCGATAATATTAACATTAAGCGCCCGTAACTACATGCCATGGCCGTTTAAGCGCCCATCGCGGGGTCACTCACTTTTCACCTGGAAACAACCGGCCTCTCTGACACATTTATATCGTCTAACTGACCCACACTTTATACGATCTCTAGAAATTTGTGTGTACTATCTTATAAAATCGCTTCTAGATTCCCGCTATAAGAAAGATTTCTCGGAATCCGAAAATAATACTTGATTTACAATATGACTGATGTACACGTTGGTGAATTACGTAGGTACTAGTATTCCAGCCGACAGCGGAAATGAAACCCGAATTTTCATCATACGATGTAACGGTATTGATATTACATTCACGTAACAATACTATAGTAGCGGGTACAAGACAGGGCGGTAATGGCATCGTTCCAGAAGCGCCCTCGCGCGGATTAACTTTTATTGACCACGATCCGTGGGAAACGATTCCATGATTAAATTATCACCTTTCTGATGGCCCCATACATTTTTATAAGCTCGTTGAATAAATTAGAGGGATGGAAAGGGTAATAAAGTCATAGGATCTTAGCTATAGATCCAACAATCATAATATTATTGTTTAAACAAATCCTTCAAAATTCGTAAATTATAGGTAAAATTATATAAGAAACAATGTAAGACTAAAACGTAATTTGAATGCTACGAAATGAGCTACGTGCCCGAAATTGCTACGTGCTACACGCAGTATGTGCTACGAACCGAACAGTACTACGTGCTACGCCGCTACGCCGCGTAGTTTGTATGGATAGCGTAGTTGAGTTCAGTTTCAAAATCAAAATTTTAAAACAAACTAATGTTGAATCGAATTGTGATGTGATTTTTTATGGGATGAGAAAAAATACTAACATCATCCCCAACCAGGTATAAGCGATTCCACACGCCATCCGAAAACATATTTTCTTGAAAACTCGACACTACACCGAAGGTCGGAGGGCGACAATAACTGTACAATCCACTTACGGAGGGATGACGCAGCATCCCTCGAGCTAACTGGGGGCGGGATTATGACGTCAGCCGGCACAGCGGGACCAATCATATTTGCATATGAACCACCGAGATTCGAAAAGATATCCAAGTCTATGGTAGAAAGCCGTAAAGAATGGGTGGAGGGAGTTACTTTTCACGGTTTACGGTAAATGGGTAAGGATCCTGAATATGTGTAATGTATGAGGAGATTGTTTAAGTACTTATATATGGTATTGAATAAATCTGATGTATTATTTTATTGAGAAAAATATCGTTCGAATACTTTTGAGTTGGAATCTGAGAAAATTTTAAGTTACACTGATGGAAAGGATTTATGGAAGGAGTACAAAGCATTAACGTACCACATTGAAAATATTTTATAGAAATGTTTTGAAGATGAGAAATAGTCGATAGTATGTGCGACACAATATTTTCGAATTGTTGTCTGTTTGTTTATACTCGTTCCGAAGAAATACTTATTACGTGAATCCTAAAAAATGTGAACATACATTTAGCACCCTTTTTAAACGTTATAACATTTTAAACGGTTCCATTTCTACGTACACACATTATCACACCCATGATCGTTTCGTTTACAATAAAAATAAAATTCGAATCGTCGATTCGAACAGAAATCGAATGGCGACGTGTTTGCGGCTGGTTCCGGGTGATGTTCGCACCGGAAGCGGCACCGGAAACGGGCCTTTGTCCCGATAACCGCTTCGCAGGGGAAATAACATCGGCGATCGAGCGCCCGAGCCTTCCCTCCCGGGACTTGTTGGTAATAAGGGCATGCAGCGTGAAAGTGTTTTAAACTTGAAAACGTATCAGTTTGTTATAAAACTTATCGATTTTTTTTTATTATAATCGAATCGTATATCTAATTTTTCCAATTAAGATCTTGATGTTTTTTTATGGCAGGAAGCAGCCTTAAATTTCAAACTCAATAGCCTACTTCTTACGTGGTTAGGACATCAAATAATGTGACCTTAAATCAAAATATATATTACATCGATTCATATTTATTGGCAAATCGCACAATGGCAGCTAGCAAATGGTCCATTTAACATATAAATGGGACGCGTTCGAAATGAGACAACTCTTTGAAATGAAACACGGTATAAATGTCAAACAGTTGGAGATGAATCACTCACATTATTCAGGCCGATTCTCTTATTTTATGAGCTGCTTATTATGAACTGCGATAGATGGTGCTAATGTCATTTTAGATCACACTATGGTTTCGTTTCCACAGTTAGGTAGGGGTAAAATTCTATCTAATTAAAGTGCTGCATCCAAAGTTTATTGTGTTGTCATGTTGTCATTGAATACACGACTCACGGCCGAATACTCAAAGGCCACTTAAATATTTAAGTCCCACTTAGCAGTTTGAGACGTCGTTAACTGTCATTTTTTTGTATGGCGCGTCAAAGTTAAACAACTCTCAAATTTAAGTTGCGTATGAGTATTCGGCCGTCAGTGTCTTTGGGGGCCATGAATCGCTATAGCGGGCGCGAACACACATCCAAGTATTGATGTACTATTTTAGCAGATATGGTGCCTTCTAACATCGCAATCACAAAACTTGTGCTGAGCGCACCACTACATACAGCAAAATTCACACATTTCATCGCACTTACAATTCGACAATTCACTTTAAATTCATAGTAAAAGCTCTGCTTAGGATCAGGATCAGGTAGCCATGTTTAAAAAGATTGTCCCAGGATATTTATTTATTGATTTATAAGAAGACATTATTCACCATTAGATGAACCGTATTGTCAATACTGACATGTTATCAAGATTCAGTGTTATTGCAAAAAAGTTTAACTTTTTTGTAATAACACGGTTAATATCTGAAACACAGTGTACTCTTGCAAATACAAGTGTACATCACGGAGCGCTTCCTTCCCTGGACCAATAAGGACATCCGCGCCCCTCGAACCGGGGTAACGACGAGATCACTAGCCGCCCTAGCGCCCCAGCGCCCAGGGCGGGGGCGGGGGCGGACAACACACGCCACGCGATACTCTTTAGTGTTTAATTTCCTTTTTGATAAGCGATCTTCCTAATTGTTGAGTTGAAGCAATTGGTATACAGCACGTAATATCTATTTTAAAATCTTACTCAATTTTATTTCAAACAAAATCTTTTTAAGATATTTTACATGTCAAACTATATGATACTGGTGTTTAAATGTTGAGTTTACCTGTTTAAATATTTATTTAAATCTAACGTCTAGATTTACACATTTTTATGTATACCAAAACATACCAGTGTTTTGTTAGCTATGGCCCAACGAAAAGTAAGCGTTGAATATGTTTTATTTACACAGATCATAAAAAATTATTTGCTGGCCTCTAATCTGAGGTTTAATTACACTTAGAACCTGGAATTATAATATTTTAACAATATAAATGTAATAGAAAGAAAAGCTCAACTAACAATATGGTTTACTAGGTTTACAACTCAAGGTTACAGACTTTTTAGAGCTAGTAGTTCAAATAGTGGATGGTATACTAAACTCATGCTGGTATCGCTATTCGAGAGAGATGTTTCGATTTATGGCGCGGGCCTGGAAATGGGAATTCTTTGTTAGTACCGATTTATTTTTACCGAACCCGATACTTTAAAACTCATATTAAGTTGCGTATAAAATAACATGTTACGACCTAATATCTAAGTTATGGACTAAGTTTACGGGCCGCTTAGTATTCTTACTAGCCGTTCCGCTGTACTAGGAAAGGCAATAAAGTCCAAATGGCCAGTTTGACCGCAGCGCGTTGTGTCGGGAGCACAGCGACGGGCGCGCATCGAGAGCGCTCGCTCTCTCGGTATTTATGCACGCCGCGGCACAACTTTGAAAGCGGTTGTTTTGAAAAACTTCCCATTGTTTTATGCGAAGTTATAAAAATAAGCTGTGGTTTTGTTTTGACTGAGGTCACCGTGTTGGATATTTTTCTCGCATAGCTTATTTTTTTATATTAAAAGGACGGCGGAAAACCACATTGTTAAGATCAGGCGAAAATGCAAATTATTTAGCAACAAATCATTAATTACATTTCAAACTCTAGAAACACACAATCGGTTTCGTAGACCGGGATCTGTCACTAAGGATAATTCACCATAAAGTAGAAACTAGCTGATGATTTCTTTCAAGAGTCAGATGTGTATTATTTACTGCCGCATGCCGGATACTGTACTTGCTGATATGCAATGTACGTACACCATGGGACCTTAAGTTTTGCGTTCCAGGTTGTAACAGGAATCAAACCCGCTATCTTTCAATCGCTTGTTTTTCTCCTCATGGACTTGGTGCCTTAGTTTATCCTAAAATTATACCTATCACAACTATGTAACTCCACATGTTGTCAAAGTTAGCAATTAATTTGCCTACGGAACCACTCGGTGTACACAGCAATCATAATTGCTAAGCTTTCAGAGATAATCCTAAAGCAAGTACACTACGATGTAATATAAACCTTAGCGCGTACAATTTACAGCCGAACATCCTTTGTATAATAGTGAATGCCACAGACAATTAGTTGCGTTGTCAGGTCTACACGCTGTGACGTAATATCATGGGTACAAAGGTAATTTGATGGAGTGGATATTATTGGATATTTGACATAGGAATTAGTAGGTATTACAAATCAAGCAATTAAATTTACGTACGGTGGGTATGTTTTGTAATGAATTGGTAGGATCGACTACACAGAGATTTTTTTCAGAATGTAAGCTAGTATAAAATAAAAACATCGAAAAACAAAACATATTTTTTTTAAATCCGTGTTACTTTACCTCGAAAACATGTTGAAACCACATTTTTCCTCCATAAAACATTCAATCCTCGAGAATTTTTATAAAACAAAAACACACATGTGTTGGCAACGCTCTGCGGCCGCCCGCATGTGCCCTACGTGTCCGCCCGCCCCGCGAGCGGCAGCCATCCTTAATTACGCCGGTCTCAGCCACATCCGGACGTTCGTTTTATCTCTAAATATTTAAACGTGTTGAAATTGTTGAAATATGTTTTCATTGTAAAATGTAAGCGCGCATTATATATTTTTGTTAAAACAAGGGCAAAGGTCTATGCTTAAGGGCTACTCACAATCCAACCAAAACTATAATATGATATATATATATATATATAGCTTGATGTACGTCAGGCAGGGCCGTCACGTACGCGTCAGCAGGGGGGTTACTCCGAAATACGTCGCTGACGGATCGTCCGAAGTACGGATTCGATTTACGATCAAAACAATGTCAAATCGTAGAGAAAAACGAAAGAAGAAATGTCAAATCACGACAATCCGTCAGCCGAAACGTTAGGTTCGTATTTCGGAGTAGGCCAGCTGGATTGATCGTAAATGAGGTCCTTTAAAATCCCCTCAGAGCTGTTCAAATAAATAATTTTGTGTCCATCCCACAGTCCTACGAGTCCGATCAGATCGTGTATGGGGTAGGTTGGGTACACAGATCGGACCAATACAAGCGAAAAATGCGAACGTGTGAATCATACGCGTTAAGACTAGAAACACGGAATTTTCTCACTGACTGACTAACCCATAAAGCCACGATTTTTCGTCCTTTAAGCACATATTTCCAGGTCATGTCTAATCCTTTAATTACAAGCCACTCAAATATTCACATCCGGCGCCCTCGTGCGAATGTTTTAATCTTGTTTAAATTCCATTTAGAGGCAGGTGCCGAGTTCTGTCCCCACTCGTGTTTCTGTTTTATCAGCCATATTTGGAATGGAATTAAGACTTGTAGCGAGACAATTATTGTAATTTTGGTTGGTAATGACCGTTATATAAAATGATTAGTGGATTAGGTACATATTTTAATTGCAATTTGTGGTGAATGGACATTACTTTGAACTATAAGATACTTTGAACTGAAACCTATAAAACATAGGGATCCTCACAGTAAACCGTTTCTTACCATAGACACTACAAAAAAAAACTTATCAAACGAATCCTACATACAATAGAAATATATAACTTTATCTACACATTTTAACGGGCCATACAAAACAAAATACAGATAACTACGTCTCACCCAGCTCTGTGGGGCAAACATTTAAGGTTCTGTTTCATTATTCAGACTTATTACTGCTGGCGTGTCGGGTAGAGCGTTTTACACTCTACCTGGCTCTGTGACGTGCTCTTCAATCGGTCAAATTGCACTAAAACAATACCAGCAACAAATCAAGTTACCCTAATACATAGAATCCCATACAAACTACCTACTACACACGGAGTGTCGCCGCTTCGTACCCCTTTGTGCGGCTGCCCGGCTGGCCGAGCAGCTTTCACGCAAGTTTGCACGCAATCTAGTTAGCAACCTGTGGCTACAGATTACACCCGACCCAGTTCTACTGAGAAAATGGGTTTATAACGAAATAGAAACTACACACTGGGACTAAGCCTAAACCATTCTGAGAAACACGATGGTACTAATTTTGTTCATAAAAAGTTACGATTAAAAGCTATCCAGCTGAAACATGATCAGGAGAAGGACGGTACTGTTAATTAGGTCAAGTTGACTTTAATCACAACGGAATTAGCGCCAATTACAAGTTATATTTCTATGTTCTTAAATTATTCTTCTTCTTAATTAGTTATTAATTAATTAGTATTTTATTGAACTATGAGCTCAAACCCCTTCGCGTTGTCATGTTCCGTGCCAGAAAAGGGAATTTCAATATCATCACTTATAATTCCTAGAGGTTGTGAGCAGAGGTGTCTTTGAGTTCATTTTATTATTAACTTGTGAGATTTCCGTCACTAGATCTAGATGCAAAGTGCCTAGGTACTCATACTGGTCGAGGAGAACTATCTCACACCTCGTTAATACAAGAACTGATCCAATTTGCTCGACGCCCAGTCTATATTCCGATAATCGCCTCGGGCGCACTACTAATCCGGTTTCCGAAGGTAAACAGATAAACATACTAGATACCTCCTGTTTATACGTTTAAGATAGTGAGCTACATAAATAACTACAACTTTAACGATAAGTACTTATTCTTATCCAGAATAATGAGTTCCTCACGTGTGCAGGCGTCAGGACATGGGATAACCCGTTATTTGAGGGCGATGCCGCAATCACACCTGAGATCCGAACCGTGTAAAATTCACCATTTGTCGAGGTTGCATTAAAAATAAATTGGAATAGATATTTTATTGACTTAAAATAACAACAAACGAAATGCATCTACTATGTAATGATAATGGACCAGATGAATCTGGTGGAAAGGCGCCTGACCCTTCAGTACAGCGCGGCGACTTTAGCCAAGAAGACTGTCTATGTTTCTTTTTTTTATTTATTTTTTTATTAAAAATGGGCTTGCTCTTGACCTCAATCATGCCGCAGGGGCAAAGATGAGGTCGACGGTGGAGCGAGCGCACCCAGAAGATGCCTGTTTACCCTACATTTGAAAAGATCAGGGTTCTAGACGCTAACTGAAGACTAACATTCCACCCCATCTTGTATTTACAAACATTGAAAATTGGCACTCGATGTCAACCCCGGCCAGATGTGTTCGCTTGGCAGCGCGCCAGTGGAAATTAGCCTACATCCGCCAAGTGTTAGGCACGGAACCGAATCCGTTGCACTTCAAGCCAGATGCTAAACGATATTTGAGTCCCCTTGTCATTACTTATATTAAAGAAAAATACACGTGCGCATTACAGGTTTCATGTATAGCAGCCTGACCTTTTAAATCCCGTTTATAAAAAGTGGGACAACTTTGAAAGTACAGTAATAGATCAACATATGAACGCTCCAACATGGCCTCGAAGGCATGGTCACAAAACGAATACATATAGAATGTAAGTCGGCCGCTTCCAAAGAACCTACATACATTATTACAAAGACCGCCAACTAGGCCTGCGGAAACGCTCTCGTCCGTTTCCGAACCGGAAGCGCGCCCCGCCCGCGTCGCCCGCCGCCCGCTTTCGTCTCGCCGAGCGCCGCAACTCATAGTAAATTGTGGAAACTTTATGAATACGTGCGCTTGATAGAGAATAAGTTATTAGTCAGTAATAGTCGGTGATGTGCAGCGTTTGTAGCCGCTATTTTCGTTTTCAGAGGGTTATCCAACAGATTATATATAAAAAAAGTTGGGAAATATTATGTAACATTATTTGACGTACTAAGAATTAGTGCCTTACGGCTTATGAAATAAATACAGGCTATATTTCATAGGCTGTCGTCTAAATCCCAATAATAAAATTCAAGTAGTAATCTCATCCCTTCCCCCCTCCCTTTGATCCCCTTGAGAAACTACGAGAGCACTAAAACCCATATCAAAAAGTATATAGTCTATCATCCCGCTGTCTACTCATGACAAATATTAGTAGTTCTCAGTTTGTGGTCTCCCGCGGTCGGCCTGCCGAGATCCCGGCGCAACAACCAGATAACACCATTCCGAGGGACAGGTGGCCGTTACCAGGATTTATCTAATACCGGGAACAGGGAGCCAATTTGTAAACCGAATACTATTGTCATTTAGAGAAACGTTGCGGGCTTTGATGGGATTAAAAGTTTTAGTCGGTGTGATAGAGCAAAAACCACAGAGTAGGAGTTCTAGTAACTCGTTCGTTCGTGGCCAACTCATTTGTAAATGCCGCTAGCGGTCACCCACCCCGGTGTTTACGGCCACGCATCTGCTCCGGGGTCGTTATATGCGGTTTTTTGTAACCCATAGGTGTACACGAAGCTACAAGCTGCGGAAGTTTCAACCCGCGAACTGGGCTCTCAAAGCAAGCCCATTCTTAATGCGCCACCGAAAATACCTAATAAGTCTTAATATAAAAGTTGACTAAAAGCGAAGAGGCTCATTTTGCCTCTTTACTTTAAAAGCTTAATAAATTCAGGGAAAATACACAATCCTCAAGGAACACCACTTCAATATTGTAAAGGAAAACGCAGAGTATCGAGTGCTTACTCGACTTTTAATCTATTAGTCCGCCGAACCGTACCAACGCAAATAAGTCTTTGTAAAAGCACTGTAAGTACTCCTGAATTTTATAGCGCCCTCCTCCATTTGTGGAGAGGGCTCGGCCATCGCTTGAGTACATTTTTACATTACAGTTGTGCTGGAGTTTAAGCGTCTCACTTACCTACAGTTTACTCTAGGGAGTCTGAAAATGTTGCACGGGTCAACGATGTTACGTCTTCATAGGAAGAGGTTTTTGAAACGAAAAGGTTTGTTTCGGTTTTTCCGTGCCCAAGGTTCCTTTTAATCGGTAAATGTGCGCAGTATTTGTTTATATTGACTGGGTTGACTACTGCAATATCTTTGCACTCTGTGAACAGATTCGCGAATCCACTCGAGCCAAGCCACAAAAAGAGTGGTTTCACCCCTTGTCATTTGAAAAGTGTTGGTAGTAAACACAATTGTATACCCCAAAGTGCGTAATGTAGCGAGTGTTAACACTGTCACCGCGACCGGCCCGCCGCCCGCCCCGCCGCGCGCCGCCCGCCGGGCCCCGACCTGCCAGTGATGGATGCGTCACATCACGCGCCCTGATTGACCGCACCCTAGTACCATAGTCTTGTGCGTCTTGAGTTATGCTGGCCATTTGGTGTTTCTGTTGTTCAATGGGTTATTTAGGATAAGGAAATAAATTATGGAAAAAAAAATGTTCGGAAGAAATGGGTACAATTTTAGGTGGGTCATTCTGATGATGACGAAATACTTTTTCGAATGTGTTGCAATCAAAAGAAATGTGGTTACCTATTTAATGTGGTCTCCTTGATTGATCATAAATGATAAAAGTTATCTTAACAAAAAATACAATAATGCGCGATGATTTATTATAATCAAACTGAATATACTTCTAATAAAATTATCGTTTTCGAAGTGGCTTAACCATCTTTTAGGTCATATAGATTAGGGCTTATAGTAAGAAATCCCATTTCATGCCTACGGCACGGTCCAGCACAATAGGGTGTGATCAATCAGGGCGGGTAATGTTGTGCGTCTATCAGCGGGCCCGCTCGGCCGGCGCCGGCGGCGGCAGTCGCACGGTTGACAGCTTCGGCAGTGTGGTAACTCAACACAACTAGTAGTAGGATATAAAATAATTTATCGAATCTAAGACTGTGCAATCCACGGATAACTTTCTGACAAAAAAACCGTTATTGATTTAATAACAAAGTATAGTTAACACTCAAAAATGGCAATAAAACCATTGGACAAATACAAATTGAGTAGCTCCACTCGCCCCGGCGCCGGTGGGGGAGTGTGGGTAATGGCGACAAATGTCTATCCATTTGATTGATCGACTCGTGCACACGCCCCAACTAAATTATCAGGTATTGTATAGAGAATTATTCAGAATACTTCTTTTTACCCGACTACGGCGGAGGGTTATGATTTTGACCGGTATGTATGTACGTACGTATGTATGTATGTATGTATGTATGTATGTATATGCATCTGTTCCCACCTAACTTCCAAACTACTTGTCGTAATTTGACAAATGTGGTATCGTTAGAAGCGGCTTAATGGCGCGCTGGTTATAGGCTATGTGACGTCACATAAAATTGCATATGGCGCCCTCTAGAGGACATAATGTCATGAACTAAAAAAAAACATTTTTGATAAAACCGTGTGGGGTATCAAATGAAAGAGCTTGATGAGCACATTTCAAAAATATATATATTGTTACCTATTACTCCAAAATAATTAAATAAAAAGTAAGTTTAAAAACTAAAACCCGACTACTGAAAAATCGCGCTCTAAAAAGTATGAAACAAGAAAATATTCTTATCTGGAGGATAGCCGTGGTCCGTGTAGCTCCTTTAGGGCAAAATGGCATATGACCACGGACCACGGCTATCCTCCAGATAAGAATATTTTCTTGTTTCATACTTTTTAGAGCGCGATTTTACAGTAGTCGGGTTTCTGTTTTTAAACTTATGATACAAATCAGGTCGTCAAGACCTTTGAGAATTATAAAACAAACGTAAACGTAAAAGAAATCGATGCCAAAAAGCTTTTTAGAGATAACTAATTTTAAAACTTTACTGAACTGATATAAATCGATCTCCAAAGAAATCACCGACTTTCATTCAAAATAAAACAAGTCCGTAACATTTGACATTAAAACCTAACCTAATAATTAAAGGCTTTTAAAATAACGTTATTCTCCAGACAAAAAATACCCATTATGTCAACTTTATTAAGTAAAAAATACGGAGAGAAAGATCTGAAGGTTGATAAGGCTCATATTTCCATATCTGCCCTCCCACCGCAACGTCTACAGTGCGTAGCCTGACAATAAATAAAACAAATCATATTTTATTCAGAATAACTTGAGACCGAAGAATTTGCTTTGTTGGTAAAAATCACACAATTTTTTCGCTGTAATTTTCTTTGAGGCGATATTTTTGTACGACGTTTCTAGATTTGATTAGGTAATACAAAAGCGAAAAAGCTTGATTCAATAAAAACGCTCGTTTTTTCGAAATAAAAATGGTTTCCTAACAACACGTATCCCACCTTTTTCATAACTACTCGAGATGAAATTAGATTAAACTTTGGAATACTATTCACTACGTGTTTCGAACCGACATAGAACCCTTTAAGTATTAAAGTACATATATGCAAAAACCTTTTGAATTTAAATCTAGCTTGGTGTTGCCTTCCGGGCAATAAATGTAATAAAAAATTGGCAGTTTGATAAACGGTTGGCGCGGCGCCAGCGCATCGGCTCACCGCGGCGCGGGGCGGCGCGCGGCGCGTCGGCAGACCGCACATTTAACTGCACCGAGCCGCAATAAAAACTTGCAGCTTTATAGCCGCTCTCGCACAAGGTTCACTTGAGAGTTATGACTCAAGAAATATGAATTTTATTTAAACTAGCTTGTATTTGTGTACGATATCGTGAACAACTAAGTTGTTTCTTACCCTACAGACCGGAGAAGGGCATAAATATGTATGCAAAAGAATAGGAAGCATGCAGAACTTCTCTTAATTAATTCATACTATCTGGCATTTGTTGCTATTTGATTTGCACCACGCATTGTATTCGGCAATTATGCACAAAAATATAGAGATGCTCAAGTGGGAACAGTTGATGGTGGTACTTAAAGATCGGCCGAAAAGGGCCATCTGAATCCCTCACAAATCACAGCAAGCATCCTTTATCAGTACGCTACTGTTCGCGTCGCTTGCAACAAGCCGGTCATAAAAACGTCACGGGGTAATTTACGTGTCGCATTACAGGGGGCGCTGGGCATGCGAATCAGCGATAAGGGACCAATCGGGTCAGCAAGTGGGCTAGAGGCACAACACATTAATAAGGCCCATTACGTAATCATGAACTAACTATTAGGTACACCAAAAGTACATAGGTCCCAGGTTCGATCCCCGGTGGGGCATGCACCAATGGATGAATTTTCATCTATGTGCATAATTTACAGTTCGCTGACGGTGAGGGAAAACATCGTGAGGAAACCTACCTATCCCTCGGGATTAGGTAATAGTCAGTTCCTGTATACACGGCGACAAGGTTCACCACCTGTCACGTTGGGTTCTGACTATCAGGTGAAACGTGGGCTTTGAGTTGGTTAATACCTCCACAATGTGGTGGTGTATGGCCACTCAAAAACCTCTGACTACCTCCGAATGGGGATAAAAGTCGTGACGTTACATTTTACAAAAGTACATAAAAATTTTAATGTTCCTTTCGCAAAAAAAAATCTATGTCTATAATTTTCAGTAACTTGCTGCAGCACAACAAAACAGTGCAAAACATCAAAAACACATTCAACGGTGCGGTTGATCACCGTTCGCGAAATATTTCATTGAAAATCATTCAACACGACAGCATCAAACAGACAAGTGCAATCACAATGAAATGACGACGAATTTGTGATATTTCGAGTTAAGCGCTGATATCCGGCTAAGTTCCGTTCGGATGTTTTTATCCGTGCCAATTAAACGAATGCAGTGGAAGATTTTATTCGAGTTTAAGGTTCTGTGGTAATGGTGAGTGTTGATGTTCAGTTCGGATGAACCTTTCGTTTACTGTTTACTATTAAAAATAACATTTTATGAATATTTGTTCGTATAAATTTTCAGTCGTGATTAATTTACTTTTTCAATTAAAACAGAAGAGGAATTTCACATTATACCAGGTTTTAGAGTAGATATATGTGTATATGTTATTTTGACGAGTTGTGACTAAATAAATGCTCAAATAAGTTTAAATACGAAACATAATTTTTACATTAAAATTAAGACCAACCAGACTCCCCATAACTAGTTCAAAGCTTTTTAATTTACAACTTCGCCCAACAAATATCTTGGTTCTTGAAAACAATAACAAAATAAAAAGTTTCATAAATAAAATATGGGACCACAACAGAGTTCAACAAGGATGATGGAAAGTAACTCGGAAACGGTTAACCGGGACGGGCTCCCGAACCGATTACTTGTTATCGACTGAATAACTGCTAATCGATAGAACACACTATTTAATTTATAAACAAGTTATTCAAAGCTTTTTTATTAAGGCAAGTTAACACCGTGTGGTATCACCATTTTGCGTAAGTAATAAAAGTGTAACTCAATGTTGATTACGAAAAACGTTATTTAAACTGCTTTATCGACAACAGTAAGCAATGACATCGATACTGCGTGCTCAATGGCCACCGATTTATCGACACTTTACAACCATTTCACATCTCTATCCGGATGAAGACCTCACGAAGGCCGAATTAAGGGATTTTTTGCCAGGCCCCGATTTAATTCCACAATTCGAAAGGTTTTCGTAAGAACATCCCGCGGGGCGACTGATTCGCCAAATAGAATTACCGAAATGGCTGCCATTGCGAGCCTTTGGACTTAAATCGAAAAAGCTAAGTTACTATGTCAGACCATTAGTTTTAAAATATTGAATGAATATAAATTCACAACGTAACTAATATTAAAAAAAGTAAAAATACTGAAACGATTGGTATTGAAACATAAGATATTTGCTACCAAATAAATTTTAAGCATGTTAAAATATGGCACTAACAATAATAAAATAAGGAATACAAACATACCTAAACACCAACCGTCGACGCCCTTCCTTGTCGGCTACCGACCCCGAATGAACAGAATTTGAAAAATCACATGCATCTATACTCCACCTAATCAGATAACAGCTATCAGCCCCCGATAACATATCACACAAACGAGCTCCTAATTAAAATTAATTGCTTATTTTTTAATAAATTTTAACACTAATTAGCAACATTATTATGAAACAGGAAAAAGTTACGGAAAATTTTAAACTTTTTAAAGCACTTTATAACGATGTTGATGATAATTCCGATAACATTAATGAACTAAGTTAATTTTTATGATAATTAAAATAAATTGTGAATGCATATACGATAAAAAATAGGTATGACGTTTGTCCCAATACATTACAGTAACGATAAAACTAAAATATTTTTATGCATTACTTTGCATATCGCTACACCGTAGACGCTCGTAGTAGGTGTCTACGATCGTAGCGGTCGTGAACCTTGCGTAGGTGCTACGAAGACGTTACGCTGAACTGTAGCATTTTCATTATTAATAACACACACATTTATGGAGCTATAAACGTATTTTAAGTGAATTAGGTACGTGTTATTGCATCGAAATGTATTTCAGTACCTACTACAATTTAGTATTTTTTATAACTGATAGCGCTACAAACTGTATTTTTAAAATTCTGACTAAACTTTCTAAGCTTCTGACTCAAGCTTCTTCTAGCCGATCATTACGCCAATCTCAAAAACTTAGTACAACACAAACCCCATTAATTCTACCCAGTAGGTAGTCTAAATGTACTACGGTCTTAGTCGAGGCGGTGCGCATTGCGGAAACATCTATTTACGAACATAATGGCTCGGGTAATAGGGTGCAAACCTAGCTCTGGAAACCTAAGGAAATAACACGTGGATGCTTAAAACTTTATTTTCGAGATAGGACTTGTGAAATTAAGTAGGTTTTTGGAGGAAATGTGAAAAGGTATGTATTGTAGGTTGAAGACATCCATATGCTCCTTATCACATGGATAAAATAGCTGAATGACGGAACTTTAATATATCTTATCATAAAGTAATGGCTGCGTCTACAAGAGGCGAGTGGCGACAATTTTGACCTCTGAACGCATAGACATATTTTCATAAAAGATGATTCGGGTGCGGCCGCTCGGAGCATGTGTACGCACCCAATGAGTTTATTAATGGGACATAATTAAATACTTTAAAGATATAATCAATCAACTGTAATAAATGGAATCCCATGGTCGGCATCAAGTATTTCCATTGAATAAACAAAACGTAATTGCCAATTAAACTTGAGAACTTAGTTCGGGAACTAATTTATTATCTGTGTTGACGTTTACCGCAGAATATAGTAACTAGTAACAGATTTAATGGAACCATATATTTTGTAGAACAACCATCTGTTCCGTTAATATTGAGATAACAGCGGAAACTACTACGATACACAGTCAATAGTAATAATTAAATAACTTACACAACATTGTCGTTGCTTTGCCTTTCGATAATTTATGTCAATACTTTGTAACTTGTAACGTCAGTATCTATACATATCACATCCCAATAGTACACAATTATTTTTTCAACAGAAATACATTTATAATTTTACAGTAATCAATAGAAAGGACCAAGAAAGGACTACAGGACCAATTCAGTCAATAAATCCAATCAACGAATGCGACGTAGCAATTATATTTCTACTTCAAATTATATTAATATTTCTAATGCTAACAACGATCTCATCCAAAATATCCGGTTTCACACTAAAATGATGGCCATGGTATTCAAATAGAATTGATCAAAGAAACTATTTTGTGTGATAAAGTTAGTTAAAATGGACAAATATAAAATTATTAGTTACATATTCTCATGTACCTATCACTGTATTATATTTCCTTATGTTTATAAATACTAGCCTCATGCCTGTAAATTTTTCTCAGGAATTTAAATTCATTTTCGTACACTTTCGTGCACCCAATATTTCACTTTCAATAAATCATATTTTTTTATATCCTATCATAAAATCAATTAAAAAGGAAGATAATGATGCCGAGCAAACTAAGACAAAAATACATATTGAAAATATAAAATAACTCTATCAAAATGAACATTTAAACAGGCAGAGTAGACTCCAATTTAAAAATATATATAAATAAAAAAACATCCTATAGCATACAAAGGTAAAAGCTTCTATAAAAAGCCGCTTAAAAACAACACAACCCCCGTCGTTACAATTAACCACTGAAATATTGCCATAAGGTAAGCAAGACAAATATTTGCGATGGCAACACCGCGGAGGCTATAGCAACGAAAGCTGAATCCCGCTTCGAATCATGAATATTCAAATATGGAAGCGGCGAAGTGGCGCTAGTGACGTCACGGGGTTGTTATGCTTATTTTATTATCTGTCGGAAAAATAACCGCTTAGGAATAGAATTCGTACATGTTATTCGCATGTTATGCGCTCTCGGTGATATCATCTTCTCGCTAGCTGTCAGTAGAAAGCACAGTGTTATATTATCTTTGAATGAGAGCCGCCATTGGTCTAGTGGTGATTACATGTATCTACCTATAAAATCGCTGGCAAATATATTTTCTATATACGAAAGAACAGTGTAGTTTCAACATAGTCTTGTACAAGGGTGTGTAACTGTGGAGGGGAGTTAATTTCCTCCCTCTTTGTGTCGCGTCTCACGTATCACACTATCGGATATTGCAATTCAGATGTTGGCACTCTTGTGAAGATGTGCTGTGCTCTGAGCGTTTATGATGGCTAACAAGCTCCATACTAGTTCATAAAATAATGTTACTTATAGGACCGCGAAATTTATTAATCATATTTCCTTCGATATTTTGTTTCGTACAAAAATTCATAAATCGGGAATCAAACTCGTATCACTGATCACTTATTTTTACGCTAACTTGGCTATCACTACCTAATTTCGCATACCACAAAGCCAATTTGCCCTAAATGTTCGCACAAGTACCTCTACATATAAAATACTCGACATGGTCAGAATATCGCAACCCTCCAATGCTGGATGGTCGTCGATGTAAGATTTATCGCGGCAGGGGTCGAAATAACCGCTCGCTGGGGCCCCGGCCGGGCCGCAATCAGCTCTTTTTGGATAAAGATGGTGCTGCAATCGCACGATATTGGGTGGACAGGCTTTGGGAAAAATCTTTTTAAATTCGAAATATATACTGATAATTTCGTATTTATTTGGCCATATAGAATACAAAATAGAGATAATTTTTATTAAACTTAAAGCTGAGTGCTTTGGAGCGAGGTTATTAAGCCGGCAATATACCGCGTCACGAGCATGGGCGTTATCTCTACGCGAACGGGTTTACTTACGATTTTTCCACGTCACAAACGTTATTGTTCACTGCGAATAGTCGTTATGACATCAAATGACAAGATTAGTCTGATCTCATTAATATTTCTGTAGTGAATGGGTACATAACGCCATATTTTTCGGCCGCGTTTTTTCGTATGCAGAACATTGACTACCCGTCAAACAGTGTTATTATTTTAACACCCGCGAGCACGGGAGGGTTATATCTCTTACGTCGAAACGCCACAAAACAAAAGCGTCAAGAGTAATGCCGGTTTTAATAAGGAACGTGATTTGAATTTTAATATAAGGAAAAAATGCAACTTCCTCAATAATAAATTACTTAGATTCTTTATTGTTATTGTTTAGACTTCCTTTTCCTTTTTTCTAACAAGATCTCAAAAATGTTTAATGAAAATAATAAAGAGCTATCTAAGAGTTTTTTAGTAGAGATCTTCTGGTTATAAATAAAGCCACCAGCTAGAAATTGGCAATCACAAAAGCTAGTAACACGTTCAAAGAAAAACATTTACCGTAAACACAAAGTAAAGTGCCTACATCGACGTTAAAAACCCGACAATCCACAAGACATACGGTCCCTGGCGCTCGCAAATAACGCCGTTATCTGCGTAATACCCCACAAATTACCTTTCACACCCGAATATCCTTTCACGCATTTATAAGAGTACAAAGTTACCAAAAGTTTACCGAACTTGAGCTTAGTCTTTACTGACTTTGTTTAGTTAGACTTTGGCGGAATCCGCTCGACAGATAGCTATAGTAATTCGTTACCTTTTTATGTGACATTTGTACGTGTAAAGTAGCTTCGTGTACAGACAGCATCAAACGTTACCCTGTTATGTTACGAATAAATATCACTAGTATTGGTGCTTTGGAATTTACCTGTATTTTTGAGGCTGACTGTACAACGGCCTCGGCGTGTTAACAGTTTGGCATAGCAGAAAACACTGTTACCGGATCGTCAATATCTGAACGGACCACGTGTCGGTACCAAAAGAAACCTCAAGGAATCTAACTTCAAACCTAATCCAAGGTTTACGAGGTATAAAAGTTCCAATTACTTCGGACATCATTCGGCGATGTTTGGTACGTGCCCCGCGCCGCGAACAGCCTCGTTGCCTTTACCTGAAAAAAGAGAAAAAGAATTAGGAATAAAAATTCACCACGAGCCGAATTGTGCGCAAATGAGTTTATTTCAGTGATTCTCAAAGTTGAGGCGTGACTGCGGCACTGCTGGTCAGCTACAAGGACCTTTGGTTTGTGATTGGAGTTAATTATAGTACATTATTCCTCGGTTAGATACCTTTACAGTAGAGCTAATAAGTTGCGGACAAGACAAGGTACAAGGAGTGCCAAAAGTTTGTGGTATATATTCGCGAGGTAGTTTGAAGTTAAGTTTCTATTTCATATCTCCCGATTCCTTTTAAAGTTTCCTAAAGCGAAAACGATAAAATAGCTTTATTATGAAGTGTGTACAAAAGTTGTACCGACAACTCCATTTATCTTAATATATTTGGAGATAAAATAATTTCAAGTAAGGGAACAATTTATTACCGGGTCGCAGCTTTACATTGGCAATTAACATTTTGGGAATTAATTGCCTAACAGTAAGGCGAAATAATAATATTTTTCGATCAAACAAAACAACCCCTGGATTAAATAGAAACCGTCTTTTAATTTACTTACTATTATTATAAAAAAAAACTTTATTCTTCAATCGAGTGCCGTTCACCCCTCCTACAAACTAGTTCTACACTATCTCACAGAGTAGGTACACGTCCACCAATCTTAGTTTACGACCGTACTTCACAGCGAGTCTTAAAAATATCTTTATAAAGTTTGTGAAGTTTAAACTGAGCTGCGCTAGTAATACGCTTATTCCGTGTAAGTGTAGGAAAGAATTGTGGGCACAAACTCGCCCACTCTAGAATGTCGACAGTTTATTTAGCCGCTAATATCTAAAATTGCACAAATATGAACAACGCCGTGTTATTTATCCAACCAGTTTTGACCTCTTTACGAGCGACCATTCGTCGCCATAGGACCTAGCTATGGAGGTTACTTTTCGGATCTCCTAAACAATTGCGGCTTCAGTAGTTGGTCTTCCGCCGGCAACAAGTAACTTACTAATGAAATCTCCCACTCCTCTTAGTTTTTAATATAATTAAAAACAGGGAATGACGAGCGTTTCGGAAAGTTTGAGAACCAGATGGTTGTGGTTAGAAGTAATTATATTAATAAAGTAATGGATGAAGGCAGATGGTGTTTTTTGCTATAAAAGAAATTGGCTATTAAATTAATAAAATGTTCTTACGCCGTGTAATCTTGCAGCAGTCATTGAAATACCTAATATCACAAAAATAAACTCAAAACATCGATCGTTACTATAGATAGCTTGGATATATCCTGAAAGCACTAACATTTTGTAGCCCATAAGACCGCTAAATAAGGCTCGTAAAATCGCAGCGGCCCTCAGACACCCATAACATTATCCAAATTACCTTTTGATACTAAAACCTTATGTAATTAACTTTGCCTACCGTGAAATTCACGAACCTGTAAGTTCAGACTTTAATTCATAAAAAAAAACTTTTATAAGTGACTTTGAATCAAAGTCGAGAAGTCCAATTAAGTTCAGAGATTTAACGCCTTTAGCCTGCTAGTCGATTTATTCTTTTAAGTTTTATTAGAAAAGTGGAGTCGAGGTGAGATGAATTATAATTATTTTTTTACCTAGTGAAAAACTCGGGATCTCGGGCTGAAAACATGTTAATCTGTTTTCGTTATTTACTGTTTTTGATGTAGTTTTCGATGTATGTGGACTATTAGGCAACCAATAAGTATGGATAATTACGAGAATGTGTTAAATATAAGTTTAAATTAACCACACTTAAAGAAAACCATCATGGAATCTCATGCATCTACCCACAAGTTTAACAAAAGCAAACTAATCCTTTCGTCTCAAACAAAGGCGGCACCGCGGCCGCGCGCCCACAAAGCCGATGCCGAACAAATAACCCACTCGGCGGCTACCGTGTGTGCAAACAAATAGGTTTAGTAAGGTGCCGTGTTGGAGTAGCTAATGCGATGCCATTAACTGGAATGTTATATGGATTGTTATTGCGGCTATAAATCGAATAAAAAGGGGGCTCATAGAATCAAACTATTTATAAATAAGGAGTATGATGTAATGTGTATAAACACAACCACTTGTTCTATTGGTTTGAATGTGGACCGGATTATTGTACAGGGAGGTTGAGAGTTTATTTTAGAAAACGGTGTAAATTATTAAGTACCAGATTTACTAAATAGAGCTGCTGAACCGGAAATAAAAGCGTACACCAAATAAGCGGTCCGTATCCTGAACGACAAATGCTCGAGTTGAAAGAATTGAAAGCGGCCGGCGCGGGCGCGGCGCACTCGACGTTGGGACGTGAAACAAAAACTGCATCACGGACATAACACGGCACAAGTCAGGTGAGACTATATTTGTTGATTTGGTAATGGGTTATTTAGGAGAGTTGCAGTACATCTCTTTTAATACCTTTCCTTTCTCTCTTTTTATCAGTGCAACGAGAAATCACAACGTCGAGAGTTACTCTATATGTCCTACTAGTAACTAGTGAAATAAACTTTATAGGACCATGGTAAAACAGCAACAATCTGTTCAATAAATGGGATACATCTTCAATCCGTATCACGATACTTTAACAATCCAAAGCTTTTTCTTGTGATATTGTCAACATCACTGTGAATACTGATACCCGCGAATATCATACAACACTACCCCCCCCCCCCCTAAATAGGTTGCCGAACAATAAGCCCACGCTTTTGACTATGGTTTGGAACCTCAAGCATCTTCAAAATCACGGAGTTCGGCGATAACCCAAATTGATACACATCTTGCACAGGAACCAACATTCAAATGGCATTGTCGAGTATCGCCTGACACTTGTCACTTGTCCACTGCCGCCTGGCAGACACAACAATCGCATTGTCCCCGCCGCGGGCCGCATGTCCCGCGCACTGGGTATTGTCCCCACCTGGACACAGCACTATACCCGCTACACGTCCGGAACAGCGGTAAAGCTTTGTTACGGATACAGTTGTAGATTTTCAGTTTTCATAAAGGCATTGTCTTAAGATAAAGTCGTTTGCTACGCAGACGCGGGACCTACTTACTCGCTTCTCTGTGAGCGTATGACGCCATTAACTTATGACGCTATGTTACGTGAATATAACAGACTTTTTTCATGGTCGTATACGGAAAATTAATATATTTAACGATGGCTGAATTCGAAATAAGTTTTGGTTCAATAATCGGTAGTAGAAACTCTGATATCTGGAAATTTTCTTGCTTGACATAAATAGGAAGGAATCTTCAGAACAACTGGTTCGTTTCCTGAATAGAAAATCATCTCTCGTCCCCTGTGTCGGCGAGAGTCACACACAATACCACTGTGCAGCAGGTGCTAGGGGCCGGGTGTATTGTTCCCATGTTTGTCTCGTCGTAGTTGTTTCACGGCACGGTACACAGCAGATACACTGTGCACAATGTCACGATAGCACCGCTTTGTGTTGCCGTTGAGTTTCTGTAGCGAGAAGTTGATTTCCTTCGACTTTATTCTAGTGTGTGATTTCTTTCTGTTACGGAACTTGTTTTCAATCTCTATATTAATTTTCTTTTGAATTGAAAAAACCTCTGGAATTTCACCCCTTACCAATCATAATTGTGACACTTCTTTGTGAAGAGCCCTAACATAGCTTGCTTTATTTAAGAAGGTCGAAAATAACCAACTGTACTTTTTGAAGTTAACTACATCACTTTTTCAGTCCTGACCGTTAATTAACTTTGCAATGATTCACCTAGAAAAACACTATGATTACGGAGTAGGAAAATTAAAGGCTCAAGGCTAAGACCACGTTAAAACAATAGCCAGAAGTCTGAAGCCAGAGCTCGACGGCTAGAATAATAGCCACTGTCTGAGCGCAGCGCTGGACAATACCCCAGTAAGGAGTGGTCGGGGGCGCCACTTGAGCGCTAATAAATTTCATCTAGAGTGCATCAGCTAGTTCCACGGAAACATACGGGAAGGATGATAGGACGGGCACGCTGTTAATCTACAGTATAGTATAGACTATATACAAATAGAATAACATAAATTATATGACTGAAATTATGTTATAGTTTGTAGCAGTGTTGTAGTGTGTATGTTTATTGTTAAAATCTCGGTGAACAAAGCATTAAATTAATTGGTGTACCTATGAAGATCTCTTTAACTTATTTTATTTGATTTGATATAACAGAAATGTTGAGTATATAACTAGTTGCACACTTTTTAAAGTTAAATACAGCATGCTAATGAGTGTAGGTTAAATATTACGTTACCTACTACAGATAGTACTACTATTTTGTTCTTTATTTTCACCTACATAAATCTTTATAACAGTAGCACCCAGAACTCCGTATAATTTGCATACAAGTGAGTAGCTCAAAGCTGGTATAGAATAGAACCGTCCCAACCAGCGCTCATATGTCTCCCACCCACCTCTGAAATTAATAGCATCACTTAAGCCCCACACGTAATGATGTAATCTTTACACGAAACACTCAAATATAAATTAAACTTCACATAATGTAAGCTCAAGTATTCTGAAACTAATTTGTAGCTGTATTAATGTAATTTGTAAAATTTAATTTAAAAAATTATTTTTATAAAAAAAAAACAAACCGACTTCAAAAAAACCTGGATCACTAAAAAGCCTGAAATAATATTTCTATTACCACCTCTGCCTACCCCTTCGGGAAAACCAGACGTGATGGTGTGTTATCGAGTATTTGGGGTCGGTGCCAATCTATAGTAGGTAGACTTGGCATACCAAGATTGGCACCGACTCCAAATACTCGATAACACACCATCACGTCTGGTTTTCCCGAAGGGGTAGGCAGAGGTGGTAATAGAAATATTATTTCAGGCTTTTTAGTGATCCAGGTTTTTTTGAAGTCGGTTTGTTTTTTTTTTATAAAAATAATTTTATTTCACGATTTTTAGTGGCGCCATACCAATGAACATTTTGGCATATTGAACCGTATGAAGTAAGCCCAACAAAAGGTAACTGCTGTTAATCTTTGAGGAATTCCCTCGACTGTCTATGGTCTCCATCATCAGACCTGTAATGGCACTTATTACCCATATGGGTGCAAAGTTCTCTCCAATACAAATTAATCAAGCCCAAACACCAGGTAATTGCTGTAAATCGTTGAGGAGTTCTCTCGACTGTCTTTTGACTCCATCATCAGATCCATAATGACAGTCACAACCCATCTAGGTGTAAAGTTCTCTCCAATACAAAATAATCAAGCCCAAACACCAGGTAATTGCTGTAAATCGTTGAGGAGTTCTCTCGACTGTCTTTTGGCTCCATCATCAGACCCCTAATGACAGTCACAACCCATCTAGGTGTAAAGTTCTCATCAATACTAATTAATCAAGCCCAAACACAAGGTAGCTACTGTAAAACGTTGAGGAGTTCCCTTGACTGTCCTTCGTCTTCATCATCAGACCCCTAATGACAGTCACAACCCATCTAGGTGTAAAGTTCTCATCAATACAAATTAATCAAGCCCAAACACAAGGTAGCTACTGCAAAACGTTGAGGAGTTCCCTTGACTGTCCCTCGTCTTCATCATCAGTCCCCTAATGATAGTCACAACCCATCTAGGTGTAAAGTTCTCATCAATACAAATTAATCAAGCCCAAACACGAGGTAGCTACTGTAAAACGTTGAGGAGTTCCCTTGACTGTCCTTCGTCTTCATCATCAGACCCCTAATTACAGTCACAACCCATCTAGGTGTAAAGTTCTCATCAATACAAATTAATCAAGCCCAAACACAAGGTAATTGCTGTAAATCGTTGAGGAGTTCCCTCGACTGTCTTTCGGCTCCATCATCAGATCGACTCCAGACCTTCATAAAATAGTAGTGCTTTAAAATACTTAATGAAAAAAATTACAAACGCACTAGTTGCCCCTACGATTTTCGAAGGTTCCCCTCGATTTCTCTGGGATGCCATCATCAGATCCTGGTTTCCTTATCATGGTACCACCGCTGGAATATCTCCTTTCCAACAAAAAAATGATCATCAAAATCGGTTCATAAACGACGAAGTTATCCGCGAACACACATAAAAAAAAAAAAATATATATACGGTCGAATTGAGAAACCTCCTCCTTTTTGAAGTCGTTTTTTTTTTTTTATAAAAATAATTTTATTTCACTATTTTTAGTGGCGCCATACCAATGAACATTTTGGCATATTGTACTGTTTGAAGTAAGCCCAACAAAAGGTAACTGCTGTAAATCTTTGAGGAATTCCCTCGACTGTCTATGGTCTCCATCATTAGACCTGTAATGGCACTTATAACCCATATGGGTGCAAAGTTCTCTCCAATACAAATTAATCAAGCCAAAACACCACGTAATTGCTGTAAATCGTTGAGGAGTTCTCTCGACTGTCTTTTGACTCCATCATCAGACCCCTAATGACAGTCACAACCCATCTAGGTGTAAAGCTCTCATCAATAGAAATGAATTAAGTCCAAACACAAGGTAGCTACTGTAAAACGTTGAGGAGTTCCCTTGACTGTCCTTCGTCTTCGTCATCAGATCCCTAATGACAGTCACAACCCATCTAGGTGTTAAGCTCTCATCAATAGAAATGAATTAAGTCCAAACACAAGGTAGCTACTGTAAAACGTTGAGGAGTTCCCTTGACTGTCCTTCGTCTTCATCATCAGATCCCTAATGACAGTCACAACCCATCTAGGTGTAAAGTTCTCATCAATACAAATTAATCAAGCCCAAACACCAGGTAATTGCTGTAAATCGTTGAGGAGTTCCCTCGACTGTCTTTCGGCTCCATCATCAGATCGACTCCAAACCTTCATAAAATAGTAGTGCTTTAAAATACTTAATGAAAAAAATTACAAACGCACTAGTCGCCCCTACGATTTTCGAAGATTCCCCTCGATTTCTCTGGGATGCCATCATCAGATCCTGGTTTCCTTATCATGGTACCACCCCCGGAAAATCTCCTTTCCAACAAAAAAAGAATCATCAAAATCGGTTCATAAACGACGGAGTTATCCGCGAACACACATAAAAAAAAAAAAATATACGGTCGAATTGAGAAACCTCCTCCTTTTTTGAAGTCGGTTTAAAAAAGAATAGCTTTGACTGACTGCAAATGTTTAAAGTTTGGTGACGAGAATGCGTAAAGTTTAATTTCAGGTTTTCACAATTTGAATCCAGAGACGGAATACAGAAGGTATCATCGTCGCGTTCGCTCCAACTACAACATCCTGTGTTTTGCCTCCTCAAATTAATGCCTGCGTTCACCGCTCGAGTCGGGTATTTAGATCAGGCCACAAAGAGCACGGCTACCTAGCCCGTTTGCCTGTCTATCTAATGGCCCGCCCCGTTTGAGAGGCACAGATAATAATTGCTTGTGTTTCAAGCGATTTAGTTTCGAGGAGTTTGGTCGTGAATATTGCATGACGCAGTAACTTGGTAAGGTTAATAATTAGGCACCTACCTAACTAAAGGAAAACCAAACAATGTAAGGTTTTAAAGGTTAGGTTAGTTTACTTACTCTATTGTAAATTACACAAATAACTTGGTGGATATTTGATTATTTTTAATGAAGCAAAAAACAGAATTATTAGAGGAAAGGGAGATTCAGATCAAAGTCTGGACTGACTGCACTTTCACAAAACTGTTTAGGGGTTTACAGATATGATTTTAGTGCAAGTGCTCGCTCCTAACCATGATTAAAAACGTAATTAAAAACCGCTGTGGTCTGAGCGATCCCGCTGTCCTGAGCTCCCGTGTGTTTCCTAGGCGCGGTGGAAATCCGTGCGAGCCCGCAATGCGAAACTCCCGGAAGATATATGGCGTAAAAATGGGCACACACCTGACGTAATATATCTGCATCGCCACGTGACTCACCGATAAGTACCCGATGTACGCTAATATCTGGATATTTTAGATTATACTGGCAGCCGAGACCTACACCCATCCTGAATTTTTTTATTTTAAAATGGAGTCACAAGGACACTATATTCGAAGGCACCAACTCTTGTAAGCGGGTGCAACAATAGAAGTAAATTGCACTGAGAGGAGAGGCCATACTTAGGGAGGGGGAAACTTTGTAATGGAACCAGGAACTAGATTAAACTCAGTTGCGGAGGAGGAAAATGTAGAGTTCCTAGAGATGCCAAGCAGCATGGAGAGCCAAGTTTGTAAAGCTCAAAGTAGACTACATATTTTAGTATTACTTCTCGGATAGTTTCTTAACACGGATATCATTGGGGACTTCATGAAACGAGTCTTAAAAATGCAACACTTTTATTCCAAGAATTCCAACAATCCAATCAGCTTAAAAGCATACACGTCTTTGAACCTAAAAAGCTGACTGAATTCTTGTATATTTGGTTTATTGATAAATCAAAGCGTCAAGCAGGTGTTCATTAGCGCTCCACGCTAGAGACCAAGTTACTGTCGAACTAATCACTTAGCAACTCGCGGTGAGTGAGACGGCAGCCAATACTGGTGAGAATTATGTTATAGTTCCGACTCCTGCAACTACGTCATTGGCTGCATCTACAAGAGGCGAGCGGCTCAGATATATCGTCTGAACGCGTAGACATAATATCATAACTGATGGCTCAGGCGCAGCGGCTCGGGGCTTGTGTGCGCACCTAATGACACTACTCATTTCATTTCAATGCCTTGTTGAAGGTTAAACATGGCATCTAAACAAATACCAAATATGAACAAAAGATTCGAACACAAATTAATTTAAAACATCTCTTGTTATTACCGAATAAAGGTTGGCACTCATCTATCAACTCGGCCTCCGACCAGCACCGCCTTACCGCTCGGCGTCCACTCGTTGTCGACAGGTGGTCCGCGGGCGGACGCTGCTTTTATACCATAAACGTCACGTGATCACCCAGTGGACCGCGCGTGGTCAACGAGTGAACGCCGCGTGGTCAGCGAGTGGTCCACTTATTTCCTGTTCAGTTAGTGGATGCCGACCAACGAGGCGGTGCTGGTCGGTTGCCGAGTTGATAGATGAGTGCCAACCTTAACTCTTATCACTCTACCCAGTACACATGCACCCATTATCGCTACATGGGATGCACATCAAAGGGTCTGTGAGACTAATTAGCGCACCGTGGCCGGGACCGTCCCGACATTATAACGACATCATTTCGGGGCGCGAGCACATGTTCACAGGTTTAATTAAAAGCGAATGTGCAACACAAGACCGGATTTATTTGTCTTTTACAATGAGATGGCGAGTGTTTTAGAGGAATGATTCCCCATTGGTTGGTTGAATTGGTTTTCCTCATTTTATGAATGTAATAAACGTTAGCTTCAATACCTCGGGGTAGTGATGGGATGTTCTCGAGAACATTCTCACCCTCGGAAACTTACTCGTGAGAATTTTCGAGAATTTATCTTCTGAAGCATGTTAAACTTGGCATAAACCTCAATAAACATGCAAGTATGGTGGTTTTAATTGTTTTTAAGATTGAAAGTTAGGGTAACGTCACCCAAAATATAAGATTCTCAAAAATTGTCACGAGTAAGTTTCCGAGGGTGAGAATGTTCTCGAGAACATCTCATCACTACCTCGGGGTACTGCTCAAATGACATGACAAAATTACTTTTGTAAGTAATTAGGTAGGTACATTTTAACTTTCAACCCTAGACCAAAATAGTAATCGTTAAAAATATGAATATTGCACCATCCATAATAATTCCCGCAGGAATGGTTTTCAACATGAGGAAATCTATAAATTATAAAAATCATAAAGCCCGATCTTTGCTGTATTAACAAAGTAACTATTTCTATCAATATCCTCTTGATTCAAATAGCTGAAATGTTCACAAAAGTGAAAGATAATCGTACCAGAGACAGTAACAGTGAGATACCGCAGTGGTAAAGCGACAGAGATCCTGACGGCTGCTACAAAAACTATTAAGTTAAAAGCTTTTCATTAACAGGCCGCTCGCGGGACGAGCCCATTTTAATATAGCCTAGGGTTGTAACAGTTTAGTTATTCATGAGATAATTTCGAGATTACGACTGGAGTTTGCGAAGAACAATTTTTTGATGAATGATAAAGTTGTGATGAAAAAATAATACATGAACATTTTGTAAATTTTTTCAGGCACGTTCGTTTTTGTGAAATTGTTACGATTTGTAATCGAATGGTTGTTAAAAAGAGGACTTACCTTCAATAAATAAGCGACGTACACCTCACCCGATGGAAAGATTGATAAAAAACATTATTTTTAATCGGCTCTGAAGGAAACTTTTCAGGCAACATGGTTTTATTTAATTTGCAACCCTAACAACCAGCAGAAGCCACTATTAAAGGCGGGATTAAAGACAAATCGAAATGGCTTTGTTCTCATTTTGCTACAATGAACACTGATATTTTGAGAATAAGCTGCATTCTTCAACTAATATTTAATACTTTATTCTCAGAATATTGCTATTACTAATAAAACGACCTCATCTATAAGGTACGGTACACCACTAGTGGGCTCCCCGAGGGCATTTAGTAGTTATTCTGTATAAATATTAGCCAGATTAAGAAAGCAGGGTACCACAACACTAATCCAAATCAAGTTATAAGATTTTACCCACATATACTCAGCTTTAGAATACCTAGTCCCACCGACGAATATTCGAATGATTATTTTTATAAAAAAAAAAAAATTGACTTCAAAAAAACCTGGATCACTTTCCTAGTACAGCGGAACGGCTAGTAAGAATACTAAGCGGCCCGTAAACTTAGTCCATAACTTAGATATTAGGTCGTAACATGTTATTTTATACGCAACTTAATATGAGTTTTAAAGTATCGGGTTCGGTAAAAATAAATCGGTACTAACAAAGAATTCCCATTTCCAGGCCCGCGCCATAAACCGAAACATGTCTCTCGAATAGCGATACAAGCATGAGTTTAGTATACCATCCACTATTTGAAATACTAGCTCTAAAAAAAAAAAAAACCGACTTCAAAAATACCTGATGCACTAAAAAGCCTGAAATAATATTTCTATTACCACCTCTGCCTACCCCTTCGAGAAAACCAGACGTGATGGTGTGTTATCGAGTATTTGCGGTCGGTGCCAATCTATCTTCTTACTTTTATAGTAGGTATACTTGGCATACCAAGATTGGCACCGACTCCAAATACTCGATAACACACCATCACGTCTGGTTTTCCCAAAGGGGTAGGCAGAGGTGGTAATAGAAATATTATTTCAGGCTTTTTAGTGATCCAGGTTTTTTTGAAGTCGGTTTTTTTTTTTTTTATAAAAATAATTTTATTTCACGATTTTTAGTGGCGCCATACCAATTAACATTTTGGCATATTGAACTGTATGAAGTAAGCCCAACAAAAGGTAACTGCTGTAAATCTTTGAGGAATTCCCTCGACTGTCTATGGTCTCCATCATTAGACCTGTAATGGCACTTATAACCCATATGGGTGCAAAGTTCTCTCCAATACAAATTAATCAAGCCCAAACACCAGGTAATTGCTGTAAATCGTTGAGGAGTTCTCTCGACTGTCTTTTGACTCCATCATCAGACCCCTAATGACAGTCACAACCCATCTAGGTGTAAAGTTCTCATCAATACTAATTAATCAAGCCCAAACACAAGATAGCTACTGTAAAACGTTGAAGAGTTCCCTTGACTGTCCTTCGTCTTCATCATCAGATCCCTAATGACAGTCACAACTCATCTAGGTGTAAAGCTCTCATCAATAGAACTGAATTAAGTCCAAACACAAGGTAGCTACTGTAAAACGTTGAGGAGTTCCCTTGACTGTCCTTCGTCTTCATCATCAGATCCCTAATGACAGTCACAACCCATCTAGGTGTAAAGCTCTCATCAATAGAAATGAATTAAGTCCAAACACAAGGTAGCTACTGTAAAACGTTGAGGAGTTCCCTTGACTGTCCTTAGTCTTCATCATCAGACCCATAATGACAGTCACAACCCATCTAGGTGTAAAGTTCTCATCAATACAAATTAATCAAGCCCAAACACCAGGTAATTGCTGTAAATCGTTGAGGAGTTCCCTCGACTGTCTTTCGGCTCCATCATCAGATCGACTCCAGACCTTCATAAAATAGTAGTGCTTTAAAATACTTAATGAAACAAATTACAAACGCACTAGTCGCCCCTACGATTTTCGAAGATTCCCTTCGATTTCTCTGGGATGCCATCATCAGATCCTGGTTTCCTTATCATGGTACCACTCCCGGAAAATCTCCTTTCCAACAAAAAAAGAATCATCAAAATCGGTTCATAAACGACGGAGTTATCCGCGAACACACATAAAAAAAAAAAAAAAAAAAAATATACGGTCGAATTGAGAAACCTCCTCCTTTTTTTTTGAAGTCGGTTTAAAAATAAAATGTCCAAAAGTGCGTCCAAATAAAACTGCTTACAAAAATTACGTTTGAGAATTCAGAGGCATACATGATTCCGCAATTTGACAAACTTGATATCTAAATTCTTTATTAGGTATCTCTCCTCCGATTCGCCATCGCTTGCCAGGTTCGTATGGCGACTGTGCCAGTTGCCAGCCTCCGTCGAGGGTGATTAAATCTCGCTTCGGGACATGTCGGACTAACGGTTGGCAGTTGGCACCACCCCTGAATACCAAGTGGCAGGTAGGCACTGGGTTGCGTCAGTTTTGAGATTAAGAATAAATTGGTTTATTGGGGGGCTCAATGTTTTATTGATGTTACAAATGCTGAACATTCTGAATTCTTTTGAAAGGTTTTAATTTTTTGTGCCGACAAAGGTGAATTCTCTTTCCCCTTTTTCTGTCACTTCCATGCATCTCCACTATACACTCAAAGCATCTTTGAATAGCTCAATTCCGTTCGAAAATACGGGGATATACGTAACAAATAGATTATCGTGAATGTCGTGTGCATTCGACTACGTAATTGATGCAGGTTTAACACCCCGGCAACGGCGCTTTTGGCAGCCGCTCACTGACAACCCGAGGCTACATTTAAGAAAATAATGTGAAACAAATGGCGCAAACACGGCGTGGGCAGAATAAATGCAGGTTTGCAACCACTGGCGTGTTGACAGGCGGTGCCAACCATGGACCAATTACTAAGGGGACCCTAAGCAACTCGGCCGAGAGTTCGGCCTAGTACTAACATCGACATAAAACGAAGCGAGTAGTTCAACTATTTACCGGTAGATAGAACAATGAAAATGAAAAAACAATGACCACGTTTTTTTTCATACATATATCTAATAAGGGCACCTCTTTCTTTAGTTTTTACGCTGTGGTGCCAACTATTGGCAGTTCTTACGGACACCGCAGACATGCTACTTTTAGCATCGGCGATCGGCGATTTTGATGCTACGTCTCGCTCGTTCTCGCGACGCAGCATCGATACTGTCGCAAAATCGCCCGTCGCCGATGCTAAAAGTAGCATGTCTGCGGTGGCCTATTACCACAGAGTAAAGACTAAAGAAAGAGGTGCCCTTATTAGATATATGTATGAAAAAAAACGTGGACATTGTTTTTTCATTTTCATTGTTCTATCTACCGGTAAATAGTTGAACTACTCGCTTCGGTTTATGTCGATGTTAGTACTAGGCCGACCACTCGGCCGAGTTGCTTAGGGCCAGTCCCCTTAGTAATTGGTCTATGCCTATTACAGATATTTTTATTTTACCTCGTATAACTCCTAAACAATATAATAATATGATTAACAGAGGATAAGATCCGTGCTAGTGTATAAGGAAAAACTAATCACTAAACGCTATAATTCTTGAGTTATCTTCCTTTTACATTTTTTATTAATAAAGTCATATTCTCGCAAATATCGCCACTCGTCCTCTGTAACCGCGACGAGTACTTTAATCCCTCCATTTGCGTAACGAGAACGTCTATCGTCCTTCGCTGCTGAGACCCTACATCGTGCATATTGGATGAGATTATTAAAAACTCTCTACTCTGTATGAACGAATGTGAAATGTCACTCGCCCCGTAATCTTGCTTGACATAGCAGCTTTTTTAAAGAAACTTTTTTTTAATGTTAGTATAGTACAAACACATACGTAGCGCAAGCCCGCGACTAGCAGGTGGCAAGGGAAGGGCTAATGTCTTTGTACTTTATGTTTCAATGACACTATCAACGGTGTGTTCACCTGACATTTAGAGGACAACATGAGACGAAACTCTGTGTTAAACATTTAATTTTATAGTCCTATCAAATGCTTCCACATTCGATATTTTAAAGGTGTTAGACCGCCACACTCACTGTCACTATTGTAAGCCTAGATTTGATACAGAACGTAGATTTAATAAAATAGGCACCTAAGCAACGTCACATACAAAAACCCAACGAGTGACATACCTAACGTAACGCAAAAGCATTTATCTAAATTATATAAAAGTAAAAATATAAAACGGGATCCATAGGTGGATCGGACCGGAATAAATCCTAAAATTGTAGCTATTACTTTCCAAATAAGACCAATAATCTTACACTGATATATCACAAAATATTTACCCAACCAATGAGATATTTCGGACCATTTCATACAACTACACATCTAATTTGTTTGTAGCCAAACATCGACATGTATGTCAAAAACCAATAACAGATCGACTATGTAACTCCAAATGATAACATCCCAATAGAACAATATATCGGGCACGTGTCCTACAGCTAGGGGGATCCCCCTAGAGCCGGGGGGTGTAATAACTCATTTGTAAACGTTAAGCCCGCGGGCACTTTTCTTTGATCCACAATTAATTGAGATGCGAATCAGTGGACAAGGGATTAAATATATGTAATTTTGTTGTACTCATTTTGTCATGTTGTATTATAGAGCTCGCTGACAAATCCATACATTGTCCAAGGATGTCCAATAAAGCTGAGTAAACTGATAACGAAAGAATCGACCAATTGGATCGTATCATAATGGGGCGGTCCTCTTGGCTATCGACTTAGAATTCAGCCTATAGGTATTTTCCTAGCTATTCGCTCAATTTATGCTCACAAATCTATTTATTTTATTTTATTTTGTAAAAGAAACTAAGTTTACAACAACTAATTCACATACAAGTATACACTCTGCCTTACCACAAATCGTACACTATCGTGTATTCGCCATACCGCATGGTGATTACTGGGGAATCCCATCAAATCGGGCATTAGGCCTGGGAGCGAGCCGTAATCACGGCGGGGCCAGTCCGCGGGATCACACCGCATCCCTTAATGAATATTTTGCGACGTTGCGAAATTAGCTAAGTTTTAAAATGATACCGGATGGAAATGGTTTCAAAGTTGGTATTAGATAAAATAAAATAAAACGAAAATAGTTAAAATAAAATAATAACCAACATCAGACGCAACGCATATTTGTCGTTCGAAAGGAAAAAGCACAAGTTTTTTTTTAGAGCTATTCTCAAAATGACAGATATTCTCAGATTTGTTAGCCCGTTTTATGCCTTAATAGATAAATCATTACGAAATCCCTTCTACAACCAACAAAGCCCTATAACCGTTCTTTAGCACTAAAGTTCCGACGAGTTTCCACGTCGAGTCTCGCCGCAGACAAAAAGCGCAAACACTAAACAAGAAAGCAATAATCGCTTCACAAAGTTCGCCGACTACCCTCTGGCTTCAGCAGGACACAAGGACTCCGCTCAAAGTTGGACTTGAAATAGGGGGTTGAAAATATTTCGGGATCTGAAAGTTGAATGAAACTTGAAGTTTCAATTGAAAAGATTTTTTTTGAATGTAGGGTATTATTTATCATTTTATTTGAATGGAATTGAAGTTGTTTTTAATTGCTAATAAACTAAACTTGTAATTATTCTTGTTCACGTCTCCGAAATACTCCGTAGCAAGTTTCACAAGGCATAGTTATTTACTCGGTGCTGTCTCGTCAACGTCACTGCCATCCCGAGTGCAGTATCACATCTGTCATATTTCATAAACTTTATTCCCGAAGGAAATTCTCTACACTCCTTCGAAAGTTTTACAGAAATTATGCAACACTTCATCACAAATAGCAGATTAGTTTCACACATAAAATGGTTATGATCTTTGTGAATTATTTACAGTTATAGCTCAATACGCAATACTGACGCTTGGGGCCTGTTTCAAAATCGTCGAATAACTCTTATCCACCAAATAAATATGGCATTATAAAGGATATTCTATAGAACAACTGTCAAAACGCCATATGTATTTGGTGGATAAAAGGTATCTGACTATTCTGAAACACACCTCATTCCAGAACTTGTATGTGGTTGTGCAAGCTATAAGCACGTCTAATATAAGAACGTTATAATCGATTTAAAATTGCATCACAAAGCAAAAAACAAAAACTACTTTAGAGGTGTCCCAAATAGTAGTAGAAGACTTGTTAACGAGATTGAATTTTTATACAACACGTGAAAACCTACCAATAAAATTTTCGCTAAGACATAAAAATAGATTAAGCCTCCCTAGTTCACGCTTAGCAAAGCACTCCTCTAGCCCTTACGTTATGTCTATAAAATTATATAATAAACTACCAAAATATATCAAAGAAGAAAAAATATACAATATATTTATAAAGAAATTAAAAAAAATTTTGGTTGATAAATGCTATTATACAATTAAAGAATATCTAGACGATCAACTTTAAACTAGATTATTATAATAGCTAGCCCTCTTCCTCTCTCCTACTTTGCTGTGCCCGACAGGATCCATACTGATCATATTTATAAAATGAACACCTGTAATACTATGGAATGCAATAAATTGAAACTGAAACTGAAATTGAAATTATTATTATGCCATTACATCCAACAGATCGTAATCTATTTCCAAGAGATATCTTTCTGTCATTCCACGATCAATCATCCGATATCTACAAAAGATATTCAATGAATAAATTCATATGAGTATCATCGACACAACGCTGTGGATTCGAGTTCTGAACGGGTCTAAACGATCAAATCAACATATAGAACGGGTAAACTCAACCCCTTGATGCGCACTCGACCTGACAATGTCTGGATTTTAAGACCCTAATACACTTCATAAGGCTTTGAATAAAAAAAATGTTTTAAGAACGTATCTTCATAACTACGTAGATAGTATACACATCAATTTCCACACGGGCGAAGTCACGGGGCACAGCTATTATTTATATTTTCATGATTTTTATTATGGCATGAAGCTACTTGTGTAGGTACTAGAACTAATGTCTATCACATGCGCCAAACTATGAGTCGAAAAAATATTACATCTGGTTATTCTGCAATACATACAGCGTGGCGGACCTCACTACAACTGTCACTATTGTAACTCGGGCGTATCGTCCCAACTTCCGTCCCACTATCCCGTCCCGTCCCGGCCTGTAACGACCAATTAACCCACCCGCTGCCGGGTCGCCAGCCTCCTTAAGCACTGAACTTAATGACTTTTTCTACCCTTGTGGAGTAAGAGCAGGGTTATATCGCTATGTTAACAACTTAGCGCTTAAGTAAGGACTTTATGTGTCAAGCTATTTACGAGTTTAAATGCAATCTATTTTGGTAGTTTATGAGCATAAAATATTGTCATTATAAGATAATTACCGCCTTTATATAAATTTAAACTTTGCAATGGCTATTCGAAATATTTTTACTACACTTCTATAATCAAGTCTAATACTACTACTACTCGGAATTAAGCAGCGCCTTTCAGCTACAGTGCAAACTCGCATTCTAAAGTTCTTCGGACACGTCTCAAGGCGGGAACATGACTCTATAGAGCGTCTTGTTGTGCAGGGGAAGGTAGAGGGCATCAGACCACGAGGCAGGTCACCCATGCGATGGACTGACCAGATAAAATCTTGTGTGGGTGGACCCTTGTATGAATGCACCAGAGCCAGCACCAACAGGGACAAATGGCGAGAGATCGTGAGGCGAGCGACATCTGCCCATGGTAGCTCCACATGATGACCACGACCGCTCTGCCAAGAGCGTAACGACTAAGAAGAAGATAATCAAGTCCGTAAACAGAAACTGCATTAAAGGCCTATGTTGGAAACGTCATATAACGTTTATTCTCCAAATAGATTTGACGTTTGGACAGTTTTTCCATAGAATATCATCTGTCTAAACGTCAAATGTATTCGGTGGATAAAGTTTATCTGAGGATCTGAAACAGTCCCTAAATGTGCAATAAAAGCAGTTTTCGTGAAATTCGAAATAGCTCTAGGAATATCGCAATAGTCAATGTATGATCGTATTATGTAGTGGACCGTGCTCTCGTTAATTGAGGCTGAGCCTAACTGACTGCAGATGGTGCGTAGAGCCTATTAGTCGTAACTCAGGCTGACCCGTGACAAGGGACACGGGTGACAACTAAGGCGAGTATTTTCCTTGTCTACCCGTTCTCGAGGTATTTAGGATAAGTGCCAACTTAACAAGGATTTTTTTGTATAAAGAAAGTATGCTTATAAGTTCCGTGCTTCGGAGGGCACGTAAAAAGTGGTCCCGGTTGTTGTCATCTAGGCAACAGTCGTTAAGCCTTGTCAGAGGCCTACGGGCGGCTTGAACAACTCTGACACCAGGTTGGCCACTAACCATACGATGAGAAGAAGAAGAAATTCAGCACAGGGATTCATTCGATGTCCCTTTCGCAAAACGCCATGGGTGCTGAAAACGTTCTTGTCACGCTTAACAGTAGAACTTAAGTATCTGATTATAAATCGTCATGATATCTTATAAGTGAAATCACGGCGTGACTCCTATTACACTATATCGCCTTTTAATCTGCATATTACTCCATTTTAAAATCGGAACTATTCTCTGCCAGCCTCAGATTAGCCTATCTGAAATCCGCTTCCAATAAACCTAATTTCGTATCGGTATCAAAGTAGCTTCGCGATTGGCAGTTGCGCCGTCAGTGCCGCCTCCCTCGCTATCTCCCGACGCCAAAGAACACATATTTCACATTTAGCTCGGCACGGACCGACTTAATCCCTCCCGTTAGTACGTTCTTTATTTTTTAACTCCGTTCCCGGCTTACAGTAGTGGATTTTTCCCGAAAATTTTCAGCAAAGTATTCCTCTGACGCTAATGATATCAAAGAGGATTCGGTTTATGTTGGGTCATCACAGGAGGGATTTTTTTTCGCGTTTTGGGTTTTTTTAACGTAAGGTTTACTCGGCTAAGTCCGAAAATCGGGATATTCCAATAATTTCAATTTTCTACCAAAGATGTGAAAAAGATATATTAATTTTAGATTTATCCCCACAATAGAAAGTCACAATCTATTTACAATGACATTATAAAGCAACATTGTTCGGAAAATGCGTTGTAAAGCCATTGTTAACGAATAATAAAATCCTATTTATAATGTGTATCAGACAACAATCAGTGTGAATTCTCTGGACTAAGTATGCAAATAAGTTACTCTATGATTGATTAATGATGAATAACAAATGGCGGCGTCTTCATCAGGCACATGCCTCGCGCGAGCACTCACTTTTGACGTCGGAACGCATAGACGTAATGTCATAATATGAGTGCTCGGGTGAGGCATGCGCGCCATATGGACACATCTATTGACAAACAAGTACAAATGCAAACTAACCAAGTAATTAACTTACCCAGTACACATCACGCCAAAGTTAATAAAAAGCTTGCCACCAAATTACTTTTAAATACATTTTATAGAGACAACAGCAATAACTTAAATTCGCAGTCGTTTAACAACCAATAGCGGCGTCTTCATCAGGCGCATGCCTCGCGCGAGCACTCACTTTTGACGTCGGAACGCATAGACGTAATGTCATAATATGAGTGCTCGGGTGAGGCATGCGCGCCATATGGACACATCTAATAAACAACTGCAATAAAACGTCAAATACATTGTAAATCCCGGAACTAGGCTAAAGTATCGACGGATTTAGCATTCATTACGCGTTATTCATACTATTGACATGTATTGTACAACTGGACCGCGCAATGTACACAAATGGGGACACTAACGTACATAGCTGGCAACTGTAAACGTAAATTTGGAATGATAGTACTGGTGGCGCGAGTGACCTAGTTGTGTGGGCATCGGGGTGTAGAGTAGAGGTAGAGACGTGCATTACACTTGCAAAATGTATGAAAAGCTATCAGCTCACGTCATAGAGCCAACTAAGGGGTCAAAAGCACTTACGAGTTGCGAGTAAGTAACGAAATATCCTCCAATAAAAACCCTGTAATTAAAAATGTAACGTCACGACTTTTATCCCCGTTCGGGGGTAGTCAGAGGCTTGAGTGGCCATACATCACCACATTGTGGAGGTATTAACCAACTCAAAGCCCACGTGTCACTAGATAGTCAGAACCCAACGTGACAGGTGGTGAACAGTGTCGCCGTGTATACAGGAACTGACTATTACCTAATCCCGAGGGATAGGTAGGTTTCCTCACGATGTTTTCCCTCACCGTCAGCGAACTGTAAATTATGCACATAGATGAAAATTCATCCATTGGTGCATGCCCCACCGGGCAATAATACCACCCAATTTTCCTATCACGTCATTATGAAGCTATCCAATTGGTTATATTTCTCGATGCCCTTTTGACTCGCATAGATACATACTCTTTCGTTCGGTTATGAACATATTTTTATCGTACCCTACCAAACACAATTCCAGTACAAAAAATAAAATCGAACAACTCTAACCCTCGTAACCCGTTTTTTAACCGAACTAGTGATCCGTTACAGGTACCAGCAGCCTGAAATACAATTGGAACACGACACTCTAAAATGGAGGCGATTGCGATTAATCCCAACACTATACTGGATAGGCACTAGAGAATTTATGAGCAAACTTTTTTTAGGGTTCCGTACCCAAAGGGTGCCAACGGGACCCTATTACTAAGCCTACGCTGTCCGTCTGTCTGTCTGTCCGTCCGTCTGTCTGTCAGCGGGCTGTATCTCACGAACCGTAATAGCTAGAGGCTTGAAATTTTCACAGAATGTGTATTTCTGTTGCGGCTACAACAAATACTAAAATTTAAAAAAAGTTTAAATATAAAGGGGGTCCCCATACAATAAACTCGATATTTTTGACGTTTTTATTTATAACTCATAAATTAAACTATATATAAAGGGAAAACTAATATTTTAACCATTAGTGATCATTATAATAGCATTTACATAAATTGTTGAAAAAAAAAAGATCGTAAAACTACATTTTTTTACCAATTATTTAACTTTTAAGCGACAGTGGCGCCATCTGTGTAAACTAACATTTTCACAGAATGAATTTCAATAAAATTTTATAAAATATATACGGTGTTTGGTACGGAACCCTCTATGTGCGAGTCCAAAATGCACTTGGCCGGTTTTTTTAATTTTGATCTCAAAGAAGTTTTACATTTTAGCATTAATGTAACAATATCGATTCAAAAACACTTCGTAGAGTTTAACTTTTTTACAAGAACACCGTTTGTATTTTGCTTTCAAAAAAGCCTTTAAATCCGATAGCAAGCGATATTCCGTTTGTAGTATCCCCCCTAGCCCTGTCGAGTCGCAGTTCCTATACACCCCATGTAATCCATGGGATGCGAACATATGGGTAACACTTGTATAACTATGAGGATCCCTTATAATAATATATTAAATGAAACGACTTGGGAGAAAGAAATATTGAATTAGTTACATAATGTAAATGGTAATAGAAAAATTATTTTTATAAAAAAAAAAAACCGACTTCAAAAAAACCTGGATCACTAAAAAGCCTGAAATAATATTTCTATTACCACCTCTGCCTACCCCTTTGGGAAAACCAGACGTGATGGTGTGTTATCGAGTATTTGGAGTCGGTGCCAATCTTGGTATGCCAAGTATAGCTACTATAAAAGTAAGAAGATAGATTGGCACCGACTCCAAATACTCGATAACACACCATCACGTCTGGTTTTCCCAAAGGGGTAGGCAGAGGTGGTAATAGAAATATTATTTCAGGCTTTTTAGTGATCCAGGTTTTTTTGAAGTCGGTTTTTTTTTTTTATAAAAATAATTTTATTTCACGATTTTTAGTGGCGCCATACCAATGAACATTTTGGCATATTGAACCGTATGAAGTAAGCCCAACATAAGGTAACTGCTGTAAATCTTTGAGGAATTCCCTCGACTGTCTATGGTCTCCATCATTAGACCTGTAATGGCACTTATAACCCATATGGGTGCAAAGTTCTCTCCAATACAAATTAATCAAGCCCAAACACCAGGTAATTGCTGTAAATCGTTGAGGAGTTCTCTCGACTGTCTTTTGACTCCATCATCAGACCCCTAATGACAGTCACAACCCATCTAGGTGTAAAGTTCTCATCGATACTAATTAATCAAGCCCAAACACAAGGTAGCTACTGTAAAACGTTAAGGAGTTCCCTTGACTGTCCCTCGTCTTCATCATCAGTCCCCTAATGACAGTCACAACCCATCTAGGTATAAAGTTCTCATCAATACTAATTAATCAAGCCCAAACACAAGGTAGCTACTGTAAAACGTTGAGGAGTTCCCTTGACTGTCCCTCGTCTTCATCATCAGTCCCCTAATGACAGTCACAACCCATCTAGGTGTAAAGTTCTCATCAATACTAATTAATCAAGCCCAAACACAAGGTAGCTACTGTAAAACGTTGAGGAGTTCCCTTGACTGTCCTTCGTCTTCATCATCAGATCCCTAATGACAATCACAACCCATCTAGGTGTAAAGCTCTCATCAATAGAAATGAATTAAGTCCAAACACAAGGTAGCTACTGTAAAACGTTGAGGAGTTCCCTTGACTGTCCTTTGTCTTCATCATCAGACCCATAATGACAGTCACAACCCATCTAGGTGTAAAGTTCTCAACAATACAAATTAATCAAGCCCAAACACCAGGTAATTGCTGTAAATCGTTGAGGAGTTCCCTCGACTGTCTTTCGGCTCCATCATCAGATCGACTCCAGACCTTCATAAAATAGTAGTGCTTTAAAATACTTAATGAAAAAAATTACAAACGCACTAGTCGCCCCTACGATTTTCGAAGGTTCCCCTCGATTTCTCTGGGATGCCATCATCAGATCCTGGTTTCCTTATCATGGTACCACCCCCGGAAAATCTCCTTTCCAACAAAAAAAGAATCATCAAAATCGGTTCATAAACGACGAAGTTATCCGCGAACACACATAAAAAAAAATAAAAAATAAAAAAAAAAAAAAAAATATATACGGTCGAATTGAGAAACCTCCTCCTTTTTTGAAGTCGGTTTAAAAAGGAAGTAAGTTTATTATCCGGATATTCAATATTAGGCTGAGTTAGTCTTTATCTTAGTCATACCTAGAAACCTAGAAAGGTACTTTTTCTGGGAAGGTTTTATCTGACAAAATCATGATGAAAGAGACGAGGTTAGCTGAAACTTCAGCAAAACTGTTCTTATTTTTCACACAAGCGAATGCACTGTCAACGACTCAGTAAAATAAACTTCTGTTACTGAGAAAACTTCTACTGTGAATCGAATCAACAACATTGGTTTAGCTCTCGCGGAATCGAATCGCCAATATTATGATAAAATTTCGGTACATTTGTGAAGGTTATATAACGATGTCTGTGATGTTCGGAAATAATCTAGTGGACAAGTGTGAACTCCACTTTGTAGGTATCTACTTACTGGAAAATATAGACATCATAACATCTGGAAGTTTCTTAAATAAACGGCTGTGCCCTTTTTCCTTTAAGTCCTTTTCCTCTGTAATTTTATACATATTTATTTTTATCTGAAGCGATACTTACAGAGGTTCCCAACCCGAGAGCATTAAGTCACGCGGATTAGTTTTCTTGTTTGAAAAACTAATGTCACATCTCCTAAATATCGTTGTGTTATAGTTAGACTAGATGCTTAACTCGTTGAACTCGTCTCAAAGAAAAAATCCTTATACACATTTTACAACTAGAGACATAGTGCTATTCGGTTTACGAGCTTCGAGTTATTCTTAACTATAAACCTCGAACTGACTGCGAAACCCAAGTTTATGAGCTCGCAGCCTCCGGGCGGAAGTAAGATGCATGTAAAAATGGTACACTTGATAAAGCAGACGGATGGGAGATAAAGCGGACGTTAACAGGGTAGCTATGAAAGGAAAATGTTGCCGATGGCTCAGCCCTTCAATTACCAATTTGTCTGAATTTCAGCGGTCCATGGTAAACTAAAATATACCAGCTTCGATCGACAATTCTCAAAACGGCTAGAGTCCTGAAATTAAAAAGACTTAGGGAGTGAGTTCTAGTGACCCTAGTAACAGCAACTTAATGGGCTGTCCACGTGATACATGCCTATTCGGATCTCATAGAATTTAATTAAAGGTTCTGGAGTGGCAGCCGTGTGCCGGAAGACAAGACGACATCACATGCGTCGCGTCAGTGGCGTGATTTGCGGAATGCGGACATACAAATACTCTACAAAGAGGCTAGCGAGTAGCGAGCGAACTCACGGTAGAGCCTCTAAGTTTACTGTACAACTTTACGACTCGCTTGTTCACGAACTTTTTATGAACTAAACTTGTTTATTACATCATTGTTCTGCCGTAAAGCGCAGACGAGTTACGAGTAAGGGGAAATATAATATTGAACAATTGAGGAAATATTATTACTTCCGAGGTTTTCCTCCGTTATTGGGATATGTGTACATGGAGGAAACATCCAAAAGAATTATTAAAATAATAACTCGGTAACTTTGCCAAATTGCGCCATATTGATATGGATAACAACAAGATGGCGCCAATCTTTACGGGACGACTTTGACCACACTCGCAAAGGATCATGCCCATTGTTGGTATCAAGTTTTCTCACGCCTCAAAATAAAAGTATTACAGTAATTTCTTTCTTATTTTTTTACAACCCTTTGCTTACTGGATTCGATTTTCGAATAGGGGATTTAATTTAGCATAAAAAAGTTGTTGTTTCCACTCCACATTGTCGTAAACATGCATTGCGTTTCATTACATGCAGAATTACATAATTTGACATTCTTCAAATGATGTTCCGTTCACATTATTTCTACAATAGTGCCCATGAAAATAGACAAATCGTATTAAAATAATCGTACTCTGCGATTTCTTAGTACATTACATAATAATAACTACATTACTTTACAATAGTATTGAATTAAATGTGCTCGTTTTTTATGATGTAGGTAATGAAACGCTTTTTGTCTATGGTTATTTCGACGGGCCGGTCACTGCTGTCACTGCTGTCACAGGCGCAGAAACGTCAAAGGAACGTGTATTACCGCCAAAATAAATCGATTTCGAAAGCCATGAAGATATTTTGCATCTTCCATGTTATTTAATGAAGTGTATTGATCGAATTTATTATTACTTATGAAAATAAAGTAGGTACCTATGCTTCGTGCATACAATTTACCTACTTCAAACTGGTCAAAGCAAACTCAAAGTAGTAAAGACAATGTTCTAGGTTAACTTCGATTTTATTAAATTACTCTGGGACCCGATTTTGTTCACAAAAAAAAACTTTTATAGGGGTTAATATGATAAATATAGACTATAAAAAACAAAGACTGGTTTTGATGGAACATGATACGAGATTCCATAAATTTTTGAACATTATCCTTTCGCATCACATTATAATTCGAAAATAGTCGTCGAAATCATCTTGCAAATATTCACACACAATATGAAACTTGACAAACGTCCAGTGTCCACGTCACAGTGAAGTCACACAAGACATCGGCAGCCAGATAGCTGGCTCACCAAACTAAATAATACTGATCCTTAAAAATGTACAGACACATTGAAATATAACAAGCGTAGGGGGTCTTCTGAAATTGGTCAGTTGTAATGTCTTCGCTCGGCTGAATCACCGCGATTCGGTCCGGAAAATCTCGAATTTTATTTTCATGATTTTTGACGCACAAATAAATTATGAGATTGCGATGTAAAGGAAAATTGTGTAATTTTCGTTGAAAGGTAATATTTTGGAAAGGTTGTGATTTAGCGAGGTTCCGCCTGTCATCGTCCAATTATCCAATTGCAGTATATATTGAGCGGGAATGTCTAGTATGAAGTAACATCGTATATAGGGTTAATATGTTTATATTCCCTACTAGCCGTGCCCGCGACTCCGTCCGCGTCCAGTCGGTGAAGCCCTTAAATATAATTCTATGTATCGTCTAATCTGTATTACGTCGGACTGAATCCATCTGTCCGTGGCTGTCTGTCTGCTATCTATCTGTAGCAGTCTATACCAGCGATATATTTATGTCGCTAAAAATACAGGCTAGTTATTCGTGTCCTAACTTAATGATCTCGAGGTTGAAAATTAATCACTCCGCCGTAAGTTCGCTATACAGATGGACCCGCATTTGTTGGCCAGTATCTAACCAATGGACACAAACATTAACGTTGTACAACAATGTTGTACAAACAAACAAACAAACCGGGCCAACTGGTGAATAAATACGGCATTCTCATCATAGTTTTAAATGTTAATTATAAAAGTATAAAAGCTAACGATCTTTATAGTACATTACTGCCGCGGTCTCTAATGAGTGTGTTGTTGACCGCGTTGTTGATGGCCGAAAGCGCGGCGCAGCGCAGCTCCAGGCCTCCACAGCGCGGTCAGCATTGCAACCCTTGATGGACAAGCTAAAATAAAGGCCGAGACCGAAGGTCGAGGCCTTTATAGCGCGGCCAGCAAGGATTGCAATGATGACCAAGCTTGGAGGCCGAGAACGTAGCTAAGCTTAGCTTGAGGCCATTATAGCGTGGTCAGCAGTACACTCATTAAAGACCAAGGCTTGTATAGTGCTTTACTCAAAAATGCGACTATTAGTTTGAACAAAACTAGATAAGTAGGTATAAAAATTAATACAATATATTTATATTTTTACGAACTATATCTATAGTTGTGTATTTTCTATGTTTACGTTTCCATGGCAACGGCACGACCAACTGATTTCACTGATTTGACTGATTTCATGGTCAAAATACTGACTTTACTGACTTTAAGACTCGAAAATACTGACTTTACTGACTCAATTTCAAAGTTTTAATGTGTAAATAGGAGAATGTCAGACAAATTCAAATAAAAAAAATATTTGGCCTCCACCATCCCCATAGCCAACCTGCGCCACCATTTATTAAGTAAATAGGTAAAAGCAGAAAAAATATTATTAGCGCTAATGTGTTAGATATGACAAAAAGTATCTTATTCTAGCGTTACAAATTAAAAAAAAATTTGATGCAAACATCGTCACTAAAAACATAGTAGGCATCGATATTTTTTCAAAATTATGGTGGAATAAAGACATTACTCACACGCATAGGCACATACAGAAAAAAAATACAAACAACAAAAAAACATCACACTCTTTTTTGGGCAGTTGTGTAAAAATACTATGAGTAGTTATTACTGGCGATATTATGTTCATTTCTGTTTGAAAGAAAACGGTGCTAAAGCATCGCATATTAAATATCTTGCTTTGGTTGATGATAAGGAAAAATCTTTTGGTACTCCAGTTGGAAACATTGCTTCAAACACTTGTTTGATGTGGTCGCAAGCTGGTTGAACAGGGAAATTAGAAACGATCAATTTTCAAACACCAGATTAACTCCGCCTTAGTTGCACTGTCTTTTATACAAAAAACATCTAATTTGCGTGTGTGTATGAGTATCAGCAGCATTTCTCTGGGCCGCAAGATGTAATTGTGAAGCGTTTAATTTGATTTTACATTGCTCTTTATGTGTTTTACCGAGCGCGTGTTGATTCACGGCTTCGTAGCCCCAACCAATCGAAAAAAATATTTGCCAAACAACACAGTACATTTCATATTCATTCTTGTTAACTTTCCGACCTCACTCCCCTATCAAAAATACCATTTCTGTCTGTTTTACTGAGCCACAGTTCACTAAACTTGCACTTCCCCATTTTATCACTGAAAATGTTTATTTTACACTATTTTATAATTAACCATCACCAAGTTCCAATAGCAACGCACAATCACCATATTACTATAATTTAAGTTTAGTTTAAGTGTCCTCATTACCACAGTTACCGGACAAGTAAGCGGTATGAGAACCCCCTGAATGAAATGACTTCAGTTAAATCATCACATCAAAAAAAATTTAATTCATATAATATCGAACAAAGCTATACTATTCCTTTACTATATCACTACCAAAAAGTTTATTTTATTTTTATAAAAAAATCATTGGTGCTTTAAGGAGCGTAAGTATCTGAAATACTGACTTTACTGACCATTTTCAGAAAAAACTGGCTATTACTGACCAAAGTTAAAAATACTGACTTTTACTGATTTTACTGACCATTTTCGACCCCTGCCGTCAATAAGATTTTTTTACGAACCATAAACATACCTGTTTGTTCGTTTCCATGGCAACGGTCAGATAACAGTGGTCATACTCGATTATAATACATTGTATATCATGCGTTTCTTGCAATACGACAAATTCGACTTTGCTCGAAGAAGGTTTGCGAAATAATGACAACATTATAAACTTTTTTGAGTTTAAATAATTAATACCTGCTCAATCTACCGAGACTACCAATAAACGTATCCTAACAATCTTGTTGCCCCTGTCGGCATGTCAAACACACGCCGAATGACGTCCCAGAACGTCATTTGTACGCCGCTATCGGCGTGTATGCAGCGATACAGGCGACAAATTACAGACCGGGGACCACATCAGTCAACGTCGCGGCCCGATTGAAAAACGGACCGTGCATTGGTCGTTCATGTGGGCGAGGGACATGATTGGGTAATTGAGTAGGTAGAGTGTACCTACCTACTGATATCCTCCAAAATACGGGGCTTCATAAATATCCGAATATCCCGAATCCTCAAGAGACCTTTCGGAGAAGTCTCAACGGTTCAGTTTCGTGAGGGATTACGTAGCTACTGTCCGCGATTTTGTTGCATGGTATTCGTTTTTAGGGTTTCTTAATGAAACAAGATTTATTTACCTCTTTATTTCCCAGAACCAAAAGATGTTGACTATCTAACCCCATGAGTAGTAACGGCGTCGATAACTACGAAATAGCAACTATTAACTTCAAGGTATAAGCTGAACGTGATTTCCAATTTTACTACAGTATTTTTTGCGAGTAATCCAGACGCAGAACTTTATAAAAAGGTCCTTTCAACTGATATCAGGGCAGAGTAATTGGGCTATTAGAAAAACTTATCTACCTTGAAAATTATTACCTTTTTTGTGGAGAAACTTTAGTGAGCTTTCACGCCGAATTACCTGTAACAAAAAATTGAATTTATTAATAAAAGGAATCTTTTGGAAGCAAGATTAAGTTAATCAGCCAATATCAGGTTGCCTTAGACCTCGTCCAAGATCGCCTCCGAATCGATCTTCTGTTCTATACAAGTTACTGTATCTACACACTTCTTGGTCCATATTGTGGCTGTTGAACAGGGGCGTACTCTTTAGCAATTAGCAGTTCCTAAATACTTTTAAGAAGAAGCCATTACACCAGCATAGTGGTCGACGAAGCATTGAATATCCTCGTATTGAGAATCGTTGTAGCCAAAATAAACTTGAACCATCTTGACCGTCTCTGTCGAATAGTAATTTTAACAGCACCTAGTGGACCCGATAATTATATTTTTAAGAAGACCAGTAAAGGCACTTTTAATAAGAATAAAAATAGACATCCGCGACATAATGAAGGCTAGCGTCCGTGAACGTTTAGTTCCGCAATGGCTTCTAATCCTCGACCCTCGACGTAAGCTACTTTATAATGACGGACAATGTCAATGTCGGCGAGAGCCGACCTGTCAATCGATACAGTAAACACAAAGAAAATAACCGATAGCAAATATCATGAAGCTTTGAAATCAAAGCAAAAGAACTTCAAAAGATAGCATTTCTCGCTAAAAGAAAAACTCTCTCGCATCTGCACGAATACATTAGGTACAGATTGCAAAATAAACATAAAAAACTAAAGGGGTGTTTGTGCGGGATTGCCTAGAGACTGGGTGAGAAGGGGGTTAGTAATTGCCTCCACAGTGCTCACTATTTCCGCTTTGAGTAAATCTAATTGGTCAGATGCTAGTGGCGTGTGGTGCGAGTGATGCGCGATTTACATACCAAAAAAATATAACTTTAAAGTCGCTTAATTGACTTTAAAGTTCGATTTAGACTTTTCACTGCCTAAAAAAGGAAAGAAAATCTTCACTCCACAAATATCCGAAAAGGACCGTGTACGCACAACAAAGCAATCAAGACAATAAATTCCTTAAATGATCCTCATATTTCCACCCTTTCCTCGCAAGTGTGCAATCGCTTCTCGCATATCACAATACAGCATCATATCGTCATATCATATTATACGCCATAACTTGCAATATCTCTCACTTTGGTTTGCAATAACCAAAAGTTAGTCGAATATTTTCGAGAACAATGGGTCGATAAAAACAAAGTAAGTAGTAATTTACCCGCTCCCCGCTTCGCCTGACGCTGTCAGAGGGACCATAAACATGCAATATTACTTCTTGGTCTTGCATTACTTTATTTTCATACAACCCTCCTTGTATCTATGCAATGATAGTTTTTGTAGATTGTAACTTATTTTTAGAGTTCTGTAAGGAAAAATAAATGTTGGCAATTTTGTGGTAAACCTATGTATGGGGGCGTCCATAAATTACGTGAGGCATTTAGGAGGGGGTCGAGCAAAATCTATGCAATGATAGTTTTTGTAGATTGTAACTTATTTTTAGATTTCTGTAAGGAAATATAAATGTTGGTAATTTTGTGGTAAATCTATGTATTCAAAGGTTCTAAATGAGACCTTCCAAATTCTAATAGTGTACCGAATTACCTACATGCGGCAGCCGATGAGGCCCTATGGATGACACGATAACACTTTTCATATAAATAAACCTCCACGCGTTATTCACTTACACTCGAGGACTTTTCACTTCGGAACTCGCATCCTTTGATATTTAACTTGTTATATTATTTTTGCAGAGAAAAATACTCGACTCGTTACTCAACAAGGCAATGAGAGAATAATGTTATGGCGAATAGAATTACGCGTGAGCACCGCGCGTTGTGACGGAAATTGTAGGAGCTAGTATCTATATTTCACTTTTAATAACATTACTAGCAATATGCAGTTATCGTATTACTAGTAGTTCCGTAAAACCCTCCTACTAAACTACATGTTAATAGGTAAAGGTCAGGATGGGGTTCGAATCCGTAGCAAAAGCGGAAATGTTTTGTTTAATAAAATGATTTCTTCTGTAAATAGCAGCCGAAAGTCCCCGTAACATTACCAAGAATTTTGAAACGGTTACCTTTTATCGGATTGTGTATCAGCGGGGGCCGGGGCCGGGGCCGGACTCAGCGGCTCGGAAAATCTTTCTATCCCGATGATCAATGGGACAGATGAATGGGAATCCATTACCATGGGCTCTGCTAATGGATAGCATTGTTACACTCGGCAAGAAATGTATTAAGCCACGAATATATTGTCGGAATTCTACTCAAGTATACGATAGTACACATTGTAGGTATGTACCTGCCCTTTGAACATTAAAGAAGCTTGATCACAAAGACGTTACCACGCAGAGGGAGACACATGACCGTCCAAAATAGTTTGTCATACTAAACGGAGTCCATGGACACAGTACGACTAAGTCAATCGCGGAAAATAACATTGTAAGCATGTCGGTATTGCCAATATGGCTCATCTTCCGGCAAAAAAATCTTCTTATGTATTTAATAAGTGAATTAATATGATAATACCTACAGGACGAAACCTTAAACACTTTGATGTAATATAAACGAGTTATAAATTGAAATGGGAATTTCAGTAAGACATGCAAAAACAATCATAATATATAAAGTTTAAATTGCTCCCTTACGAACACGGATACTCGTAATGATATTTCTAAATACACCTTCCTTGAGCTTTCTTATAGCCCGCTTTATAACAAGACGTCAGATGGGATTATCGCGACTGTATTCTTTGGTATCATTAGAGACATTCCCCTTACGCTTATCGCTTCATTAATATTGTGCCTTCAAATATTAAGGTTTTTATAATCTTTCATTATAAGTCGAGCTATATTTGTAGGAAATGGAAATTAGTCCAGAGATCTAAATAACAGAGCTATTTAACTCACAGTGTTGTTTAAAATATCAAATTTACACCAATCATCAGCTATTTATTTAGCCTAGGCTACTATATTATTGCCACCCGTAATTAAGAGAGCTCAGCTTATGTTGGAAATGTCACGTGCAGGTGACCGTACATTGTCTGATATTATATCAAAGTACGTGTGCTCGAGGCTATATTTCAACGAAACACTATTAGCTCCAATGTAATTGCACCTAACAGTAAATCATTCATACACTATAGATCTTTTCAAAACATCAAATGTAGGTAAATTACAAACTAAATAATGCCCCAATTTCCAATTTTCAGCGTCATCCGAGCCCCATTCATAACTAGGTACAATTCCAGTGACACCTTCCCATTGAATTATTTAAAAGAAAACTTCCAACATTATCGCTGAAATCCTAAATCTCAGCGTCACAATACCCGTTATAATCCTTTACAATTTAGGAGGGTCGGAGTGAAGCAATGAATCCGTCCGCTCGGCGCGAGCGCCGCGCACACGCTCGTAAAACTTTCAATTTTCCCGCTCGTCGATGGAACCAGAGGGTGCTACAATCGCAATAGGTACCTCCCACCAACAGGCATACACTTTTTGTCACCTACCCTTCGATTTTACCTGCACACAATATGCTCGTAGAATTATAAATAGGAGAATTTATGAAACACTCAAAACTAGCAACACTTTTACTGAACTTCGTTTGGGAACCAAATTGGTTCTACCGCACCTTACAATATTTTTGCGAATATTTTTTGTTATTGCAAAAATTTTCACCCGAAAATTAAAATTTTAACCATCAAACGGTAAGAAAGAGATTAACGCTAAGTATAGCCCGTTTTAAAAATAAAACTTTTTAAATTATGGTAATCTACTTCCCGCTGAGGTTATCAGCGGCCTAATTTACCATTTGCACGGGACCGGGCCGGTACCTTCATAAATTTTGTTAATTCCTTCTTTTAAACACCCTCCGGGGGTTTCAGTTAAGTCAACACATCTTATATCTGCAAAACATTTATACATACTATACTACTTACTGCTGTCATAGTACAATCAGCATCTAATCGTACTGTCTGTCTCTGTCGTTCTTCTTTAAATCATGTGAGCGAGACAAAACATTGAACGTTAACTTACGTTAGATAGTACTCGAGTTAGGCCAAAATATTTGTGTATCTCATTAATCAACATAATTTTCTTCATTCACTTCAATTTAAAAAAATCGGTACAAGGGTACTTCGGTTCGGTACTTATTTAATGCTTATTGTCCTCTTTTTAAAGCAAAATGCTGTCAACATTAAGTTCTAAAATAGAAAAGGTATTTTGCCAGCGTCTTGACGAGACTACACAAAGGGATACCTTGTCCCTAACCCGAAGGGCAGCCTTTGAATGCCGGCGCCGCAAGCAAACGGGACAGTTATTCGGAGTATTCTGCTCTAAATAACAGCTTTGCGAGTTTTGGAGAGGATAGAACTTTTGGAAAACAGCGCGGGGAAGACGGCTTGGAAGTGTTTAGGATGTATTTAAATCCCTGTTTAAAGGTCCAACCGTCTGTTTCACCGGCTACTATTTGACTGTAGTATTAAAAGGAGCAACGGTAGTTAGGAAGGTGATTCTAGCTCCAGAGTACCTCAAGGGTAGTGCAGCCTCAGCGCCAGCTATTGTGGGAGGAGTGACATCAGATATGACCTTGAAATAATTACCAATCCTAACGCCTTTTCAAGTAATGAGGCCTTTCCAAGTAAGACTGGATAATTATACGATTCAGAGTAGGCTTCGATATGTTCAGCTCACGCAAAGAAGCTCGTCCTACTCCAACTAGATGGCGCCACGGTTCCAGAAGGTGGCACTTGTTGAGGATATATTGTTAACATAATAGTAACTGTTTACCAAACAATCAGTCCGAGTGAGTTCGTGTTATAACAGCGCTGTTAACTTTATGAGACGAATTAGTCGCTGTTTACAGGCTTAGGTTATGTTGACATTCTAAGATTTATAGTTCTGAGGATGTGGTATATGAGAAAATAATCCTATAATACCTACTAATATATTTTTTTGTACGAGCGTGTTAGTAACAATTTTTATCTTATACTATTGTTAATAACAATGGCACCCTCTGATTGGTCGGTTATAGTTCTGACCGACCAATAAGAGTGTCGATCACTATAGCAGCGCAATGGCAATGGCAGCTCAATGGCTAAGCGACTTGGGGCCCAGTGCGGCTGTACCTTGTACCTTGTTCACAGTGTCGAGGCGAAGCCTGCCTTCCCGAAATGTACTTGAGAATTGTATAGTGTATTGAATTGTCGAGTTTTCGAACACAAGTAGGTAAACTGCACGTTGGTTGGTGCAATTTTTATTTTAAAAAACTAATTCTCTGTTAAAATAATATATATAATAAATATAATAATATATATAAATTATTATATTTATTATATATATTATTTTAACAGAGAATTAGTTATTTTAAAATAAAAATTGCACCAACCAACGTGCAGTTTACCTACTTGTGTTCGAAAACTCGACAATTCAATACACTATACAATTCTCAAGTACATTTCGGGAAGGCAGGCTTCAGAAAATAATAATATTATCATAAAAACCTTGTTAACATTTTAACTCATAAAAAAATTGAGTGAATTGAGGAAAATGGACACATGCCCATTTTTATTTTCTGTAATAAACTACAGGTATATGACCAGCAGGCAAATATCTTCTTCAAATTAAACGCACCCCGGTGCCATACGACTAAGTTTGAAGTTGTATTCAAATTCAAACATTTAGGAGCACTGGAGGAACATTGGAGAGCAAATTTAACTTTAATACTTTATGTAAAGACGGAATACGTAGCGTAATTCAGTTAAAAGTTATACAGGATTATGTGTGCTGCGAGATGTTACTTGGTAACTTAAACAGCTTTGGTATTCAGAGTACAAAATATTAAAGGTAAGTTATTTCAATAATTTTGTAACAGAACTTCAAGACGTGCAAATGAAATTGAAATTTAGATGATTTATTTTAAAAAGAAACTTTAGTATTCATATTTTTATAATTTTTAAGTTATTTGGATGGTCCATAATTTTGTAAAGGTTCGAATCTCTAAAGGACAGGCCGCGCATTTAGATGAATTCGCAATTCATTTAACTAATAACGCAATGCATGCATGACTCGTACATGTACACAAATATTTACAAAATAGTTCAACGTTCATCAATCTCAAACCCAGATACGTGATTACACACTCCGTAATAAAACGCGAAAAGAATTCACTTAGGTGACGTCATCTCACTCATATGACACGAGGAGCGAGCATTCTTTGAGCTCTGTTCAAATATAAGCATTCGCTACATACGACAATTTGACTGCCACTGGCATCCATCAAAGTCTTCAAACAAAAAAGATAGATAAGTTGATAGCCACTTTGCCGATGGGTTACAAAACTGCTGGCAGTGAATTGTGATGCCCTATTGCTTTTCCAAATCATGCAAGAAACTTGGAAGAGCCTACCGCTCATGTGTGAACAAGTTCAATTCTCATTACAATATAGGTCGAGAAGAGGCGTGGGCGCGGCCAGCGCCAATCACTGCGTCCGCTTAATTTTATGTGTGACGCGACCTTCCGAGCCTCGAGACGGTCAGATTTATGGCGCGGCGCTAGGATAGCGAGGTCACCTCACCACGCGAGGCTGCGGGAAATTTATTGTAATTATTGTGAGAGTAACGTGTATTGACATCGAGTATTGCTAAGCTACTGGAAACAGCGGAATAAGGATGTAATTTCGTCTGATTCATGTTCTTGTCTAAAACTATTTTCTAATAACACCGGCTGATATAGGTTGTGCTTGTAGCTAGAAGTAAATAGTGATATGATCCTCTATTTAAGTTACATGTTCAGGCATCCTGGCCATTAAACAAATAAACAACAAATAACAACAATAATAATAACAACATTACATACATAATAATAACATTAAACAATTGACGTGAACCCACTGTTAATACAAGGTTAGAGATTAGTCGGAGGGGCTAACCGGAAGACTACTAATAATGTGATAACTTCACACTGCTAGTAACTTTTTTCAGGAATGATGGTGACTACCTGTTGATAAGTATTAGCTTCTAATAAACATTTCTTCCTAAAATAACATCACAGACTCAATTTTTAAGTCCTTTTATCATACATCCCTCCTTTATAGCATCCCAGATCTCCGTGGCGTCAGCACGGCCACGACACGGCCACGACACGGACCCGTCACTGGGTGTCTCAAGAACGGGGTCATGCGGCAGTGGCACCGCGGCCGATCGATGTCTGAGGCCGTTTGCTATGCACACTAATCACGCACACGCTTCTTTAATTCGCCGCTTAATTGAGTCATCTGAGAGTGGGCGATATTATCGTTAATAAATAAAATATTTGGCAATCGTAAGTATAGATATTTTCGGCGATAACGGACCTGTTTCAAAATACAGTGCAGTTCATTCACCGATTAATGTTTACAAACATACTCTGGGCTGTATAAAAACAAATACGGAGATTGGTATTCTAAAGTCCTCGCTTCACTCTTTATTACTAGTAGTTAAGATGACGTAAACGATTAATCTTGAACGATGATCTCTTGTTATTAAAAAAACGCAATTATTACTTTTTCTCTCTTTCTTCCACTCTATTTATTCACAAACTTCCTAAGATTATTACGAGTATGTGAGTATATTACTATAAGAATGGCTGCTTCAAATACTTTGCACACTGAATTATGCAGTAATTCTCATCATGCGTCATTACCATTTGGCCGCTGGGCTGATAAAGCGCGCTCATCCGCCGCCACGCGCCGCGGGGATAAATCACACTGTTCCATGCTCGCCCTACTTACCCACTAACCGAGGGTAGACCCTCTAACATTGTATGAATGTAGGTTAAATGTATACATATCGTACTCACATTTCATTTGTCAATATTTTGGTACTGAATTCTGGTACTGGTGAACTGATAGAAATTTGTGTTCAATAAAATGTTACCACATAATACAGTAAGTTATTGTGTAAATCTCAGGCAGTGTTGTGTGAGTATGAGAACAAGCAAAGTATTTATTTAATTCTAATCTGGGCCAATTTTAGCTTTATCGAACCTAAGAGCAAAAAATAGTGCATTTTCTTAATTCTACACTTTCTTTCTTAAAAATACCGTAAACTAAAAGTAAACCACCCCAGTTTGTTCTGGTTCGATCCATCAAGAAGCCATAAATATTTATCTGCAAAAAATCTATATGTAACGGCAATAACATCAATCAGTATGCAGGTATCGTTCGACGGGTCTGCAAAAACAATTACTGCAGTGGGCGCCTCCCTCCCCTCCCCTACCCGGTGGGTGATTCTAACTTATGGAACATCTTAATTCCTTTGGGTGTCATTTGTGTATAAGATAGTGGGGTTTTGTAGTTTAATGACGTAGAGAGTCAGTTAACTAAACCTATGACTTTGGGCTGTACTGTAACAGTAAGTACATTGTTAACAAAGGGGATAAGTAACTTAGCATTGGTCCCGAGACAGGGTTTGGCGCCCGAGCGTAGCGAGGACGCTAATAGTTCGAGGGACCAATAATAAGTTACTTTAACCCGAGGTAAACACCGAGGTATAATTTGACAGAATCGTTGACAGAACAGGCAAAATCGTATTTCTACTGTCAGAAATACGATTTTGCCTGACCTGAAAGTATCTCATTCTCTCAGCTCCTCAGGCAACTTCAGACCTACTTTCCTCGTATGAGTGATGGAAATTAAATAATGAACTTTAGAGGCAAATATCAAAGATGGATAGGAGTCGTGTTTTACCCCTCGTTCCCCGATAATGGTAGTATTTTTTTGTTTATTAATCACGCACGACTAAACTACTTAGTTTAGTTGGAACAACTAAAAATACTGCTGTCTTGCTCATGCATTACGAACCGCGTAGGTCGAGAAGCAATACAGTCACAGTGGAAGTAGCTACATAGACTGATTCAGTTAAGTTTGGTTTATGTACCAACAGAATCAGCAGTATTTGCTGACCTTCTAAATTCAAACTATCCGATTTTAATTAAGAAGGTTTGAGAAAATAACTGGCCAATAAACGACAAGTTTAAAACATTATTCGTTTATTTAAAACATTATACGTTTATTTGGCCGGCGCGGCGGCGGCACGCGATACCTCGATTGTTGATCATTCGATAACTTCACGATGTACATCTACCGATTAACTATAGCGATTATCGATGCATCGCCTTGTTTGTTACTGTATTTATCGCAACGCGGCAATGTGCTCCGTAATGGACATGTAAATTGTCGACTAAACAGTTTAACTTGTCAAAAACCAATTCATTGTAGATTTTAAACTGGAAACCTGCTGTTTCGCATAAATAATCTCTGAAGCGCCGAGCCGTAAGCTCACCCCCCCTCCCCCTCCCTCCATCCCACTCCCCTTCAGGTCGGCAATGTGCGAGCAATACCTTTGGTACTGTAAGCATCTATAGGCTACGGTAACTGCTTAACATCAGGCGGGCCGTACGTTTTTTTGCCACCGCAGTCCTATAAAAAAATAAAAAATAAATAAAAAAAAAGCGAAGACACTGCTGGTACTAAGTGTTTTGTCGAAATTAAAAGACCAATTCAATAATAATGCCTAGGTAGTATAAAGCAGCATCGACAGCAGTAATTGGACCCCAAAATAACGTAAGGAAATGATAGGAAATTAAGTAAATTATGTGTTTACTTAAGCCACGTTAGGGTAAATGAAGGGCCCCTCGCGATAATAACTTATGGTATATTGTTACGGTAATTACGCACCTCCCGCCTTCCAGAACGGGCCACGTTGGCGTTGCCAACTGGTCAAAATATTTTTAAGGATTCCGTACACAAAGGGCGCCAATGGAACCTATTACTAAGCCTCCGCTGTCTGTTCGTCCGTCTGTCAGAGGGCTGTATCTCACGAACCGAATTTTCGTTGCCGCTACAACAAATATTAAAAATAAAATAAAATTTATACGGTGGTACGGAACCCTTTGTGTGCGAGTACGACACTATTATTTTTTAACTCATTTCTTTAGTTTTGATATATTCACTTTTAACTGATTTACTGATAACAAAAAAATATTTGTAATGCTAGTAGTAGTCCATCATAATTTTATATTTGGGGAAAGTGTATTAGGTACACTTCAAGCCAAATTCTTACAAAAAAACCTCGAAATCAAAGTGGTGTGTTAGTATTTATCAGTACTTAAACTGAAACACCAACCCCCTCATGGATAAGCAAAACGTCAAACAAGTTTATGCTATCTGTACGTCTGTCCTCGGTCCTGCGTCCTCTGCCCGAAAAGTGACGTACAGTGAAAGGGCGGCGACGTAATTAACGGCACTCTAACAAGAAAATAGTTACCAACTTCAGCATCAAGGGTCCCACCATATTGTAATTTCGCCCCAAGGGACCAAATTCTGCTCTAGCAGACTGCATGTATACATTTTAAAGTATTCTTTACGAGTTATTAAAAGTTGGTTATTTTTATACAAACAAGCTTGCTAAGTAAATGAAGGGGAAACGGGTTGTTCATGCATTAATAATTAACTTTTTTTAGCTTAGAAAATGTGAAGGAAGGAAACAGGCAGCCATTTTTATTTATTATGATGGTATTTTTAGAGACTGTACTTTGAAGTCGTGTAAGTAATAATATTATTATTATTTTGTAAAACCCTTTAGGTACAAAGATGTCATTTCTCATTTTCTATTCTAATTATTTTTCTCCAATGTTCAAGCACCTATTTAAGTAAAGTGCACATTTTGAAACAATATTTTTCTTACTGGCAACCTCTTCAAACTACCTTCAACGAGACGAAGATTGATTCACATTCGAATCATTTTCTTTTGCACTCCAACGCTAAGATTAATTACCATTCAATGCTTACAAATTTTCAAGCCGCAAGATTAACGAGGATTTTACCTGTAACAAAACACAAACGGTTTACTAAATCGGAATTGATTAATACGATTTAAAGCCCCTATTACGAGGGTACGAGCAGTCGCTAAATATTGATTTGCCTATTAATTCAATATTTTAGGACGGCAATACAATGTTCTGTTCGGAATTCAAACATCTCGCTCGCGATGCCGAGCTAGGTATATTGACATGGTTCTCTTTGACAATTTGGCAAATCGGATTTGTACGCTCCTTGGGTATAATCCGATTGCGAACATTCCGAGATTCGGTGGAGCTTGTTCTATGGTTGTAGATTGGTAATCAAAATACCTTTTGGAAGGGTCGGGCGGTTCACAAATCTAATTCATATTAAACGAAGTCCATTGTGCTCTTCATCATTAAAAGATAAATACTTATGAGATAGACTCGATCCTAATTGTTGTAAAACATAATAATATATGCACTCATTCATGAAACAACGGAGGAGAAATATGTTATTTACAACTGCCTGTTACGAGTAAAAACAAACTGAAAATTTACCCTAAGTAAGTACCTATAACATTTTAGGACCTTTTAAAAACAACTTAGTAGTAGTCATCATAAAACTAGTTGCTAAGTAAGTTATTAACGTGTAACTTCAACATTACCCTCGACTCCGGAAAAGGGGGATAAATCCTCCAATCTCCCGTCCTTGACACACTCCATTTGGAAGGTCTCCAACCTGACACGCTGCGTGCCAAACTCCCCCTGTCACAGTAGAGTGTGCCAGTGTCCCAAGGTTGAGAGAACAAGGGGGCAACGAACTAACAGATGACATCTTATTTGGACGCGAGCGATGTTGTATGCGTCATCTTTTGTTTGCTATCGTAAGGTCAAGGGCATATTGTCTTCATCACGCCTCTATTTCCCTATGTAATGTTGCAAAACCACATTTTGCTGTTAGCTTATGATCTAATCGACCTTTTGGAAACTTTTAATATTACGTTTCACATAATAATACTACTTACCACCAATATAACCCAATCTGGGGGCTTACCACGACCTCTTATCGTGATTCCATTATAGGAACGTTTTAACGTTTCAGCGACTTTTTGTGCAATGACGTACCTTATTGAAATGACAATAAGAAACGTCAGTGCACAAAAAAAAACATACATACAGCCGAACATAAAACCTCCTTCTTTTTTGAAGTCGCTGAAACATTAAAACAATACTGCTATAAGAGGTGGTGGTAGGGCCCCTGTTTTAACTTAGTAGGTACCTCGAGATCGATAGCCGTATCTACAAGCACTGCATCAAGAGCAGGATACATTTAAAATAACCTAAATAAAATAATAAGTAGCTTTTTTATGATATATTTCTAACTTTCTCCGATAAGTTATCGCCAAACGTTCGATAAAGTTTAATTAAAAAAACAGTTTTAACTCGATTAACTAGTGTGTTTCAACAATAATTACATTTGCCGGCGTGATAAGGGTTATCTCACAATTCCGGTTAGCCAGATTATACAGAAATAATGTCAATTTACAATGTTGAAATCGTTCTAATATTTAATGCAGTAGTATGCAAATTATTTTATTACTAAACAAGCAATTTTGATCTCAGGGAGTTCTTCATACGATAAAACCATAAAGACAAGCGAGTAATGAGAAAACGTAGCTGTTCTTTTTCACCACGTATCTTGACACAAATGTATAAAGACTAAACCGCGATAACAAACAATGCATTATAATATATCCCAGTATACTACCGATTTATGGCAATCTCCCACTTGCCATAAAACTTAAGTGGTCGGTAGCCTAATAAACAAGGCAGGTTAGTGCCGCGAGGCATGCCCAAGCGGCCATGGCGGCCTTGATGTCACGCGATCGTAAGAAATTCGCAATCTAACATTACGGAAGCGACTCATACAGGAAGGATGTAAACAGCCTCTTAAAATTATAACTGCTCTGACTGATAGATTTGTCATAAGAGCTTCTGCACTTTTCCTCTATGGCTGCGTTCCAGACGACGTAATTTTTGTTATTTTCGTTCATAAATGTCGTTTCACTCGAACCAACTTGTACTGAAAGTGATCATTATTATAGTTCTTTTTCTTTTTTTTTTCTTTTGAAAAGAGTAACCATTGAGTTTCTTGCCGGCTCTTCTCAATGGAAGCAACATTACGAACCGGTAGTAACGCTAAAATATTTGACGATTTATAAGTGCTATTTATAACTTACATGAATAATTTTTTTTTTTACTTTGACTTGACTTTGACTTTTAACAGTTTTTGTGAACGAAAATAACAAAAATTACGTCGAATGGAACGCAGCATAAGTAGTACGACTTGTCTTTCTGCTCCTTGACTGACCAAACTATGCAATAGCTGTCAATTTGTCATTGAAACATTAACCCATTGCATAGACATGGATAGTAACTGACCTAAAACCACAGCCAACCAACAGCTTTGTTATACAGTACAGCTAATTAAATGAAAATACTCGAGTAACACATAAGTAAAACAACAGCTGCCGCTCATCTTAACCCACCAACAGTAATTAATATCAGTCCTTTATAATTATATCAGCACTGTTAGCATCAATCTTTCCCCACTCTCAGCTGATGACGTCATTTCTACCCTCCATTAATCCCATATGACGTCAGCAACAACCTCCGGATGAAAGCCTCTTTAATTATACAAGCCTTTTCAGCTTTGCTCGGGTTACAGTGGCGTTATTGCTAACCTATTTATCGTTAACTGACGCGAATTATCCCTAGTTATCGGGTTTAAAACATGGCCTTGTCGGTTTAACGTTCATATTTACTTGCAATGAAAGAATTTCCAATATCGGTTCATTGACTCTTGAGATAACCTTTTACTAAAATACATCCAAACTTCACCTCTGTGTGGCGATAAGCAATTACTATTATACTATGTTTTTTCCTTTTAAATTTTGGGATAGTTTCCTTACAATAAAGTGACCAAATAAGGTTCCAAGAATTCTTTGCACCGCAATTTATGCGGTGAAGGTCGGGTCAGTGTGCTCTTAACTCCCGAGTGCTGGCACCATGCCAAGATGCATTCTCCTCGTTACATCAAAGATCTCATAAAAATGGATTACTATCGGTGCTATGATACGAGAGAAAACTAACGCTATCCAATGGACATTCTGTAGCAGGTATCTGAACGTTCTGAATAGTTTATTTGGGTCTTACATCCAGCTGCTAACCGAGAGCTAGAGATGATGAGTGGATTTAGTATGTCATCACGACGGGTCATCGGGGCAGTGTACTGGCAATCACGCATGTGTATCGGAAATCTCTCTTATACTACATATTGCCTATGTCTTCTGTAGAGCTACAGAGCTCCTCATATTATTTTGTGTGTAAACAATAACGATATACTCATTATTGGCCATATTTTTAAACTTTTGAAATTATTACATAAGGCATTCAAAGTACATACAATGTAACAATTGGCACCGTACATCGATCATTTGACACGTTCACGAGTTATTATGGTGATAAATTCTATTTCGATTCTCTAACATTAGACTATATGTAAGAACTTACTTAAAATACATAAAAATACAAATAGTGGAATTGCAAATAAATGTTGAGGAGCGGCAGGGCGGCTGTTGAGCCAGTGAACACAAAGTCAATATATTTAAGGTTCGTTTGGGGATTAGAATTGAAAATGAGTTCAGGATTCAAAGAAGGTCGATAAAACATATCCACATACCTAAAACTACGTACAATAAGTAAAGAATACTTAACAATTCCAACCATTTAAAAGGACGGTTCGTTACAAAACTAAAAGCTGTTATAACGAAGGTCAACGTCTTTGAAATATCGTTTTGTTTAAAATCAAAAGTGAAACGGAACGCTTTGAAAACAGCAAACGGTAGAATGATGAATGATCACAATAAGTTAAGTCATTTGTATCTAAAGTTTGACTTGGCGCTTCTACTTGTTAGTCCTCGAATTTCGTAGAAATAATGACAATTTTCTATTATTAAATACTAAGCTTTAAATCATAATAATTGATGTGCTAATAGGAAACCAAAACTGATTTAGATACAGTAGAAAACTAAAAGATTTCTTGTATTATATAGGACTAGGAACGCCCTAATATAGATCTATGGGAGTATGTCATTTATCATGATCTAAGATTAAGATATAATAATGTTCTCAATTTTCTTCTGCTGTAACAAAAAGTTATTAATTTAGTCGTTGGAACCATAAACCGTTGTTTTTTCAGTCCCAAAGTAGGGCAGCAATCAGCGTTCTAATAACGTGTTCAAAGCGTGTTATTATCGACGACATTACGTGCCGTAGACGACGACGGCGCTAATATGACATTCTACGTAGTAAATATTTCAATATTAAGTGCGTGTTCCAGTTCACACTGAAGTTCAAAGGACAAATCGTCCTAGATTGTTAGTTGCTTTGAATATAATAAATGATGTGCTAGCAAGGTCTTAATTAAAGTGTCATAAGGGCATCCAACAACCATTAGGAACGTCGCTATGACACGAAAGCAAAACAGAAAAACAGAATATCTATTTTCTTCTGTGTAAAGTTTGGAAGTTAATAAGAAACCTGGGAAATATCTTTGAAAGTCAGTGTAGACTCGGTTGCTTTGGTCAAAGAATTTTCTATTTCATAAAACTGAGGCTAAAATCCTACAATCTGCGAAATCTCATTTCACCCAATACCTTGGAAATGGTTCTATTCTGTGGAAGCTCGCACCGCAATCTCAATGGATGTTGGTGTCACTACATTTGATATATGACGACGGGGATTCGGGTTCAGCATAGTCCCGGACGTCTGACTGCTGTGACCACCAGTGCGGTGCGGCTGTCTAAATGTAAAATTTAACATCGTGTAAATTTTTCTTCTCCCTGCGTGTCGTTGGCAAATTAGTTCGCCCCTAAACTCCGCTACGCGTACTAGCTTTTGCATTTCCAGTTCGAGCCAATAATAAAACGAAATGAGTCGGATCTAATATCGCCGTTTTATATAAAAAGAGCAGTCACATTTACTGCTCACAAAATGATGAACGTTAGGGCAAGGAAGCCACAAAACAATGTTAATCCGTTCATTAAACTAAAGTTAATCGTTTTAATAAATAACCTAAATAGCAGGACCATGCAACTAAATCATCCATACAACATATATGTATGCATAAGCTGTATTTATCTTCTACGTATAAACATAATCGACTTGCTAAATAGGCCAGTGCATTTGAACACGCGATATTTGAGCTTAAACCGTTTAAATCGGCAGCGGAGCCCCAGCTTTAACAGCTATTAGTTGTGTTTGAGCTTGGTTCAAGCTATTTTATAAAGTTCTAACATATTGTACAGGCTGTTAAATGCAGATACACGATTTCAGCACATTTTATACTTCAAATCCCAACGTGTCAGATCAGCATGGAACTTGAAACAATTGTTTAAACAAAGAAGATTTGAATGATTTTTCTGGATTCTTCAAATTCAAAGGTCTAAGGAATCACTTACGACTTCCTTAATAAACCATGCTGGATTTCCCACACTGCAAAGATAATATAAATCTTACAGGATGACCACAAATACACTATTATTATATATTCGTTTACGGTCCGGGGAAATTCCGAATGCATTGTCGAGAGAATTGGTAGGTAAGTCAGGAATAGAATTGGGGTCGCGAGTGGCATCTTTCCTGTACGAAGGAATATCACGTTTATTATTGGTAATGTGCAAATTATTACACAACATAATGCTGTAATAACAAGCTACCATCTATTACCAGGTCTTTATATAATGTCTTGAATGATTAAAACGATAAGTTCATGGAACCATCCTTTATAGTTAACGATGGTGAGATAACTTTAATTTATGGGCCACTTGAAGGGCCAAGGTTAATCCTGGCAATGTTTCAGTGTCACGGTTTCCGCCTGAGCCGGATTATACGAGTCTAGACATCCGGGATCGTCAGAGCCGTCCGTGTTAACGAGTTGGATGGGGATAAATTTTAGGGTTTGTAGGCGAACACTTCACTAAAATGAGTTGATAATTTGCTCTATACTTTTGATGCGTGCCCTTCAATCTTCATGGGTATATTCATGCAGAAGTTAACTTTCATAGTCTTCGCTCTAGATATCACATATCTACAAGTCGGACTCTACTAAAAAAAATGGAATGAATGTACATACATATACACAAATTAACATTCGACATTAAATTCGACGATGAAGACGACAAAGTTTTTCCTATAAATTTTTAAAGGCCGTATTCGGCACCCGTGTACGGTAGTATTTATAGAAAAATCGAAGTCGTGTTATCCGTGTGAACACTAAAATGTTTTATACCGAGAGATACTTAAAAGTTACATTTACAATCGTAATTTCATTCAACATTAAAATCGTTATTAAATACAACATCTAAATTGCTGACAACAATCCCACAAATACAGAGCACTCCTCAGACCATCTGAAATGGCAAGGCAAGTGCACTCCAATTTAAGCTTCGTCCTAAGCACTCCTTTGACGCGGACCTCTCGTAATTCCCGTTACAATCCGACGCAGAGAACAAGGAAAGAGCAATGGGCGGCGCCGCGAAATCGTGACGGATTTTAGGTGCGAAAGAAAATTAGCTGAGGTTGCATTCGTTTACAAGTCCGCCTGTTATTGCTGAACTCATTTTTCAAATAGGTAGCTATGGGTTCAATAAAGCTGAATAGAATAAAGAACAAGTTGATGAAATAAATAAGGCCAAGTTTGGTTCTTCGAGGACGGCGAAGTAACTACAACGTAAGATATAAGAAATTAATTTGAAACTATTGTACGCAAGTATCGATTCGTATTTTATATTATACAATCTAAATAAGAACTATTCAATCCACATAGCCAAAGTTAGACTCAACTAAATCCTTGTCGTGGACGTGTCGAGTCTACGGAATGCTCAATAAGTAAGACGATCCTTGATCTAGTCTAGACTTGAGCGGCGATGCGCTTAATCTATTACGCTTAATTGTAACTACTAAAGATGTTGAAGAAACGAGCGACAGTCCATTAACGTTTTGTTTATTGACTCGTAAAAATATGGTTCTTAAGTATCAATTTGTTTGGCATGCTTCCGTATTCCGTCCTTTTACTTGCACATAATGCACATAAGTCGTAGGATTTGTGTAAGGTTATGGTAACTGAGAATGTAATGAGATGGTGCCATCGAGGGCGGTCGGAAGGCACACTTTTTGACTTATGTTGCCTTGAATAGAGGCATATTTTGAAGCCAAAGAGATTCTATCTTTACTTATATCTTACTCCTTAAATCTCATTCATAAAACCACCAACAGAAAGACGAACACAACGAACAATGCAATCCACCCACACAAAGCCTCAAGATTGCAAATCGAAAAGGCCAGAACATCCAGCGCGGTTTATATCAACGCATCAAAAATTTGTTCCACCGCCCTTGCGGGAGAGAGACGTCTATATGCTTATAGTGAAGCATACATCTTTGGTTTCCCTCCCTCCTTATTTCAGGGGTGGCAATAATGTAGAGCGAGGAATATCTGACAAGTCAATTGTGTTTTGCGGGGTTCCGAGTTCGGCGCTCATATCTGGAAGGAAGACAGATGAACAGATAACTGGATACAGCTTGTTATTGCTGCCGTTGGCGGAGGTTATAGGTGTATTGAAGAGTTTTGTTAGTTTCTTGGTTTATTCTCTATATTCAAACTAGTAGTATAACATTGAAGTCATAGTCATCGATAATTTATGTAAAAAACATACCGCGGCAGCGTTTGGATTATTTATAGACATATAGAAAAAAAACCGAATTCAGTCTCTCTTGTAGATCTGTATCTATTGATTACATATTTTTGTTTAACACACATACTAGGAAAAACATATTATTAGGAAAAAACTTTTTGGGCAAAGTGCAACTTTGTATAGGAAATACTTTTTTGGCCAAAGTGCAACTTTGTATAGGAAATACTTTTTTGGGCAAAGTGCAACTTTGTATAGGAAATACTAAGTTCAAGAAAGCTTAAAACATCTCGTGTGAGTTCTAGGAAAGAAGAGACATTTGCAGAAACTTGTAATGAGATACTGTGATACCTTCACGAAAAAGATAAACAAGACAAGTCTTTATTCGTAAACTCCCAACGTTTTATGTTATATTTCTGAAAATAGACTCGTCTGACTTAAAGACTAGACAGGCCGTCTGGATATTTCGTTTATTAATATTTATGCAGTCTCAAAGGACTCTAAAACTTTAATAACAAAAGTTTAGTCTGCACACGCCCCACTGCATAGCACTGAACTATGAGGATTGAATTTCAAATTCAAAATAAACAAAAATCAGGAATCGTTCCGAATATCGCCAAATGGCATGATGCATGCAATGTTTGGGCGGCATCAGAATCCGTACAACACACAAACAGATATGTATTTGTATTGTCGTATCTAAACGCAACATTCAATTCAAATATTTGTTCAAATATTGCAAAACTATCGGTGTATTGATTTACTGGCGTGTGACGACTCAAACTAAGCATGGCGAATACAAAGCGGGTAAACAGTATTCCTATACACAGAATCATATTAAAATAATGGTCAGCAAACAGGGATGTACCTAATCTTCCTGACCATTTCAAGAGAACCAATATTATTTATAGAACTTTGGTTTTATTTTGCGATCACTGTCTCCCTAAGCTCAAGAACTAGTGAGGAAAATACGTTGGACTCCTGCGGATAAACTTTGCGTGTGACACCCTCCTATGACCTTTGATAGTTACATGATAATGGGATTGTTTTCGTATCCTATCGAGTGACTGTCGGCGAGCACGCGCGGTATACAACATGTGCTAATTTTTGTGCACATTCCGATAACGTACTGACTGTTTATTACGACTCTTTAGTGACCTTTGCGTGGGTTGGTTCAGTTCACCGGTGGACGTTGAAAAATACTAAATGGAATCCGGATAATAGCTGTGGTATGGTTCGGCTAATGCAGTACCAATGGGGGCAATAGTCCGGATATCAGCTGTTGGTTTTCCTTACAATAAATAAATAAGTAAATGAATTTATAATTGTACAGCTTAAGCAAAAAAAATTGAAGACACAAATTTTCTGCTATAACTACATACATCCTTTGCTAAAACATAAGTCACTTAAGTACATTGTTTTCATATTATTGCAAGCAAGCATTAGTAAACGTTTGCGCTATACCAAAAGAAACAATCGTAATCACAAACTGTTACATAGACGCAAGCATAGTCGTATATTTTGACAGTAGTACTAGTGAATAGTGATATTCGTTTTGTATTATGTGAACCAAGCAGATAGCAGTCTACGATAAATCCGATCTCGTTTTAATTATTATTCAGCCGCAGATCGTCTGCCGACGGGGCACAATGCATCCGACCTTACAACGGCGAACGCTGAATACAAATCAATAATTTAACCGTTTCAATTATATTTTATATCCACATTGCATGATCAATTGCAATTTTTTTATGTATAAAACGGACACCAGCCCACTTATTTGAAATATTTTTTCCTGCGAAATTGTGAGTGTTATATACATATGTTGTTATAATGTCGTCGTCCATTATGTACTTGTCTTCCTTCATAATATGAATTATTCATATGGACTTCATATAGCAGAGGGCGACATTTATTTATTCTGGCAACAGCGTTTATTCCATATTTTGCTAAAAATATCTTAAATCGCACTGAGCCATATTCTATGCTCGGCTGGCATATTAATAATTAATGCGATCTACAAATAACTAATTCTTCCGAGTAATAAAATACCAGATTACGAATAAGAACACACTTTCAGGAATTCACCGCCCTCCCACATGGCAGCGGTGGTGGGTGAACTAATAAAACACATTGTTGTTACTCCAGCGAACTATTTAAATAATTCGAACATCAAACTAAATTCAATAATTAAATTTCAATCCGAAACTATACGGGCACAAAATACTATAATTACAATACAATGCCTATTTGAGATTTAAGCGCGAATTTGAATTTTGCCGCGAAATCGTAATGGCGGGCGGTCGGCTCGGTCGGCCGAATGAATCATTAGTGATGTCACGGCTCGCTCGTTAATTCGTAAGTCGTTACTAGTGCGGGATATGATTTAATAACATAACAGTTCCAAATCGCGCTAATTGTGTTAATTAACTGATATAGGAATGGCAGCTGGTAATTGCATTATTAAACTGAATAGTTTAAGTTCTAAAGTCGATAAGCATGTTTTGGAATAAAATGCATATTTAGACTGTATTGTTATATCATACATCTATGCATGTTAATTTTTTATTCAGAGGAAAAGCCAACCTCCAGTAATGGAGAGGCACCGCAATAAAAATAAGAGAACTATAAAAGAGGGATTTTTGCATTGCACAGCACAAAAGCGCATTATTTATGAAAGTTATTTACTATTGTAGTTGTTAATAACGTGAGAACATAATACCTGGCTTGTTTACACTACAAGTTATTTTACAAACGGACTATGAAATAGCATTTCACTGTAAAATTAATTAAAATTGGTAATGGTTACAACGTTTGAATTAATTTCAGCTTATACTGAGCTCAGTGGACTATAATTTCGAAATGAAATTGCTTTAATTAATGCTTTGAAATTAGTTATGTTCAAAGACGTTACTACAATAAAATTAGATGAGAAAAATTGAAAACTTATTTCTAAAAAAGATTTTGACCAAAATAATAAATTTATAGGTCAAAATTAGTCGTAAATAAAACACACCACTCAGTCTAGATTTTATTTTATACGTTACATATTTAAAAATAACCATTAATAAGCCAACATGCCGGAACAATTTCAGGCAAGTTCATCGCACTTTCACGTTATTTTCTTCGGTAATGTTCTCGGAAAACGTATAAAACATATTTCGATGAATAAATCACGGCACTCGCGTTGCCGTTACCGTAATCAAGCAATCGTAATTTCGATCACGACCGCTTTGATTTACAGCACAATATGGAATGGAAACAGCGTGAAAGCTTGACACGAACGAGGAGTCATCTAGTGTTCGTATCTTATCGCGATTCGTAATGATGTGCGTCATTAGTTACGTACTCTAAATACACTGTTTGAGACAACACAACAATTTAAAACATTCAACTTGATACAGCATCACTAATAATTACTTTCCTTCTAAAAACGTACCCAATAACATATCTGTATTATAATATTATCTAATCTACCGCTATCACATCACTGGCACGAGTGATGTGAAAAGTAAATTACCAACATCCCATAATCCCCCCCAAATCCCGCCCAACAGTGACCGCAACCGATCCCAATTTTTATAAGCGTTATAGGTACCTATAACTCTTATAAAAAATAACACCTGTGCCAACAGTTCCCCGCGCACCGTTGTATGGTTGTGTGACCGCTGTCAAATCCCTCGCGCGACGAATGTAAGTCCCCGCAGCATCTCCTAATGCCCGCAAATCCCCTCAGAAACTGGCCACTGCTGGTGAGATTAATCTCGGTACGTAAACTGACATAGTTTATTGATGACCACGGCTGAGGTCGGCTGTAATATGATGACAAATTACTTCTTCAGCTTCGGTGCTCTCTGAGTCTATATAACATTTAAAGGGCTCTGGCTAGATTAGATAAAGGTTCTTGATGGTTTGGGTCTATCTATGAACCGATGTTGAGGTGACGATGCTTTATTGCGTGTTTGTATTGACAAAATCTTTCAAATAATTTACAAAAGAGGTCTTGTTACTTTGTATCATTTCTCAAGTGAAATATCTATAATAGTTTGTGTATGTTATTTTAAGTTTTTACGAGGAATACAAAAATGAAAATGACATAAGGCATTTTCTTTCCATCACATTCACGAGTATATTCCGAACATTCACTGTCCAAAAGTAGGTAATTTGACACCACTATAGAGATCCGTAGTACCTACTTGAACTAGATCTAAATAAAACCGTATTTCTAAAGGTATCGAAAAATTCATAAGATTTGCAATATGTTTATATCTTTATAGAAACATCTGGATACATTATCAATTTATAACAGGTTTTCAGTGCAATTGAGAGCCCCCTGGCTGATGGCATCCATTTCCTTCGCTAGACTGTTACAAACGATGCGGCTAGAAGGCTAATGCGGTCTGCATTCTCCATCTATAAGAGTGATGGATTGCGATATTCCTAGAAATTATCAACCGCACGCCTCAATTGAAAATAAGTGTATACATCATGGAATGTACTTTGAAAAACAGTATAAATTGCATATAACGATGAATTTGTGTGTATTATTCTACAGTACTATGATTGATATTCAAATCTTACTTTATTATTTCGATATTTCTTCTTTAGGAGTTGTTATGATGATAGCTTATGTTTTGTAGCCCAGCTAACATGGATGCCCCATACTCCATTCTTTGAGTGCCATATAATATGTGGAACTCACCTAACCTATAATATCTATAATATGTGTATTCTACACCTTAGGTTTACTATATTTTTATTTTAGAAAAAGGAAACAGGAAAGGAATAACTGATAAGTGTTAACTACGTCATAAAGATAATTTAAACGTAAAGCAATGAGATCATTACGTTTTTCCCATGCGCATTCGCGACATTGCTAACCCGGTTTCCTTGTATATTACGTTATTCTTTTATTTAACCTTTACCGCAGTTATGTAAACAAATAGGTGTCGTTGAAGCAAAGGAAAATACGAGAAACACATGCTCGCTTGCTTTCCACTATAAAACGATTCTATATCGAGTCATAAGTACAATCAATGCAAGACTACCAAGCAAGTCTAACTTTCGATATGCAAACGAAGTCACAGAAAATATCATAGGTACATATGCCAACGCACGGGTATGATAAAAAAAAACTTTGATAAATATACTCTCAGACCGTTTGTCTGTTCTTAATTAAGTGAATCACTAGCACAATACCGAGATAACAATGGTCAAATACAATTTGGTCCGTAATTACTTATGTGGGGAAGCACGTGAGATTAATGGCGCGTATGTTACCTATACGCCGCCGCATCACTACACAAAATAACTTTTATTTACATGATTGTGAGTAATACGTAATACACAAAATAACTGTTTTTGTCACGCATACGATGAGATCAACAAATTACGATAAAACTTTCAGACCACCGAGGAATACCACAACAATATTTAAAAACCTCGATAGAGATTACGATTAGGCGTCTATATTCAAAGACAAATTTCTCTTTGCGTGTCATGTGGTGTTTCCCGACTATTATAATAACGACATGATATCAACATAATGCAGAGTGCAGTGTGAGATAACCGCAATATAGAGAAAACTGTTATCGCTCCGGATTTACTAAATATTGGTACTTCCAAATCATTGTACCACGGATAGAACGCCAATTCCTTTTCAGTTACCTAATGTGCAAACGGCAAAATATTTCATAACTCAACCGCCTAAACTTTATTGTTGTTCTTTCTACGTTTAAGTTGGATCTACACGCTTAACCTTTTAATAGATATTTCATTACTTTAATCGCATTCACATCCACGCTTGTGCATTTCATCATTAGGCACGGCTGACGGCAGCCATCAGCAAGTGCTACATCGCTTAAGTTAGATGACCGCTAAACTTTTTCGTCCCACTACTGCTAGACTAATCCTTTTCATAAATGTCTCGCTAATCGCTGTACAATCTTTTAATCTAAGTTGTATCCCATTCATAAAGCCTTTTCCAGATTCTTTACCGGCTTTTCATCATATTATCAAGGATTCCAATATTTTATTTTGGTGATTTTTTATTAGGTACCTATTTGTAGAATAAGTAAGATGCTAATATCTCGGTGTCGCTATAAATGTTAGAGTTTGAACATTTCATATTCATTCACGTATAAGCACCATTGAATGAATCTTACATCATTATTATAGTACTATTACATTGCTACATCATCGCAATACAAGCGATTGTTGCCCTTGACAAAAACATAGATAAGCAAAGAATGTTTGTGATGAATTAGAACGAAACTGTAATAACAATAAACTAGTTCGTTCATTTCTCAGCTGGTTATTGGGAGTTGTGAAGTCATAGTGCTTACATCACAGCGTATTAAAAATAAACGTTTTATATACCTAAACAACTTAACCATGACATCGTTTTCCTTTTATCGATGCCACAAACATCGCTAACACTAGTTATGATTTATGTAGTAGCTAGTTGAGCATTTAGAATATTTGTCATTTATTGAAGCTTTTATTTTATCAAATTCCTAGAAACTTGCTAGAATCCTGTAATGAATGGCTTGATTTCCCTTATTCAATTTCGGGCCAACATGAACGCCTCTTGCATGGGGGCACGGTTCTTTGTGCCCTGTGAAACACGACGGCGATCCTTTATTTATATACCCTGCCAAACGTAGCATCAAACTTTTCCAATCATTTTCGATTTTAATTTCATTATTTGATGATCAAAAAAAAAAAACAAAAAACGACTTCAAAAAAACCAGGAGCACTAAAAAGCCTAAAATAATATTTCTATTACCACGTCTGCCTAACCCTTCGGGATAATCAGGCGTGATTGTGTGTTAGCGAGTATTTGGAGTCGGTGCCAATCTTAGTATGCCAAATCTACCTACTATAAAAGGAAGTATATAGATTGGCACCGACTCCAAATACTCGCTAACACACCATCACGCCTGATTATCCCGAAGGGTTAGGCAGAGGTGGTAATAGAAATATTATTTCAGGCTTTTTAGTGCTCCAGGTTTTTCTGAAGTCGTTTTTTGTTTTTTTTTTACAAAAATAATTTTATTTCACGATTTTTAGTGGCGCCATACTTTGTCACCCCAGGAGTGCAAAGCTCTCATCAATAGAAATGAATTAAGTCCAAACACAAGGTAGCTACTGTAAAACGTTGAGGAGTTCCCTTGACTGTCCTTCGTTTTCATCATCAGCCCCCTAATGACAGTCACAACCCATCTAGGTGTAAAGTTCTCATCAATACAAGTTAATCAAGCCCAAACACCAGGTAATTGGTGTAAATCGTTGAGGAGTTCCCTCGACTGTCTTTCGGCTCCATCATCAGATCGACTCCAGACCTTCATTAAATAGTAGGTAGTGCTTTAAAATACTTAATGAAAAAAAATAACAAACGCACTAGTCGCCACTACGATTTTCGATGGTTCCCCTCGATTTCTCTGGAATGCCATAATCAGATCCTGGTTATCTTATCATGGTACCACCCTTGGGATATTTTCTTTCCAATAAAAAAATAATAATCAAAATCGGTTGGCGTGATATTGAGTTATACGTCCATTTGTCGCGCACATACTTAATGCAAATTTAAGATTTATGTGGTTTTCTCATGGATGCCATTGTCAGAACTGGATCAAATTGAAATGGGACCACACGAGAAGCACCAGCTTTCAAATAAAAAAAGAATCATCAAAATCGGTTCACCCAGTCGAAAGTTATGTGGTAACAAACATAAAAAATAAAAATGATAAAAAAAATAAAAAACATACAGTCGAATTGAGAACCTCCTCCTTTTTTGAAGTCGTTTAAAAATAGAAGCCTATCAAACCACGACAGATTTATCACGCTGGATATCTTCAGACAAGTTCTACAAAAAAGGTTTTTCTTTCGGATCCCATTTGGAGCTTATCATGCGATCAGAAAACTCAGTCGGCAGCTAATAATGAAAGTTTTTCTTAGAAAATCTCAGCCGACAATGGGTGAGAGAGCATACCAACGGGTATTTTTCGGGTATTCAACAAAAATCTGCTTTTTCGGAAAACTGTATCCCTCCGTCCCAGTCTACTACATAATAGCCAACCAGACGAGCCATCTATCTATAAATATAAAATTCAAAGTCCTGACTGACTGATATATCAACGCACAGCCCAAACCGCTGGTCCTAGAGACTTGAAATTTAGAGGGGGTGTTCTTTGTGAAGTGTAGGCATCCACTAAGAAAGGGTTTTTCGAAATTCCAACCCTAAGGGCGTTAAATAGGGGGTGAAAGTTGAAAGCCAAAAATTGGTGCAGTATTTTTGATAATCAGTTTCTACCCTTGAGTTAGTTTCTGAAAAAAATTATATCATTTGGGTCCTGTAGGCCACGCGGGCGAAGCCGCGGGTGGAAGCTATTTTGTCATATGCTGAAAGCTATGTTACATACTGATTTAAACATGACTCTAAGATTAGATGAAGCTGATGGTGTGAAAGGAGCAAACGATTTAATTGCAAATCGAAAGGTAGAAAGATTTTCCGATTGCCATACATTTCTTCCAAAGATTTAGCTCAAGTATTGATCCTTCTAATATCCTACTGCTAGGATACTGGGCGAGAGGAATACGGTCTTCTCAAAAAATATTACAGGGAACTGTATTTTTTGTATATTTTAATAACCAACGAATCTTCGTTCCTGACACGGTCATTATCGTTCTTCACACGACCTTTGTAGTCCTCCGGACTTTGTTCTCGAGCTGTATGTTTAATCCTCTGGTACTTTTATCAGGCTAAAAGGACCAAAAAACATTGGATTTAGCCCGAGAAATGGCAACAAATCACATCTGTGCCGTACCCACCCACGGATCCATAGCAAATTGTTTCTCCCACCCAACGAATTTACCAAAAGGAAGAAACAGAAAAGTTTTGAAAGCTTTCCCCTGTTAAAACTTGGAATTTTCAATGGAATACGATCATAATGAATGTTTGTTTTCAATCTTCTACGACCGCAATCTAATTTACTTGAGTTTGCTTGTTCCTTTTATTTATCCCAGCCGGCGAGTACCCAGTAGTTACGAAACGCTAAAAGGTACGCAACTTTAGACAATAAGCAAAAGTTGGGATAGGAATTAGTAGGAAGGTGCCCAGCCCACAAAGTTTACTCCGTCGCGATGCGATGTCGTTATAAGTTACTGAGCCGTCGATCTACTACTGCGTATAAACGATGGGACCTTGACATGGGCTTTTGCTTTCTCGTTTCTATTTGAGGAAGTTTTTATGATGTTAATAACGATAATTTCCCGTTAACACGTTCGCCTCGACTCTGCTAATAATATTTTAAAAATACGTGCCCAGCACTTTGGCTTTGTGTTGTCAACAAAATCATCATTCTGTATGTTTATTGCAATGGATTCGCCATTGAAGCAGTGTATTTTCTTCAAGATCTCCCAATAAACCCAATAACAATGGGGCATTTTCCGCAGGAAAAATATAACGAAAAGACGAAGGGCATTATTATTATGTGCAGCCTTTATCTAATCTGTTATCAGTTCAATATTATGATCGCTATTTTTGCCGCCTACATGTTATTGTAGTAATCTGACCAAAAAAGTAATACCTATAAGAATATCATACTTCGCTGCACCTGAAGTCCACGGATGGCCAGAGTTAGAAGATCATATTCGTTGTAGTAATGCTAACAGATAAGACGGTCAAGGCTGCAGGGCTGACGTAAGGCATTCGCTGAAACGTTTCGCCTTTAGCTGAGAAAGGCTTTCGATTCGAACACATGTCACGCGCAAAATACAGTCACGCGAACAAGAATATCAACAAAGGAAAGTCAGTAGCGTTCGGTCGGTAAAGGGACAAGTCTGAGGAATTGTTTTGGAATTGTTTTGACGTGGTTGGTGTCCCGATAGTTTACACAACATAGGCTTCACGCCGCCGCCGCTGCCTCCGCCTCCGCCGCCGTCGCCGCAGCCGCAGCCGCCGCTCGCTCAGGTGCGACGGCTTTGTAAATACACCATTGGCACTCGAGCGTGCTGCCCCTCTCCCCTTGGCCCGCGGAGGCGGTGGCCGCTCGCGTGCCGCTCGCTCATCGCCATTATCTGCGGGGCCTTGGGCCGCGCTGCGCGATAAAAGCACTCACCTTTTTGATTTGGAAGTGGTCGGGCCGCAGCGTCTCCTGGATCTCCTGCTCGGTGCCGCGCGGCGCCGCCTGCACGGAGCTGCGGAACCCGTCGAGCACCCCCTTGAACGTGAACTTCTTCATCGCGAATAGAGTCGCGGGTCCTTTGTCCGAAGGCCGCTCGCGCCGGCCGCGGCTACATCACAGCCGTCCGCCGCGGACAGCGAGCCGGTTTTGGCGGAAGGAAGGTCGGTCGCTCCCGCGCTACACGTCGTCGTCACTGCGCAGGGCAATCCGGGGCGCCGCCGACGCCGACACGCGCCCGTCACGCCGACGATCGACGAAAACTAGGCGAGGCACCGCCTCCGGAATGTACGGCAATGCGGCTCCGCTGACGGATCGATAACCGGGCCAGCAGCTGCACACGCGCACTCGCCAGCTCGCGACGCGCTGTCAGCGAGCGAGGAGTACGCCGCGGACTGGCCGAAAACAGCGTGACACGACCGATCGATGCGCCCGGCCTCGCTCAGGAAAGAGATGAACACATATTGCGCATGTAGGCACCACGTCTTGCGGAAGAAAAAATTCACAGCTGATAATGATAACTAAATAGTCGCGCATGCCACCGATAGAGCGGCGCGCGCGTCTCGCGCATCTGTCTGACTGACAGACATGCATGCATGATGGACAGCATGACTTTGCCGTGCATGGATCTGTCATTTTTCTGCCAAACGAGACGTTTGACGGCAGGACATGACATGACATCCAGCACCCACACCCCCCGCACGGCCGGCACCCGGCACCAACCAATCTGTCAAAATAAAGTGGATCCTTTCTCGTGATAAATTTTATTTTAATTTATTTTTTAATTCTAAAGAAAGAAAATGTCGTTGAAAGTGATGGTGAGGAGTTTCAGGACGCTGAGTTATGTGGGCAGTTATAAAAAGATCAGAGATCGACCGTACAGGTGAGTCGTGTTTATGTAAACTTTCCAATATTTATAAACCAAACACTCGCCTCTGATAAACAGCGAGATAATTAGATAATTACAACGTTATAATTGTTATTATAAATTACACAGGCTCGTTAATAGCAGGTAACTACTTGTGTATAATATTCGATCGGAATTCATATTTATTTCCCATATAATTTAGTATCACATGGTGTACGTGATGCAGTGACCATAGTGTATCGTGAATCATCAAAATGGAAATTAAATTGATGCTACGTGTACCTAAATACATGTACATATGTTGTTCTCAAAAATATAACCCTTCTTCTGGTGTAGCCGGATTATAATGATTATTTTAACAGTCTACTTATGAGTGCTATTGTATTTTGATTGAATTACCCACAAATGCATGACACTGGGATATAACATGCAAGCCAATTTTAATATTTGTAAGTAGCAAAAATAAAGTAAGTTGGGGCATGCACCAATGGATGAATTTTCATATATGTGCATAATTTACAGTTCGCTGACGGTGAGGGAAAACATTGTGGGGAAACCTACCTATCCCTCGGGATTAGGTAATAGTCAGTTCCTGTATACACGGCGACAAGGTTCACCACCTGTCATGTTGGGATCTGACTATCTGGTGAAACGTGGGCTTTGAGTTGGTTAATACCTCCACAATGTGGTGGTGTGGCCACTCAAGCCTCTGACTACCCCCGAATGGGGATAAAAGTCGTGGTGTTACACACAAAAATAAAGTTTTAGTCCAATGTTACCCATTCATTATTATGGGTCAACTAAAAAGAGTTATTCATCCAGATTATACTGTGCTGCATTACTGGGGGCTGGCTACGTGGCGTACAGTCAGCATAAACAGAACAGAGCATCCATGAAGGAGATCATTCAGCTGAAGAACTACATGGCGGAGCCCATCACCCCGCTGGGCCAGCTGGAGCAGAGCCAGGGGGACATGAAGACGCAGATGGAGCTGCTCATCATGAGGATACAGGCCGAGTTCTGCAGGGCCCTGGAGAAGGAGGAGGATGAGGTACGGGAACACTGTTTGTTTAGACTTAAGTCTTGAATTGGTCAGCCGATCTGAACATAGCCACAGAATACTTACTACAGAAGGATCACTCTGCAAAGAGATTTAAATAAATAAATATTGACCCTTGCTATGACACAATAAAGTAAAATTTAGCTTGCACGAAGCTGTATGCCTAAAATGTTTCTCAGATCTTTCTATTGTACCATAGTGTTACTTGGCTGTACTAAGGCTTGAATTAATAAATGCATCTCAAAGTTGAGATCGATCCTGAGACACTGTTTTTGACAAATGTTCCATGCATTTATTAATACGAGCCTTAGTTGCAGTATACAGGATCAAATGTTTCAAGTTGCAAGCTTGATGGGATCAATAAAATAATTGGAACCGTTAGTGAATTATAAGATCTGACCCATATCTACCTGTGTCCTGTCCAACACATCAATCCAGTCACCTGGTTATCATGCTAACATATGTGATGTGTGTAACTGGCCTTTAGAAGCTTTAAGCAACTAGTATCCCTACCCTCCGAGGGTGTAGTCTTACAATGCACAGAGTATTTAATAACATTACCATATTTAGTACATTAGAATTTGATTAGAGCCGGTATCATAGTACACTGTGTGAATTAATGTTTTCTTGTAGGCGTGGGAGGATGAGAAAACGGCGGACGAATATGATTATGACAACGACGTATTCATGATGTCGCCGGTATGCATCATGCCTTATTATACGTACCATACTATTTAGGGGGCGTCCATAATTACGTGAGGCATTTAGAGGGGAGGGGGTCTCGGCAAATCTGACGTATTTTTTTTACTTCAAGAAACAGTATAAAATTTCAAGAAAATTGGGTTAAATTAAGTAAAATATGTTTGTCCTCTAGAATATAGCTTTTGATAAATCTCACGTGAAATTAGAGGGGCGAGGGGGTCGAGCAAAATCTCACGAAATCTCAACAACGGGGGAGGGGGGGTCGAAAAATCTCAAAAATCACCTCACGTAATTTATGGACGCCCCCTTATAAACTGTTAGCATTTTTTAAATTTATGTGAAAATGGCATGAAACCAGTTAATATGAACATCTGTGCCTTGGACAGACTGACACCGATTGCAAATTTTTTTTCTTGTTTATCATCTACTACTCCTCCAAGCCTAGGTACCTACCTAAGAAAAGTACAAATACTACTGTATCAAACCCACTAGGCACGTGTCGGCGGGGAAGCCGCATTCACTAGGGGGCCTAGTTAGCTTGGTCGCTTATGCATCATGAAAGTCTACTCATGACTTGTCACTTGTCTAATCCTTAATATAGCGATGTGTTTCGTGAATCTTGATATCGTGAATCTTGATATCGTGATTCAGGATTGCTATACAGAATCGCATGTTGTACTGGAGCGTGCACTTAGCGCCATCTGTGGGTGGCGCCGTTATAGTGTTGACATGACATAGTGTTGACACCGGCAGGAGGCCAAGTTCAAAGTGGACCGGTGGCAGCGCGCGGAGGGCGGCGGCGGCATCACGTGCGTGCTGCAGGACGGCCGCGTGTTCGAGAAGGCCGGCGTCAACATCTCCGTGGTGTCGGGCACCCTGCCGCCCGCCGCCGTGCAGCAGATGCGGAGCAGGTACCACGGGACACCAAGCCTACTAGGCAAGGTGGTAGAGCCAAGCTGTAGCCAATTGACTGCAGCTCATAAACGGGCTGGCTCGACCGGGGTAGTACCACCATCTCACAGAAGATCGGTGTAAAGCAGCTATTACAGCTGCGTATCGTACGATGAATGAGAGAGCCGGAAGACCAGCCTCCCCTCCCCCTCCCTCCATCCCACTCCAATTCAGGTCGGCAATGTGCGAGCAATGCTTTGGTATTGTAAGCATCTATAGGCTACGGTAACTGCTTAACATCAGGCAGGCCGTACGCTTTCTTGCCAACGAAGTCCAATAAAAAAAAAATTAAAAAAAAAACCTGTCAAATGTCACGTCACCCGCACAAGGCGGCGGTGGCGGTGGCCGCATTCCATCCGAGTTCCTAGTTGGCTTGGTGGAGTATTACGACGCGCAACGGGACTCCACAATGTCACAGCTCCCAACAGTCTCCAATGGAGTCGAACAAAAGCTAATAGGACATTCAGACCTTCGTCATCGGACGTCGGTTGATAAGTCACTGCCAACTTGCAGTTTCTAGCTGGTGCTGGGTGATGCAGACTCCCGACGCCTACGATTCTACGATATCATCACAAAGACGGGTAGCACATGTGTCTACTACATCCTTGCCTTCGAATGTGTGGAGACTGATCATATTTGTTTTGTAACGTCAGGGGTAAGACCCTCCAGAACTCGGAGCTGCCGTTCTTCGCGGCGGGCGTGAGCGCCGTGATCCACCCGCGCAACCCCATGGTGCCCACCATACACTTCAACTACCGTTACTTCGAGGTGCAGGACAAGGATGGTGAGCCACCATATCCCCACTCTTTCGTCTACTTTATTGCCGGTAGCTTAATTTTACTTTCGTTGTAAGGCATAATAAGGTATTGGTGCTGATTGTGTTGGTACACGGGCCCGTTAGTGTGGTTGGCGCGGAGGCGCCTTTCACGCTGCAGGTCGTAGGTTCGATTCCTACCCGGGACATGCATTTGTGTGCGTGAACATGTCTGTATGTCCCGAGTTTGGGTGTATATGTATATTAAGTATGTATTTACAAATAAAAAAGTAGTATATGTAGTTATATCAGTTATCTGGTTTCCATAGTACAAGCTCTGCTTAGTTTGGGATCAGGTAACCGTGTGTAAAAAATGTCCCAGGATATTATATATTATTATTACACAAATAAACTTAACTTAACTAACTGTTGTCACTGTTATCGTATTGAACGGCACCCAAAGTACAAGAGGTTACTTCTGGCGATATTTAAATAAAACAGCGATAGGCTTGCCCCTAAACAATGGGACTACAATACTATCGGTAATACCTCCTCTGCCTGCCCCTTTGATGCACTTATGATGTATCGGTGTAGGTTTGCAGAAACCATATCTCTGCTGTTAGATTTATTGTAGTGGCCTCTCCTACCAACCCTGGGGGTCACAAAACGAGGCACACTATACCTGGCAACCCCTTACGAGGCGTCAGGGACCATCTGCGGTAGGTCCTGCCGCCAGGGCAGACGCCCTGTGGCCCGATTCACGTAAGGACACAATCCAAATATCGCTTAAGTTCGAAAGTCGTTCGATCGAAATCCTACCCAAAAGTGGTATTCACGTGTTCCTTGAACGCAGTTCGATAGGACTTCAACTCAAACGTTTACTCAACGAAAAACGGTTACTCAACGACTATGTCGGTACGATATCGTTACGGTTTTTTATTACGTGAATCGGGCTGCTGGTAGTGAATGTGTATCTCGGTGTAGGTGTGCAGTGGTGGTTCGGCGGCGGCACGGACCTGACGCCGTACTACCTGAACGAGGAGGACGCCGTGCACTTCCACTTGACGCTGAAGCACGCGTGCGACGCGCACGACGCCACCTACTACGCCAGGTGATGCCTACTGATAAACTGGTACCTTACAGTTACAACACTCCAGGACCTGACATCGCTACAGAGTACTACAATATCCATGCATCTGAAGATAGATTACACTTTATTGTAAACCAACACATACAGACCAAAAATGACAAACAATACAGGAAATTAACAACAGTTTACAGTAAGAGATGCACTGGTTAAAAATGTAGTTTCGGAAAGAGTTGACGGCATGGACTCAAAGGCTACTCAAATATTTAAGCCCCACTTAACAGTTGGAGATGTTATCTGTCATGTTTTGTATGGCACGTCAACGTTAAGCACCTTAGCGTACGAGTATACGGTAGATAAACATGTGAGTTTGACTGTTGGCCAGTGTTGGCTGAAGGTGTCCTCTATCACTCCTGTACACTAATGAGGCCATGTTCACCAACATACTAACGGACCGGGTGACCAGTAATTAGTAACCGATTGTTTCATGTACTGGAAACAGACATGGTTTACCAGTCCGTTAGTGTTGTTGGTGAACTCTTACCTTAGGGGTATAAAAAATACACTACTTCATGTTGACATGAGTACAAATTGTCTCATAACAGCAATCTGTGTAAATATTTCGCCAGCCCAAACGAAGGTCTTTCAACTTCCAAGGCCTTTACCATAGAAGCAGATAATATGTATAAGTACGTTTTTTTATACTTGTCCTATTTGGTAAGCAAAGATGGCGTCCAGCGGGGCGATTGCGTAACTTTTTGTCAATGTTTCAATTGGTTTCGTATATAATTGACACAGCAGGATGAACGAAACCAATTGAAACATTGACAAAAAAGTTACGCGATCGCACCGCTGGACGCCATCTTTGCTTACCAAATAGGACAAGTATAAAAAACGTACTATATACCATAATACCTCCGTACAGGTTCAAGAAATGGTGCGACGACTACTTCACGATCCCGCACCGCGGCGAGCGGCGCGGCCTGGGCGGCATATTCTTCGACGACATCGACGGGCCCGACCAGCAGGCCGCCTTCGACTTCGTCACGTCCTGCGCGGAGGCCGTCATCCCTAGCTACATGCCCCTCGGTAACATACCAACACACCAACTGTGTGATCCCAAACTAAACAACGCTTGGAGACTTGGGGCGATCCCAGTGACACCCAGAGTCTGGGTGTCACTGGGATCGTCTGGGTCCCAGACCCGGGCCCATTACAAAATGGCCATTTTCAAAATGTGTCTCGATAGAAAAGGAACTAGCAACCAGTGCAGTGAGCTGAGCGGCGTACGCTTTAACCCCTACACCAAGCAACATTTAAAATGGCTTTACAAAACATTTCTCGGGACAAAAGTGATTTGTAACGCTATTGTAAATGTATAAGTATGACATTGTGTATAAATTTCCAGTGAGGAAACACAAGGACGACGCGTACGGGTACCACGAGCGGCAGTGGCAGCTGTTGCGGCGCGGCCGCTACGTCGAGTTCAACCTCATGTACGACCGCGGCACCAAGTTCGGCCTGCACACGCCGCAGGCGCGCTACGAGAGTATACTCATGTCGCTGCCCTTGCACGCGGTCAGTATACTCGCAGCATAATTTCATATTGGCTGGATCGTGAGAGTCGGCGCAATTTGCATGTCATATGTTTTCCACGACGATAAATAAACAAAATACCACCGAGAATATGTAAATTTTTGATAGCCATTTGATACTTGTTTTGTTCACAGAAATGGGAATACATGCACGAAACAAAACCCAACTCCCCTGAGGAACAATTACTAAAAGTTCTGCGAGAGCCCAGAGATTGGCTGAACATCGAACATAAGTCCAGCAACCGGTCCGCCGCTTGAAAGAGAAGACATTTATGGGCTATGGGATAGGTACTTACTGGGTAGTTTATGTAATATATTATTTTTCTAAAATCTGTTTAAAATTATACTTTTATGATGTTCTACTGTCGTAGTTTATTTTTTGAACACCAACTGCGGTTTTAACCATGAATCTCTATATAAAATTTTATGAAGGCATGTCTCGCTCGAGCTTCATACTTCTTAATTGAAAAGCAAATAATAACATTGTGTTTCTTGTTATAAAACATGAAATTTTATATAGAATACCAATCGCCAACCGACCGATGATGCTTTGGATTCAGATTCCCATGAGATTCCCTCATATAATTTGGTAAACCCATAGACAAAAATAAAGTATCATATGATGTGAGGTTTCCATTTTTATCGTAGCAACACTGAGTCGTAACTGTCAGTCTGTCCTGTCAATCAAATCAATACTGTCATATCGTTGTCACTTTCTCGATGGCTTCAATGTTGTGAACGTGAATTCTTTTTTTCGTATACATATGTGTTTACGCTATATTTTATTGCTCACCACCGATATTCCTGCGTCATCGCCACAATAACATTCATACGCATAAATGAGTGTAATCGTACCGCGAATTTAATGCTAAAAGCTGTAAATATGTGGCGCGCGTAACGGGCGCATCGGTTCCTACATTCCTTAGCCATAAACGTAGCGTAACGTTTGTTTCCTATGTGATGCTATTGCTAATAAGCGGTGGGTAGGTTCGGAAGATGCCTTTCAAGCTGAAGTTGAAGAAATCGCGGCAGTACAATGTCGCGTCGAAGAGTTTGTTTGTGATAAGTGTCGAGTTGTTGGACGGCGGCGGCGCGGACTGCACGCTGTCGGTGGACAGCACGGGGCAGGAATGCCTCGACAATGTGTGCCAGCGGCAGGCTATCAACCAACCGGAGTTCTTCGGGCTCCGGTACATGAACAGGAGTCAGCAGCCGCGCTGGGTGCAACTAGATCGGCCTCTGAAGCGCCAACTGGAGAAGTACGCATCGTCCCATCAGCTGTACCTCCGCGTCATGTACTATGTTATATCCGGGACGAGTCTGATCACAGATGAAGTGACTCGGTATCATTATTTCTTACAACTGAAGAATGATTTGATAGAGGGTCGGATTATATGTGACTGCCAGCAAGCTGTAGTGCTGGCATCGTACAGCAGGCAAGCAGAGTACGGGAACCACGACCGGGAGCGGCATACCGTGGATTATCTGAAGAATATGTTGACGTTTCCAAAGCAAATGCTGGATGGTGGACAGATCATAGATGGGAGCACGCTAGCGGAGACGGGGCGGCTTGAGTGGCTGACAGAGGCTGTGATACAGCATCATATGGCACTCCACAACATGTCACAGGTAAAATATACTTAATTTGAGTTATTTGGATAAGGTCTAAAACTAGAGCAGTTGACTTTAAAAAGTCAATCCAATATCTTTAACTAATTTACAAGTATTCCATAATAATATCCATTTTGTTACCTTCATCAATAAATAAAAAACATTATCAAGTTTGTGGAGTCATTTCATCCAGATATTTAATTGTAACCTCATCATAAATGATCAAATTTTTAACATAGGTGATCACAATCACATTGTGATAGAATAATGATGTTGGAAAAATGATGTTGCCACAGTGACAATAGTCACAAGATTTTGTATGCAATCACAAACACTAACGAGATGCAACAGATAGTAACCAATGTGTAAACAATGAACACACTGTATTGTAATCTATTGCAAATACACTTGTAACTATAACAGGTGTAGGATAATGCTTCTCATCAGTTCTAGCCTTATAGCAGTTCTGCACCCCCCTTTATGCTTAATCCAAGAGAAATATACATGCCTTTCAAATTAGAAAGAGGCTGTTCATATTTTGTCTTTTACAATGCTTAACTTACACAAATAATAGTTAATATTGTTACAAATGAAGCAATACTTCCCCTGTTATTTATCGTCACCTGCAACACAGCAATATGCCTAGCAGCACAATTTTTGGTGCGTTCCACTCACTGTTAATTTTGTAAATTTCGTTATTTTTGTCCACAAATCACGTTCCACTCGCACCAACTTGTACTGAAAATGATCATTATTATCGTTTTTAACACTTTTTGTGGACGAAAATAACAAAAATTACGGTGAATGGAACGCAGCAATAATACAATAGATATGCACACACAAAATGCACTGAATGTGTGCATGTGTGCCGGTGTCCCAGTAGTGGTAGCAGGTACTTAACTTGGCTGGCTTGTATATAGTGTCAGGGGTTTGGCTAAGGTCTTATTCTGCGACAGTTTCTTTCCAAAAATGCCGTGTGTATGCGACAGACACGTTGCGTACCCTCGACGATCACGTTGCGTACTCGCGGCGCACACGCTCGTAAACCGCTAATGGGATAAAGGCCCTAAGATTTGGTGTAGTACTCTCATGATCATGAATGGTATGTCGCATATTAAATTCAGATAACTGTTAAAGCGGTTGTTTAAAATCCGTGAGCTTATCAGTATGCTAGGCACGCCTATCGCATATTCCGCATGGGATTGTGTAAAATACAGCCGGACGAGTGCAGAGGCGATTTTTCACCTTTTACACTCTATTTAAGATATAAGAGTACCTGTGTTTATACTGACGAAACATTTTCACCGTTTATTTATTTATTGTTGTCTTAATGACAGCACAAATTAAAGACAATATCACATAGCGGTGTAAATGCTGCGATAGTGTAAACAATATCATAACGTTACCCGAAAACAATAGGTATTGTATCAAAAGCCGAACTCAATGCACCAATTAGGTAGCCAACCGAGAAATGTGTTTCAGCTCGTTATCAAGTGATTAAGTCACATTAAAGTATGTTATTCGTATGAGTGATAACGATGCAGTACATACACCTATAAATATCACCTGTCTCGTTACGCGATACCGATCTATGCTCTTATCAACACATTACATGTGTGTTAGGAGATATAATTTTTCTCATCTGATGGCTGATCGGAGGGAGGGTGCTATAGTTAAATACGGTGCTCATTTCTCTCATCTCATTACTCCGCATAGCTGTCTCTTATCGGAGGGCCTACTCTTTTACAAACGAAAACGAAATTTCGGACGATATTCCCATATTTCCTATTACGTTTCTCATTGAATCCGACATTTCTTACGAACGAAAATTGTTTGACGTTTAGATTCGACGACAACGAAGAGTTCAAACAATTTTCGTTCATAAGTAATGTCGGAGTCAATGAGAAACGTAGTAGGAAATACTCGAATTTCGACGAAGTCTCGACTCGAAGTCTGGTGTCCCAGCTGAGGCAAGCATTACATTTCGCAAAACGAGATGCATTTCAAGTATCAAATCCGTGCATAGTTCCTGTAAGACGAAAATAAACGATGATGATAAGCATACTGATTCACCATAGAATCCATTCTAGCGTGTAATGTTTGTTTCAAAAACTTGGCGTCTTGCGTTCGTTTATAAACCGTGCTCGAAATCGGATCGTATTTACGTGACGATTACTTCAATACACGGCCTTGTTAATGCGTATAACTGGAAGATTGTTCTTCCTATGATCTCAGTTCGTCATGTGAATACACTATCATGTCAGCGGCTGCCTCTTCGTCGAGCTCTGGCTCTTCCCGTCAAGCTGATGCCTGAGGAGGATGCTAATCTGATACTGATATAATGGAGTTACTTTGAGAAGCAAAACCATAATATCCATCGGCCCAAAGGGATGTTTACTGTTGCAGCCGTAACACAGCCGGCTGTGACTAGACGAAACGTGAGAAATATCCATTTTGTCTCATTCTAAGCTATTCCTTAGCATCACCTCTATTGCGACTCAATTGCAGACCTAAAATTAATCGCTACGCTATAACATCTATGACAGCAATTCATTGAAGGTCTGCAATTCAATTGCAATAAGAGGTGATGTACCCCGCTAAAACGAAAGAGAACGACTCGCTATGACAAAATTCGTGGGATAAAGTTTTGTCGCGTTGGTGTGCTAGCCCTTCTGGACTATGGCCTTTTCCATAGCGTACACTTGTTGCTGCGTACTCGTAAGGAGAAAGTGGTTTGGTACAGGCGCAGGCGGAGGAGGGGTTCATGACCGCGTGCCAGCAGCTGCGCGGCTACGGGCAGGAGATGTTCAGCGCGCAGGACCAGCTGCGCCAGGCCGAGGTCACCATCGCCATCTCGCTCACCGGCATCACCGTGCTCACCGACACCAGCGACACGCCGCACTTCTACAGGTACCGTGCACTGTCCCGCTCACACCACACATCCCATTCATAAGAATAACTGTGACAGCATGCTTTGATACCTCTAGGATATGGGTCCCCAACTAATGGGGGGCTTAGAGGGACCAACGGGGAGGCGCTGTGGATCCACAAATAACTGTAGAGAATAATATGTAGCTAGGAGGGCATAGTGATTTTAGGAGAAAGTTGGGGTTGGCATGTGTAGTAAAAGGTTGAGAACCCCCCTGCTCTAGGACTTTATCCTTTTGGTATAGTACGGGACATATACTTAGAGCTCGGAAAAAGTTGAGAATCACAATATACTCGGAATATTAATGGGCGCAGTCAACGCGAAGCAAATGAAAACCCAGTTTAAACCATAACGCAATTAAAGTTTAACCTGATTTTTTTGTTATTGATGCGCTCTGCACAGTTGGGTACGAGCCAACGGGATGACGCCGACGTTATTTATCAGATTATCTCGTTTCTGTGAAGGGATGCATTACCGCAAGGTGATGGACGGATCATTTGATTGATGGAATAGGTATTAAAGCATCTCCAATCGTGTCAATGAATACATTTGGCGGTCGAATACCAATCACTCGCGGCAACGAGTCTTCCAGCTCTTTATTGTTTGTTTCTATACAATTTTAATGGGTTCCGACACATTTAGCCTTTCTTTGGGGCTCGCCGTGGATCATACTAGGGATTATGGCGCGTTTAGTCCCGAAAAATCAAAACTTCTTGATTTTTTATTCGACAAAACACAAGGAGACTACGGAACAAAGAATGTAGACAGTGCAGCGGGCTTACCACGACCTCTTATCGCGATTCAATTATAGGAACGTTTTAACGTTTCAGCGACATTTTGTACAATGACGTACCTTATTGTCATGACAATAAGAAACGTCATTGCACAAAAAGTCGCTGAAACGTTAAAACAATACTGCTATAAGAGGTGGTAGGGCCCCTGGTCACCATTTATCGATATAATCGTATTAATCGATATAAGCTACATAGTAGTATTTATTATACTCGGAGTGGTCCGTGTCGAAAGGCGTTTGGCTCAGCATAAGTTGGAAGGGAGCAGAGTCTTCTCCATCACTGAATTTCTAATTACAAATTACACACATCCACCTGGCGACTCAAATAATAACTGTAATCAACCAAAATTGGGGTAGACTGGAAGGAAAACGAGAAAAATAATTAAATAGGACGCTTTGGCCGTTGTCCCAGATGGATGGACATAACGAACGTGATCAACCACAAGCGCACGTTCCGCATCGAGTGCCAGAAGCCGGCGGGGTCGGCGTCGTTCGCGCTGGCCAGCCCCGAGCACGGCAAGTACGTGTGGTGGTGCTGCGTGCAGCAGCACACCTTCTACATGAAGCACCAGCCCGCGCTCACCGAGGCGCCCGCGCAGCCGCCCGCGCATCCAACTGACGAACACACCACCAAGTTCCAGGTAACAACCACAACGACCTTCCTCCTCCTATCCTTTCTTTTGATTTAATTCGTGCGGGTTCCAAGACAACTTAGCTTGTCCCCGGGACTCGTCGAGGTTCAAACCTTGGCGTCATCGTTGGACACCATTGTCGATCCTGGCTTACAGGAGTTACAGTGGTGTGAGTGCGTGGCGGGCGTAGTCTCAACCACAACGACCTTACAAACAATATAAATACCGTACGGTTCCAGAGGTACTTCTACCCGCGTACCATGAGGCTGTGGAAAATCTCCCGAGGTTTTTTCCAGAGACTACAGCATGGGGTTCTTTCAGAAACGTTCTTACAGGATCGGCAACATGCGAGTGATGCCTCAGGTATTACAAGCGTCCATAGGCTACTGGTAACCGTTTGCTAGCCGCCTATAAAAAACACTTTAACTCCGAAACGGGTTAATTTGAACATATCTATGTTTTACGTAAAAAATAAACATATTTGTGCGCGCCTGCGTGGTGTCGGTTATCAATTAGTCAGTTATGCGGAGCCATGAAAGTGCGCACGCTATCCGCAACCAAAGCCGAGCGGCGACATTCACTGTCTTGTCGCGCACGACATTTCTATTAATTTAAACGTAAAACCTCGCGTGTCTCGCAAATCCGTGGTATACTTTAAAATTACATTATTAAGGCTACTCGTTAAAAGGCCATTTGCCCGCCAGGAATGGACACAGGCGATGAGTGCAAGCTAGTTGCGATTAAAAAATGTTTTTTTTATTGAATGGTGGCTACCACGAAATAAAGGGTTTCTGTTTCTGGCGTGTCTCAGTCGACTGCTAAGTAGCTTTTCAGTATGTATGATTTTGTTACGATAAAATTCCCCGATGTGGGCGCACCCTAATCCGGAACAAAATTACCGCATGAATAGAAATCTTCACCAGATCTCGCGATACGATCTGCGCGCGCGCACCGCATAGCTGTGCGCTCACCGCGCCGAGAAAATAGCCGTTTCCGGTTCATTACACGTCGATATACTCAATTAACTTAATTGATTAATAGCAAACGCATCCGAAAGTGGCCAGTGCTGTGATTGTTTATAAGTTATGTTTGTTTGTGTATGAGGAACTTGGCATTTCATATCAGCAAGTGGTTCGTGGTCGAAGAATATAATTATTATGTATTTATTTATGTGTGTGGTTTACGCTCGTGTGATTTAAGAGTGGAATAACAAGTGGAAGTTCTGGTCTCTGATTCCGTACCACACCATGTAGAGCTAGCTGTCCCGATCTAGTAAGGATTGTACTATACACAGTACAAAGCAATAGGAGCGATCCCAGTCACACCCAGACCTACAGGGGTATCTTAGAACATATGAATCGCTATAGGAAACGGATGCTGAATTAAAAGACGTTTAAAGTATCCGAATACGTGTTCGATATCGATTCGGATGTTTTAAAATTCCAAAAAAAGGGCATTACCATTATTTTCCCTAACGGGCACCGATCCCGCAACCACCCGGCCGGTCAGCCGAGCGGGCTACGCTCGCACCACCAGCTTACTAGCACTAGCTCGCGCTTGTCCAACTAGGGCCTGCATTAATATAGTCATCATCAAAGTTGAGAGTTTTGACGTTTAATGTATGGAACATCTGTCAAAAACAGCAGCAAGTTCGATCTCAATCTTGGGATCGGTTTATTAATACGGGCCTAGGTATTGAGACTTGTCAACTTAGGTCGCCTTACTAGTTGAGCCTCGCGAAAATAACAGTTCCTATACAAAGTGGTAATCAGCCAGCCAGTCGGTAGATACTAGCAGAACAGGGTATCAAGGAGAGGGATGAGGGTGTATGACCTCCAACAGGATCACGGTCTGTCGGACAGCCGCGAGGAACTGGAGGCGCGGGAGCTGGGCAGCAGCGCGCGCCTGGAGCCGCTGTCCGCCGCGCACCGCGCCTACTCCACCTCCTGCCTCGAGCTGGCCGACCACCAGCTGCGACAACAGTCCCAGCTGCCGCAGAACAGGTCCGTGCCAACACACGCACTAACATACCAACAGATTTTAGGTGTAGGAACTTATTCAACTTAAATTCTGGACTGGAATTTGGTTGGCTGGTTTCTTCTCTGGTCAAATCCAACAGATTGGGAAGATATTCAATTCACAATTTCCAATTCCCACTCTTGAAATCTCTATAAACGTTGAAATCTGCATCATCTCAATAGCGCTCCGTAACAGACGGACTTTAAAATGTCCTGATTTTAACGGGGCTAATATGTATTATGAACTCCAAACTAATGTCAACATAATTGATCTGTCCGATGTATCTGGAACAATGGTCCGTGTGCAGGGCGCTGGTGCCGTCGTACCGGCCGGCGCCGGACTACGAGACGGCGGTGCAGCAGAAGTACCAGCAGCAGCGCGCCGACGCGCAGCTGCGCTACCAGGCGCACGCGCACCACCCGCACCCGCACCCGCACCCGCTGCCGCACGCACACACGCCGCACGCGCCGCCCGCCGGCGCCGAGCCGCTGCTGTACGGCTCGCACCCCGACATCCACCGCGTGCACTTCCCCGACGTCACGCGCCACACCGCGCCGCTCCCGCCCCTCGCGCCCCTCGCCCGCCCCGCCCCGCCCGCCGACGACTACCCCTACCCGCTCAAGTTCCTCGGCACCAACTACCCCTTCGCCGTCAACCCCAACGTGCAAACGGATCTCAACCAGCTCCACTACGTGAACGTCTACAAACCCCCGCCGCCGTACCCTTCGAACGGGCTGGCGTCCAACTCCACCCCGGACCTGGCGGTCGCGAGCCAGGCCCTCAACTACCACCGCGGGTACATCAACTCCCACGTGTCCGGCTCCAGTCCGGACCTCGTCTCCACGCGGACGGCGCTCAACAGACAGTATTTAGGTTACATCAACACTAGTCATATCAATTACGGCAGACCGAATATAATGCCGGGAACCCACGGGACTTACAACAATCTAGCGTCGGTTTTAGACCCGAAACCGCACATAATTATCGACCCGCACCACATATCAGATAACATACAAAAAGTATACGACGAGAGAGGGAACATAATGTACTCTATGCCTATGCACCGAGCTCCGTACCAGCGGCATTTGGTGCTGCCGCAGTCGCAAATAAAGATCGGCGACGCTCAGGAACCGATCTACGAGAACGTGCCGCTGCCGTGGCAGCACGACGGCAAGCTCGCCATGCGGGACCGCGCGCACAGCCTCACCACCACCGACGAAATAGCACGACTCAACGAACGAAACACGCAAGCCATCAAATACACACACCTACACCCCTACGCAGCCAAGCCAGACACACCAGACAATCATTACGTCAACGCTCAAATCATCAAAGGTGTCCGAGAATCCAGCGTCCCTAGAGACACGAACGAATCCAATTTCGAAAACGTTACACTATCGATAGACGGACTATCGTTACGAGACGACAAAGACTGCGACGAGACGCCCTACCAGAGCCTCTCGACGCACAAACTATCGAATAACAACACGATAAGTAAGGACAATATAACATCGATCAACGTGTCGGAGAGCGTCTCGAGCGTCAACGACAGTGCTTTCTCGAGTTCTGTTATTAACTCAACTTACAGCACTGACGATGTGAGTAAGAGTAAGGAGAAGAAGAGACGGCGGTGGGGGGTGTTCATGGGGCGGGCGGGGAAGGGGGAGGTGAAGAGCGCCACCCTGGGCCGGGACAGGGCCAAGGCGCAGCCGCCCAACAAGCACAGGTGGTCCACGGGACTGCCCAAGTTTCAGCCGCTGCCGCCCAGTATTACCAAAGAAACTATGGTGAGTAATTTGAATAGTATTATGGACGCTCGTGTAGCCGTTTTTGGTTTTTTATACATTACAATAACTTTGGGACTCATTCTTAATTTTGTTTTTTAAATCACATTGTTACATGTTACATTCATATTTATAGGTACTGTGTCCTTTCATACTCGGCTGTCTATCTGTCCTGCAATAAATGACGTGTGCTTACATATTATCAGCTATTCATATCGGTATATTGTGCCGCGATTACTAGTGTGTTGACAAATATCTGAGCATTACGCCCGCGCCGCGCCGCCCACCGAAATATTGTTTATCAACAAACAGCTCGCATGTGCACGCGGTGGACGCATCAAAATACACCAGAGACAAATTGCTCAAGTTCTTAATAATTAATTTAGGGCCACCGCAGACATGCTACTTTTAGCATCGGCGATCGGCGATTTTGCGTCTGTAGGTATAGATGCACCGTCGCGTTTCTTCGAGCGAGAACGAGCGAGACGTAGCATCAAAATCGCCGATCGCCGGTGCTATAAGTAGCATGTCTGCAGTGGCCCTTATAGAGTTGACACTAATCATTTTCGCCGGCAAAACATTTGCAAGTATTTTTTAATGAAGTTAAGGATGAAAAATATATATAAGATATGGCACTGGCGCTTTCGTAACACCTATAATAGGCGATATACCACGTATTACGTACACTTTGTACACCTACGTACACTAACCTAACCTAACATTATGTTGTATTCACGTTGTACTAAACCGTAACTCAAAAGGTACGATTCCGAGCAACGCGGCAGACGGCAGACGTCACTCGATCTTATACAAATTGTCACGATGACACGTGCCGCGACGGCACGACGGCATTCAATTTCTATGAGATCGAGTAAGGTCTGCCGTCTGCCGCGTTGCTCGGAATCGCACTTAAAGAAGGCTGCATAATTTTATCCCTCGCACAAAAAAAAAATCTGTATCGTATAAGTAAGTGAGCAACGTATGACTCCAGTGCCAAATCCTCGAGCGCAAGATGACGGACGAGCAGCTGTCGTTCGCGTTCGACCAGATCCCCAAGTGGCGGGAGTGCGGGGCGGGGGCGGGGGCGGGGGCGGGCGGGGGCGGCGAGTTCCGCACGGCGCTGCTGCCGCAGTACGCGCCGCTCAACGGGTTCGCGAGCGACCACCTGCCCTACGAGGACAACCGAGTGCGGCTCCACCCCACCCCCACCAACCCGCACGGATACATCAACGCGTCGCACATCACTGTGAGTTACCGAGACATCTCACCGCACCGGCCGGCTCGTGCTACCCATTCTATAAAAATGTTCTAGCTACCATGGACCAATTACTAAGGGGACTGGCCCTAAGCAACTCGGCCGAGTACTAACATCGACATAAAACGAAGCGAGTAGTTCAGCTATTTACCGGTAGATAGAAGCCACGCATCCCGGGAAAATGGCCACGCGTTGTTTCATAGAGATGTCTACTAAGAATGTCTCTTCTAATTAAAATCTCTGACTAGCAACACAAAAATTTAAAACGTCGTTTAGCGGTCACTTGCCCCATTACGAGTTTTAGGTTGTCTCAGTTATAGGTTAAATATGCCCAAAAATGGCCTAACCCTAAGGTTGCCGATAGTCCCACTAGCCGGGTCTCTGAGGGCAGATGGCAATCGCTCCGTAATCAGCCAAACCAGGGTAGACTTAGACGCATCTAGGCGTTCGACAAGCCCGCTGAGTTTCTTGCTGGATCTTGTCAGTGAGGTCGCGTTGTGATCCGATGATACATTTTCCCCCGTTATCTCAATAGGCAGCAGTCCAAGTCGAGGCCGTTCTCTATGGGGCGCCCTTGAGCAAGCTGCCTCTCCTGCCCCTCTGGTTGGAGTGGACTTTGCGTTTGCTTTCTGTCTGGTGAAGATATAAAGGCCACTTCGGCCCACAATGTATTTCTCTTCTTCTTCTGAGTTTCGCGACTATTGCGGATGCCCTTCCAAATGTCCCAGTCATATGCGCTGTGTACCACGTACCTTATAAAATCTGCCGCCTACAGCGACTTTTATGGTATCGGACCACAGAGTAAAGACTAAAGAAAGAGGTGCCCTTATTAGATATTTGTATGAAACAAAACGTGGTCATTGTTTTTTTATTTTCATTATACTATTTACCGGTAAATAGTTGAACTACTCGCTTCGTTTTATGTCGATGTTAGTACTAGGCCGACCACTCGGCCGACTTGCTTAGGGCCAGTCCCCTTAGTAACTGGTCCATGTATCGGACTATCTTGTTGGTTCCCTTCCTATAGGGCGTTTGTGTTCCATCTACAAAAGTTACATTGATAAAAATTGTGAGTGATGTCGTCGTTCCTTGGTGTTAGATGACGGTGGGCAGCACGCAGCGGTTCTACGTGGTGGCGAAGGTCGGGGCTGGCGGCGCGGGCGCAGCAGAGCGCAGCGCGGCGGTGTGGCGCGGCGTGTGGCAGCTGGGCGCGCGCGTGCTGGCGCTGCTGGCCGGGCCCGCGCCGCCGCACCACCTGCCGCCCGACAACACCACCGCCGACTACGGGGACGTGAGTCGCTACTACTGTACCTACCAGTTTAGGTGTTAAGCACAACAATGTACCTCTCATAGGCTGTTAGAAAATGTATACAAATTGTCTTTTTCTATTGAAAAGAGTAACCATTGAGTTTCTTGCCGGCTCTTCTCAATGGAAGCTATATTACGAACCGGTGGTAACGCTAAAGTGTTTCATGTTAACGATTCATAAGTGCTTGCATGGATAACATTTCTTGACTTTGTTAACAAGCCTCATAAAGTTGGCTTTACGAATAATTGAGGATGAATCCATTTAACCATTTGCGTATACCACATTAACTTCGGATCGGACTTGTTTTCGGAATAGCGTGCATTTAACGCCGGTTATAATTATCCTTGTATATGACCTCGCTCGTGCATGTGTTCAGGTAGTAATGACCCCCCCCCCCCCCTCTCCTCCCTGCAGATCCAGGTGTCGTCGTGTACGTCGTCGCGCGCGGCGTGGGGCGCGTCGGTGCGCGTGCGGCTGCGCGCGGGCGCGCGGGAGCGGGACCTGTGGCACGTGCACTTCGCGCGCTGGCCACACAGCAACTCCGTGCCCGACAACATCGACCACTTCCTAGGTATGCTATACATTACCTATACTCAGAGTTGGGCAAAATTTATTTGCGTTTAATTAATTGCAAATTGCACAATTCATTGTGATTTGTTTGCGGTTGACGAACAAATCAAAATTAATTGTTAATTGTGACACCACCTGCAATTTACAATTAATTAATTGCAATTAAATTTTGCCCAGCTCTGCCTATCTATACTATCTTGGAGCTGTAGCTAGAGGTCACTTTCATTCTCTCATAATACGCCAATGTAGTAGAATAATGATTTTTTATTTCTAGCTCATCATATACTTCTTTGAAAACAAAAAAGACTATTTGAATTATTTGGATAAGTGAAATAGTTTTCGAGATATTCAATTATCAAGTTACGAATGCAACGCCGCGGTCTAAGGTTACAGTGAGGTCTCAGGACTCGGACTAACGGTTGTTCGCATCCGCTAATATTCTCAATGAATTACCGTAACGAATTTAGTTGAAACTGCAGATTTATAGAGCTAAGGATTCTATAACATACAGCTCAATAATTTTTGGTCTACGACAAAAATTAACGAAGATACGACTAATTTCCTAACGAAGTTTCCTGACCGGGCCGCGCCGGCCGCCGCACTCGCTGTGACGTCACGCGGGCTGATACGCGCTCGGCTAGCGCTAGGGTTCGGTTGTATTGTTCGCGCGCAGCGTGTTTTAAGCCTCAAAATGAGTTTACAGGAAAGTTTTCAACAAGCTAAGTCGGATAACCTGCCAAAAGTCGATACTTTTATGGTATTCGACTACTTAAACAATAGTTTTAAAATACACCAGTGCCGAGACATGTGGTTGGAAACGGAAAAGGTACACTTAGGTACCTTTTCACTTACCTTTTCTGTTATGAATACTATTTATACAAAGAAACCTATTATTTTACCACTAGGTTAAGCATGGAAAGGTTCGGTGTACCTACCCAAAGTACTATAAGATATATAAGATACCTAGGAAGGTAGGTAGTATCCTGTCATAAGTAGGTATATTAGGTGTTTATCCTATTGAGTACTATTTTTATTTCTGTTTATTTTTGAAGACCGCTTGGCGCTATAGTTTGAGCGTTGGCCGCTTGGCTCACTGCATCGGGTGGTTGTGGGTTCGATTCCCGCCAGAGGAAAATTTCGGAAATGGCCTTTTCGTAATCTACTCTGGTCTGGTTGTCACTGAGATCGCCCCCAGTCCATTGTATGGTAGCCAAGTATCAGCGGTGCTTAGGGGGCGTCCATAAATTACGTGAGGCATTTAGAGGGGGGGGGGGGTGCCACTTTTCACTGCTCTTCTCCGCCCCGCTCCGCTTCAATGGAAACGCACCCTTAAACTGCGAGAAAACTGGGTTAAATTAAGTAAAACATGTTTCTCCACTAGAATATGGCTTTTGAATTGAAAAATCTCACCTAAGATTAGAGGGGGAGGGAGGGGGTCGAGCAAAATCTCACAACATCTTACTAAGGGGGATGGGGGAGGCAAAAATTCACAAAAATCACCTCACGTAATTTATGGACGCCCCCTTAGTTTGGGACCATACAGAAGGCGTGTAAGTCTGGCGATATTTATTAATAATAAATAATAATAGATTATAAAGGAATAATAAATAATAATATTTATTATTCCTTTATAATCTATTATTAACATAATATTATATTACCCATCACCCTACCTAAGGATTCACTATCACTACATACCTAGTATAAAACAAAGTCGCTTCCCGCTTTCTGGCTGTCTGTCTCTATGTATGCTTAGATCTTTAAAACTACGCAGCGGATTTTGATGCGGTTTTTTTTAATAGATGGTGATTCAAGAGGAAGGTTTATTATGTACTAAATTAATACATGCTTAATAGGTATAGTAGAGAAACACTGATAATTTTAGAGGTTTCTAATGTGATGTCGTAAATAAATACATTTTTTTGCGCTTACATTGCAAACGCTGGCTGAATCCTACGAGATAGATCAAAATAATGTACTACAGTATTGTACACCATAAAAAGGTATACAAAAAGTCCGCGATGGTATTTATGTCTATCTCTTAGGGATAACCCACAATAACCATTTTTTATCCTTTACTTTTTACGAGAAATAATGGCTTATTTACGAAGCGATTTTAAGCAATACAGCATTAATCCTTATCCAATTAAGTACCTTAAATACATTGTGCATTTAATATAGATCAATATGGCCCTTTACAGCATGTAATTTAAATGAATAACACCTAAAATAGTGAATGGCGGCGCAAGCGGGAAACCGGGCACAGCGCGAAATCAACGAGGCGAGCTCGGTGACGTCACGCGCGCTGGCCGCACTTACCGCCCGTCGATAAATGTTGGATACATAAAATGTGTTAGGAAATCGCAACCGATGGACCGATTTCGATGATTTAAAAACTATATTGATAAGAAAGCTTAGTTTTAACTGTTAGTTTTGGTTATGAGTTGATTTGTTGACCTATTACTGATCCTCATTGTCACAAGCCCTAATATGCAATTCATTCGCCAATATACCGCACACTTCCCTCGCTCAGTGCCGGTTGGAAAATTTCACACGTATTTTGAAAGACCGGTTATCATGACGATAACGTGTCCCGTACCCTACAGCGTTCATGTCGGAGGTGAACAGCCTGCGGCTGTCGAGCGAGGCGGAGGGGCGGGCGGGCGCGGGCGGGGCGGGCGGGGCGGGCGCGGGGGCGGGCGGCGCGGCGCCGGCGCCGCTGGCGCTGTGCTGCGAGCACGGCGCGGGCCGCAGCGGCACCGCGCTCGCCGCCGACCTGCTGCACGACATACTCGACAACAACCAGGTACTACTTATTCAGCTTTTCCCGAGACACCCCTTAAGTTACAGATGTCCTGGGGGCATAGTCGTTTAGCCATTGTGGCGCAACTGTAGCGAGTTCCTATAGTAGACCAATCCGAGGCCGGTCAGCCGGTTGTTGACCGACCAATCAGAGAGTCGATCACTATAGCAGCTAAATGGCAATGGCTAAAGGACTTGGGGGCCTAGGCGGCGGTTTTCACTTACCAATATCAGGTGGACCATCTGTGTACCATCCTAGGCAATAAAAAACAAAAACACAAGTTCCAATCTCCACGACTTCGTCGGACACTTGTAAATGTCAGTGGTAGTGTGCGGGACAAGTCCCAAAGAAGTTAAGGTTTTAGACATGTTATGCCCTAAAAGTATATTTTGGTCTTGATATCGAAATTAATTAGATCTCATTTGGACTACATCGTGATTTATTATCTTATCTCTACGAATACAAAACCGACCCTCAACTAGCAAATCACTCTCCCCCCTAGGAGCTAGACATCCCCCGCACGATCAGCCTACTCCACCAGCAGCGCGCGAATCTCATCCAGAACGTGCACCAGTACAAGTTCCTGCACCAGCTGCTGTTGCAGTACCTCAAGCAGTCCCGGCTCATATAGACAGCAGCAGGGTGGCAGGCGGCAGGCGACACTTTACTGGTACGAGTTTTACACTAAAACATTAACTTCACGAAGGTCAATTCAAACTTCTACCAGATTAAGGAGAAACATAAGCTCTTACAGGTTATAAGTCATACTAAATAAAAAAAGTAGTGAATTTGCAACTTTGTAAGAGCTCATTTAATTATTAGTTCATGCTCAAGTTTGATCATCAATCTTTTTAGCATTTTATAAGCTATGTAAATGCATTATTGTGCCGTGTCGTAATACTAGTGCACTGGCGACCCGCCACGATAATGTTTCCAGCTTACATTTTCAGTCTCCGAGCCACCTTAATGTACTCAACGAATGAGATTTATAAAGCCGAGCCTACATTTACGTTACGTTGTACAATGCTGAGCTTAGCGCATTTTTTCATGTGTTATTCGAAACATTGCACAACGCATTTTTATCAATATGGTTTCGCCTTAACAAATTGACTGAGATCCAACGTATTTTTGTTACTTGGATCCAACCTTCCCAACCAACCTTTGTCTAGTGATTCTGTATATTGTGTATTTATTTAAATGTGTATTAAATCTGTATTATAACTAATTTTTTATGAATATTTTGATGTTTTTTTTGTGATTGTTGAATGAATTTTATATGAATTATATTTGGGAATGTTTTAATAATCGTTGTAAGATTGTGAGAAAGTATTAATTTGTAATATTCCAGTGGGGTATTGTGCGAGCTTGCAAAATAAGATGAATTTTATTATATTTGTTACCATTTAATGATTACAGTTGTGGTATGAGGCGAGTGCTTCTGAAGCAAGAGTGAATCGCCAACATTGAGACTGATCACACAATATTCCACTTTAATATCAAAAGTCTAGTTGATAAGTGTGAATTACGTGCCTTAACTCGGAGATTATTCACGATCTGATGTCCCTTTCGTGTGCCTTTTAGCGTTAGTGTGTTACACAGTCCTGAGACTACTATATGTCAATTTTATAATATTGTCAGTCATTGAACACGAGTCGAATCGAGAGTGATATTGATAAAACTAACGTGAAATTTGTATTAACTCGTAACTTTTTTATATTTTTGAGATTCGTAAGATGTCACTACTTACCTTTTATTATGGGACAATAAGTCAAAGCTAATTAAGTATATTTTGTTATGGGACAATCTCAGTTCGCAATATTGAATATAAAGAGCAGCAAATAACACCTTAATTATTTCCGGTCCACTTAACACAATAAATTCTTCAAATGGTGACTTTAGAAAAGTGACTTCAACAGAAGTCGGTGCATCAATGTGTTCATCAACTTGTATTTATTTGTACGTATCTAGTCGAAATGGCAACTCCATATTATTATTAGGGTTATGTAAGCTTGTAAATTAGCCTTTTATAATGTTATGCACAAAATGATTCTATCTGGAATGAATTTTTAAGTTTTTAGTCATTTATTATTTTACAAGTGTCCCTTTTGTGATCTATTTATGAGAAACTAAAACGATATGGATGTAATTGCAGTATTGATAATGTGTATTTTTTTTGTGAAATATAACATGTACTCAGTCGCGAGGTACGACTTATATCTGTATAAACTGAAAACATATTGTAACAACTTCGTGGAACTGACAATAAAATATTAAATGTTTATTGATTTTACTTATCCATTATTGAATTTTATTTATGAGAACCCAGAAACGGGGGAAATCCGTGGGAAGAAATAAAGGTCCACAACAGTATTTAAATGAAACAAAATAAAATTAGTCTATCATCATATTTTGAGTAAAAAATTATACAATAACCTATCTTAGAATAACGTTACGGCGGCTGATAGTACGGTCTGGGGGGCGGGCCGGGCGGCGGGCCTCTCCCAGGTAAGGGGGGGAAGTAATTCGGGGGAGGAACATTCACGGGGGGGAACCTCGCGGGCGCGGGGGGAGGTTCGGAATAGACCATAGGAGGGGGCGCTGTTAGAGGTAACCTGGGCGGCGGGGGAATTGTTGGCGGTGGAGCAGAGTATACTGGAGGGTAGGAGGGTATACCAGGGTACGCCGGGTAGCTGTACCGCATCGGTTCTAGCTTTGGTGGTTCGAATTTGAGGTCAGCGCCGTTCTTGATGGGGGTGGCGACCGGCTTGCTAGCGGGCGTGGCGACAGGTGATGCTAAAGTGGGCGGTGTAACGGAGGGGGGTTTCTTCTCGTTTTTTGGCTGCTTATTTGCGGGGCCGAGCGGGGGCGAGTCGCCGCCTGATGACTGCGTTTGTGGTGAGTAGAGATCTAGCACCTGGAATGATATTTAAATTTGATGAATGTTTGTGTGATGAGATCAATATTGGAACCATGTCAAGGGTTTTTTTTTATGTTGGAATAAAACAACCTTACTAGTTAACTAGTCAAATGCAAGTCCCATTTAGCTGTCTGTGATTATTAGTCTTCATGGTACTTCAAACAATGTATTTGAGAAAAGTCTAGCAACAGTATCTATCAATCTGTATTAGTGATGGGATGTTCTCGAGAACATTCTCACCCTCGGAAACTTACTCGTGAGAATTTTTGAGAATCTTATATTTTGGGTGACGTTATCCTAACTTTCAATCTTAAAAACAATTAAAACCACCATACTTGCATGTTTAATGAGGTTTATGCTAAGTTTAACATGCTTCAGAAGATAAATTCTCGAAAATTCTCACGATTAAGTTTCCGAAGGTGAGAATGTTCTCGAGAACATCCCAGCACTAATCTGTATACATTGAGTTAATATTAGTTGCAATGATGAAAGCCAGCAAAAAGTTGTAGCTATGTAACGCACGACTTTTATCCACGTTCGGGGGTAGTCAGAGGCTTGAGTGGCCATACACCACTACATTGTGGAGGTATTAACCAACTCAAAGCCCACGTTTCACTAGATAGTCAGAACCCAACGTGACAGGTGGTGAACCGTGTTGCCGTGTATACAGGAACTGACTATTACCTAATCCCGAGAGATAGGTAGGTTTCCTCACGATGTTTTCCCTCACCGTCAGCTACTAAGCTAGCTAAGTTGTAGCTACTCTATAAATATTAGTTCAATGCCATCATATTCACTTAAAAACTATTTATAAGAATCTGTACCTGATGACAAATATCCTCCAACAGTTCCATGGTGATGTCTTCAACGAACATGTCCCACCAGGCGCTGTGCTTGGGCTGGCGGCCGTTCCAGTCCTGCACCTCGAACTTGCTGAGCTTCCCCGCCAGGAACATGAGCGCCACCGCTATCACCTCCGGCTCCCATTGCAGGCACAGTGTTGTACATAAACTGAAATATGTACAAATAATGATCTTAGCTCAAGAAATGCTGAGGAAATTTGAGTCATATAAATACATATTAGAAATTATTACACAAGTAATTTGATACAAGGAAATTTAACAGCACAAAATTTTTATTATGTTCACTTACCTTGACGTAATTGAATCTAATTAGCATAATGCAGTCGCCTGCATGCCTATACTAAAATTTCCAGCATAATAGCTCTCCTAATTTCGGATGTTAATAATAAAGAAAGCTCAACTTATATTGTAAAATATTACCTTAGAAGTGCAGACGACTGTACTGTCACAAATGGTTCTCGACCATAAATAAATGATATTGTCAACCGACTGACCTGTCATTAACAAATGTCCACGCCATCTGCACCATCTTCTGCAACTTGGCCTTGTCTCCCTTCAGGCACTTGGCGTACTTCAGCAGGTACCCGTAGGGGTGCTCCACTTGCAGATCGAACTTTATCGTCTGTAGTAGGATCCGCTCCAGCGTCATCACCTCCTCCTTCGGGTCCTCGCCGAATGTCGCGAACTTCTGTTCGGTTAGCAAAGACTTTGCCACCTTTATTATATCCTTGCACTTCTTAGGCGTCTCTTCCACTTTCCCCGCCAAAAACAAACAGCAGCAAGCAGTGATGTACCTCGGGAATGTTCTGAACGAGTGGAACATGTAGAAGCGATGGAAATAAACAACTCCCGTCGCGACTGTGTTATAACCTAGGTCCATTTTCGAGCCAGTGTCGATGATAAACCTCGCGCCCTCCTTCCTGTACCGGTTCTCCGTCTCGTTCGATATCCCATCGCGAAACGACGGCGTGTTCTGCAGATCCTTCTTATCATAATACCAGTAAGGCATTCTCGTTGATAAACTTTAACAAAAATATTATCAATAATCCGTCACTAACCTCCACAGCCATTTATTTGGTACTGACAACTACTATTATACGGTAAATTTAGTTGACATAATTTATACAGTCGTTTATATGGTGATAAGGTACAACGACATTTGGTAGGTTAATATTGACCACGTTTGACATTATACTCGTAAAGTTTGCCAATGTAAAAATCTATATCCTTTTATAAATGCGCCATCTATTGGCGACTGGGAAATACAAAATTACTACCATACTATGTTGGTTCATGCCTACGGCGGCTTTTCTAAAATATGACTTTTTTGTGCTCTTTCATATAAAATCAAGCGAAGTGACCTTCGCTTGATTTTATGACCCTTTCCACTCTCCATATTTGATATAAAAATACTACCTATACCTGCGGCACGTTATGATGGCCGGTTTGACATGTGGCAGGGGGAAAGGATGAACCTTATTATAACGGAATAAAATTCATTTTCGCATTTATTTTTTGACATTCTTATTTTTTTAAACGGCCAGTCTTATTCCGTTATAATAACGATTAATTCTCATTTACATTTGTAATAGTTGAGTAGGTTTGATTAAAATTGCCGTTTAGGTCCTGTCTACCCCACGCTTGGTTAGTACTACAACTAACACTATACCACAATTGCCGTGATAATTAAGAGTGCAGTAATCGACATTTTTGGGATTTTCACTTTTTTACAGAAATGGCATCCCAAGAGGTTCGTCTATGTGGAAAAAATATATTTTCATGAAAATTTTCACTGAAAGTATGTTTTCTATCTAACGATTTTCGCAGTACTTGCATGAAAATTGTATCAATGCTATGGACAAGCGCAGCATTGAACATGTGCTAAAAAAGAATGCAGTACTTGCAAGCAAGTACTGCATTCTTTTTTAGCTTATTCTTGAATACCCTAGAGCTAAGTGCAGTAATTGCCACTACTCAACTGGTGTCCGAGCCTACTCGCATACCCGACATTGAGGATCATACACCTTCCTTGCTGGATCTGCTGCTGACTTCACACCCGGATGGCTACCAGGTGTCCGTTGGTGCACCTTTAGGTTCATCTGACCACTGCCTGGTTCACTCTGAGGCGCCGCTGCACTCCAGTTATCCCTGTATCTCAGGGTCGCGTCGATTGTGGCACTACAAGTGCCACAATCCACTACAATCCACTACACTACAGCAGACTGGGATGGCCTGCGTGAATTTTACGCATCGTACCCGCAGAGACAGCTCTGCTTCTCGTCGGACGATCCCTCGCTCTGCGCTGTAGCAGTCGCGGACACGGTATTGATGGGAATGAAATATTTCATTCCGAGTACCTACCGTCCGCACTGGCGGCGGCCGCTTGCGGCCCTGTTAGCCTACTCCGAAATACGAAACGAAACGGTTCGGCTGACGGATCGTCGTGATTTGACATTTCTTCTTTCGTTTCTTCTTTACGTTTGACATGGTTTTGATCGTAAATCGAATCCGTACTTCGCACTATCCGTCAGCGTTCGTTTTTCAAAGTAACCACCCTGGTTCGACAGTCAATGTGCTAAGGCTTCTAGCCTAAAGCATGTAGCCTGTCGGGCTTGGGCTGCGGCTCGCGTTGCGGAGGATCCTAATATCACCGACCTCAAGAAGCGTTTCAATGCTGCCTCCAGATCCAGCAAGAAACATAATATGGCTAGGGTTAAGTTTGAGCATATTCGCAGGGTCGGTGAGAGACTCCTAAGCCTCCTTCTGGAAGTCGCGCTTTCTGGTCTCTCGCCAAAGCTGTTGAGGCAAACTTTTGTCGTCCCTCCTTACCATCTTTGCGCAAACCGGACGACTCGCTGGCACATTCCGCAAAAGAGAAAGCCGATCTCCTGTGCTCTCTTTTTGCGTCGAACTCGACTCTTGACGACCGAGGTAGCTCACCATCTGTCATCCCACGATGCGCGCACGTCATGCTTGATGTGCGCTTTACACAACGTGCAGTGCGAAGAGCATTAAAAGCCCTCGCCCTCGCATTAAAAGCGACGGTATTCCAGCCATTGTGCTTAAGACGTGTGCTCCTGAGTTGGCTCCGGTACTGACGCGATTGTTCTCGCTCTCCTACACTGGAGTGGTTCCGTATTCGTGGAAGGTAGCCTTTGTCCATCCAGTCCCTAAAAAAGGGGATCGCACTGACCCATTGCGATAACTTCCTTACTCTCCAAAGTCATGGAGCAGGTGATTAACATCCAGCTCAAAAGTAACCTTGAAGACCTTGAAGAATACGGTTTTCGTAAAGGTCGTTGTGCTGGTGACCTTATTGTGTACCTGAGTAACCGGTGGGCACCTGCCATAGAGAGTAAGGGGGAAGCTCTGGCTGTAAGCCTAGATATCGCTAAGGCATTCGATCGGGTACCTCATAGCAAAAACTTAGGAAGAACTTTAAAACTATGTGCGAGGATAATTAAGTCTACTTCCACTAAGTCTTCAGTATAAGAAATGGAAATTAATACTAACAAATAATGCAGCAATCGACATGTGCTAGACCATAATGCAGTAATATGCGCAACTACTGCATTTAGTTTTAGTAGCCTCTGATTCCCACAAGACCTGATGCTAAACCTAAACGCAGTAATACGCATTATATTTGGAATGGTTGAAAAATTAAATAAAAGAAAAATATCATTCAAAAGCTTGATTTTTTTCTAAATTTTTCGATATATTTTTATGGCTATAAAATACGAACATCTTGCACAGATTACTAAAAATATGTTTACCGCGTTTTTCTCGAAACCGCAATTTTGCAAGTACTGCACTCTTAATTATGACGGCAGTATATTATATTCTTAGTATTATACTATACTATTGCCAAATTAAATCCAGCCTTAATGACAGGTGTTCTATCAATGCTAGCCAAGCTAATTACAAAAAGCATATCAAGTACCTAACTAATTAAAGATAGGTACGCAGATATCGTACGTGACAACGGTTATCTTATCGATTAATTATTGTTTTCAACTGAGATTCTACGCATCATGGTAGGAGTCATAAAGCATAAGCGAATGGATCGATTACGTAAAACTATACAAAGTCAGGAAAACGTTTTGCTTTAGATAAACACAATATTATTCAATGAAATTTATCCAAATTGGTAATTAGTTTTATTTTCTCTTATAAGATTGATTGAAGGGATGGTAAACTCCACCGAAGAACTAGAGATGTTAAGGCATGTTTACTGCTTTTTAAACTACCCGCCTCCTTAACACCGTAGTCTAGTAATCTTGGAGGCTACCTACCTATTGTTGTAAGATCTAGGATGACTCGACATTCTGAGAATTCATTCGAGGCAAGATCAGTTGTAACTTAAACCACGGGAGAGAGTTTAACCCGTCTTCCGTATAGAATAATTCAGTTCGAACTCTCCACGATCGATCAACTAGCATGGATCCATGCGTTGATCTTCCTTCATCTGCCCAAGTTACCACAAAATAATGTCGAAGTAGGCCGCTGTAAACCGTAATTGCATCGACAATCAATACCACTATACGTAATACCTACTTCATTGTAAATCGAAAGGCCGCGCTCCTTATCACACTTGCTAATAATGCCTTGAGTTACAACATTGCTTTAATTTATTTATTTAATGAATTCACGTCATCGTCATTTCACGTCAGTTTCAAAATGGCGCTCAAGTCCGGAGCATGTGTGTTGCGATTCAATGCATTACGAAATGCAGTTAAAGTTAGTATTTTTGTTGTAATTTAATAGAAATGGTGTAAAACTAGCGTGTCAATGAATTTGTTAATTAAATTGTTATGTAATTATTCACAAAACTTGCTGAATGTGATAAAATCAGTGCCCGGTGCGATTATCATAATCGTGTTTTGTATTTTACTTTATCTACGGTCAGACGATATTGAACTTAGTCGTCACAAGCATTGTGTGTGTTATTGAAATTTCGTCATTTTATAGCGCGAGCGCTATAAAATAAAAACAATGATTAAAAAATAAATGTTGCAATGGAATTAATTACGAAATATAGAGCTGCGGGGTAACTTAATTTTTTTAAGAGGCGATCTTAATTACTCTCTAAGATCTCTCTCATCGTAGGTATAAAACGCAGTTAAAATATAGCTACTTTACGCCAATCTTCTGTGAGTGTGATACTACCCCCCTACAGTTTGGTTCTACCACCAATAAAGATGCTTTAGTTACGGGTTTGATTCCTAGGACGTTCAAAAGAATATCGATATTTTAGAAAGCACTGTACATTAAATTTGATTTACAGTAGTACCTAATCTATAAAGAAAGTTTAAAAATATTATATTTTTCAGTTGCTGTCTACCCACACTAGACCGGATGTTCAAAATAACGTCAAAAATGCAGAATTTCCAGGCGCCAAAGCCCCTTACGTTACACAAATGAAGTTTCTGAACGAAACTAGCTACGATCCCATCCCTATCTACAGAGTTCTCGACAACAATGGTGGCGTTATGGATATTAGGGAGGAGCCGAACATCGATAACGACACTTTGGTCCATATGTACAAAACGATGGCTCAGTTAACACAAATGGATAAGATTCTGTATGAGTCTCAAAGGTGATTATTTTATACTAGCAACCCGCCCCGGCTTCGCACGACTTCCCTCTACGTACCTCTACGTGCCTCTACTATTTATAACAATCTTCATATTTCATACGACCTAGTAGGTACTACTCCACCAAGCCAACTAGGAACTCGGATGCAATGTGGCTTTCCCGCCCGCATACCGCCCGCACACCCGCCACCGCCTGCGACTTCCCGCCCGCCACACCTCCCGCACGCCGCCACCGCCTTTTAGTGCGGGTGACGTCACATGTGACAGGTTCCTAGTTGGCTTGGTAGAGTAGTAGACTGAAATTGCTTACAGACAAGGCCGTATATCTTTCTACATGACCAACTATGGTGAAGAAGGCATCCACATCGGCAGCGCCGCGGCGCTATCGCCCAAGGACCTGGTGTTCGCGCAGTACCGCGAGGTGGGCGTGTTCCTGTACCGCGGGGTCACGGTCAGCGAGCTGGTCAACCAGTGCTACGGGAACCACGAGGACCCTGGCAAGGGCAGGCAGATGCCGGTGCACTATGGGGATAAACAGCGGAATCTTGTCACTATTTCGAGTCCTTTAGGTGAGTTTTGACACATACCGATATAATATCACGATCATTACGACTGTCAGAGTCGTTCTAAAGACTTAAAACAGCTGAATAAATTTGAGTATATATCGCGGCACATAAGTTAAACCAAAATGGGGCGGTCGTCCGCGCAGCATTGCCATAGCCCCTCGCACCCCGCACTTCGATTGAGACCCCGAAATGTGTTACTGCGCAGCCAAGCCTTAGGTCAACTTATGTTAACACTCTTTTAGGGTTTTGTACCCAAAGGATGCCAACGGACCCTATTACTAAGCCTCCGCTGTCCGTCCGTCCGTCTGTCGTCGGGCTTTATCTGACGAACCGTAATAGGTAGAGCGTGGAAATTTACTTACATTATTACTACAACAACTTATTACAACAACTAAATTAAATTAAATTAAAAATAAAGGGGGGTCCTTATACAAGAAACTTGATATTTTTGACGATTTTTGCTTCTAATAATTTTGCGGAGTAAATAATTGGTGCGACAATTGCCTTAAACAAGTCAGTTGTGGCCATTGGATGCTTGCTCCTTCCTTCGACATCCTTACGACGATATTAGTAGAACTATTGATGTTTAAAATTATTTTTATAAAAAAAAACAAACCGACTTCAAAAAAACCTGGTGCACTAAAAAGCCTGAAATAATATTTCTATTACCACCTCTGCCTACCCCTTCGGGAAAACCCGACGTGATGGTGTGTTATCGAGTATTTGGGGTCGGTGCCAATCTATCTTCTTACTTTTGTAGTAGGTAGACTTGGCATACCAAGATTGGCACCGACTCATCATCAATACAAATTAATCAAGCCCAAACACAAGGTAGCTACTGTAAAACGTTGAGGAGTTCCCTTGACTGTCCTTCGTCTTCATCATCAGACCCCTAATGACAGTCACAACCCATCTAGGTGTAAAGCTCTCATCAATACAAATTAATCAAGCCCAAACACAAGGTAGCTACTGTAAAACGTTGAGGAGTTCCCTTGACTGTCCTTCGTCTTCATCATCAGACCCCTAATGACAGTCACAACCCATCTAGGTGTAAAGTTCTCATCAATACAAATTAATCAAGCCCAAACACCAGGTAATTGTTGTAAGTCGTTGAGGAGTTCCCTCGACTTTCTTTCGGCTCCATCATCAGATCGACTCCAGACCTTCATAAAATAGTAGTGCTTTAAAATACTTAATGAAAAAAATTACAAACGCACTAGTCGCTCCTACGATTTTCGAAGGTTCCCCTCGATTTCTCTGGGATGCCATCAGCAGATCCTGGTTTCCTTATCATGGTACCACCGCTGGGATATCTCCTTTCCAACAAAAAAAAGAATCATCATAATCGGTTCATAAACGAAGAAGTTATCCGCGAACACACATAAAATAATTTATATATATATACGGTCGAATTGAGAAACCTCCTCCTTTTTGAAGTCGGTTTAAAAATGGTTTTATATCCAGCGACCCAAATGCCGCAAGCAGTCGGCGCGGCGTACGCGTACAAACGCGAGCCGAACAACGACCGCTGTGTGATCTGCTATTTCGGAGACGGCGCAGCTTCCGAGGGGGATGCCCACGCGGCCTTCAACTTCGCAGCCACGCTGGACTGTCCCGTTATTATGTTCTGGTAAGACATTACGACCACGTACCGGAAGACGCAGCGTGGTTATGCCCTCTACAAGGTGGACCGACGACCTAGTGAAGGTCGCGGGAAAGCGCTGGATGCAAGTGGCACAGAACTGCTCGTTGTTGAAAACCTTGCGGGAGGCCTATGTTCAACAGTGGACGTCTATTGGCTGAATTGATGATGATGATGATGAATACGACCGTAATTTTATTGTCATAGGATTGGTGAAACGTCCACTCAGCTGTTGTACAGATTTAGAACTTTAAGCCTTTTATACGGAAGGGCATACAAGCCAACATGATGAACACATTGCTAGAAAAAAACAGCTGGATGCAAGTGGCACAGGACCGGTCGTTATGGAAAACCTTGGGGGAGGCCTATGTCCAACAGTTTTGACTGAAATGATGATGATGATCATTAGATTTCATTAATGTAAATTACAGCAGAAACAATGGCTACGCTATCTCGACGCCCACGAGTGAGCAGTACCGCGGTGACGGCATCGCAGCCCGAGGACCTTCGCTAGGGCTGCACACTGTTCGCGTGGACGGAACTGACACGCTGGCGGTGTACAACGCAGTCGCCAAGGCGAGGGAGATCGCTGTGGGCTCCAACAAGCCAGTGCTCATTGAGGCCATGTCTTATAGGTAAGGTCACCACTCCGCCGAATCTTTTGCGAATTTAGGATTTTTGTGTACATACTTGATTTGGCTGTCTCAGACCAGAACTAACTGTTTTACCTTCAACATTTTACCATCCTTCTGCAGGGCCTATACCACCACCTCTTATAGCAGTATTATTTTAACCTTACAGCCTACAGCGAATGACGTTTCTTATTGTCATGACAATAAGGTACGTCATTGCACAAAAAGTCGCTGTAAAATAATACTGCTATAAGAGGTGGTGGTAGGGCCCCAAGTCTTGCAAACTGAACCGTTACTTGTTCGATAGATGCCAAGAAGAACACGCTTGTCTTTTAAGTAATATTAATTTTGCATTGAACTCAAAAGACCAGGGGGGCTAAGGCCGTCACAAAAATGAATTGCAGCAATTCTGCTAAACAATTCATTTTTCCAACCCTCCAGCAAATCCACTAAATTTCCGTGAAACTGTCACGAATGGCGTAAAATGTGTGACTATTCTACAGAAATTTAGCGGAATTGCTAAGGATTCCTCAGAAAATCAGAAAAATGAATTGCATTGGCAATATTGCATAGCGACCGCCTTAGGTCCGTTGAATTTAACGATAACATGCATAAAACAAACAAGTGTTTGTCGAACAGGGTGGGCCACCACTCCACGTCTGACGACAGCACCGCGTACCGGTCGGTAGAAGAGATACAGAAGTGGACCAACGATGAGAGTCCGCTGCAGAAGTTTAAATTGTATTTGGAGGGCAAAGGTACTATAACCATAAATCATCATTTATTTTAAAAATGAATTTCAGGCGCAGGACATAGGCTTCGAAAACGGTCTATATAAATGACTTTTTATAGCTAGGCTAGCTAGTATTTATGTGAACTAAAATTCGTTTGATTCGCCAGGACTCTGGGACGCTGAAGCAGAAAAAAGCTGGCTGACGGAAGCGAGAAATACTGTGGTCAGGACCATGCAAGACGCTGAGAAGAAGAAAAAGCCCCACTGGAAGGAAATGCTAGAAGATGTCTACTATGACATGCCACCCAGAATCCAGTCAGTATTAACCAGCTGGCTACACAATATTTATGGAATTAACTTATTTAGGAAATTAATTATTTAATTAATTTTGTTATTCACACCATTTCTCTCTTGCAGAAAACAAATGAAGCAGATGGAGGAACATTTGAAGAAATATCCGGATAAATATCCGTTAGATCAATATCAAAGTGAATAAATCAAAATTGTAGTAACGTAACGAGTTACTTATTACAATAACTATTGGTTTTTAACAAATTATAATTATTTTGTAAATACATTTTCCAAAAATTCTCGGTATTTTAAAACTTACCCATCCCAAGGTGAAATTATATCACGCATTTCGGATATGAATAAATAAAAATCGCGATTATAAACCTAACGCAAATTGTAGTTTGCTTGCGTTTGAATATTGTTTACTTCTATCTGTCTCTAAAACCAACATTGTTATTACTTTTTGTAAAAATATTTTTTATTTTTTAAACAAAGTTTTGCTTAAAACGAAACGTACAAGATATTATTATTACTGCATCCTTGTCTTACTTATACAATACCGTGCATGCTAGACTGCTCTACGTCTTCGCTTTTGGACTTGTTTTGGAATGGTTTTGGACCAATGACGAAGTTTTGGGCAAACTAAATAATTTAAAAAAAAAGATTTGACATTACAATTTTAGGTTATGTTGTGCTGGTAAATAAAAGGTATTTTTTGGTTATTTTTTATGTTCATCATTCATAAATAAATTCGTTTATGTTCTAATAAAAATAATTCATGAAAATGTATTTATTATCACGAACGGACGTTACCGCTGTAAAGTTTTATCAAGACTATGTGCTGGCTGGTAAGTCTATAATTCGATAGAACCAACTAATTTTTTCTATTTTGTGGTCCAATAATCAATTAATACTATTTCATAGGCATTGGCAGCAAAATAAACATCTTAGAAACTAAATCTGCGAAATTATTACAAAGATTGGACTGTTTGAACGGACAGAAAATATATGGATTCGTGGCTTCAAAATATAATGAAAGAATACTAACCTTTGGTGGTAAACAATACACCGTGATTTCTCGGGAGGGTGCTACGGTGTCTGGGGAACATAATGGAGTGTTCAGTAGGCTTTTTGAGCCTTTAGTTTGTGATGACTGGATACATTCAGCCGTGTGGGTGGATGATAATATTGTGGCATTGTTGACAGCACATAACGTTGTTCAGGTACGTTTATGCATTTCGTATTATAGTCCTATTATCATAGTACATGTCAGAGGCCTTCGGGTGGCTTAAAAAACTCTGACACCAGGTTGGCCACTGACCATACAATAAGAAGAAGAAGAAGTCCTACTATCTAGTGTGTATACCTTATTTAACGCTGGAAAACCCTCTATGGGTCCATTTCCGCCTTGGGAGAGGTGGGAGTACCATCCACCACCCTAAATGGGGCCACCACAGGATCTCTATTAGCATACATGGCGAGCTATGTGGATAACTGCCTAGTGATATAACTTTCATATATTTTTGTTTTCTATAAAACTAAACAATATATTTTTACCTCAATATAAAATAATAAAAATAATAATTTAGCCCTTTTAACGTGCCACTGCTGGGCACGGGCCTCCCCTCAATGCAAAGGGGATTCAGGCCATAATCCACCACGCTGGCCCAGTGCGGGTTGGTGGATTTCACATGCCTAAAGACATGCAGGTGAAGCAGTGGTAGCCGATTGGTTAAGCACGCGTCTTGCGGGCTTAAGGTCATGGGTTCAAACCCTAGCTCACACCCCTGGATTTTTCGAAATCTATGTGTGAATCATAACTTAAATATGATTATCACTTGCTTACGGTGAAGGAAAACATCGTGTGGAAACCTCAATATAATTTAATAAAAAGTTAATAATTAAATATACTTTCTAAAATAAACATGAATTTTCATATCCCGTTAAAATAACCACATTTAAATTCTAGCAATGGGATACAACAACCCGCACCCTCCTCTCCCATCACCCGAGCAGAGACAACTCCATACTGTACAGTGGTCTGCTGCTGCCGCTGCGGGGTGATGTCCTGGTGATGGCCGGCACCGTGTTCTCCGAGGTGATCATACACAGGTGTCAGGCCGAGAAACCCTTGCATCATCTCAAGGGCCATAAGGTAAGTTCTGACATACTACATTTTAATCACTAGCCTTGATTGGGGTATCACATTACTAGTACTTATAGTTCTGATAGCCTCTGCAACTATGCTAAACTAAAAAGTGGGCTCATATCACATGAATACTCTCCCACTCATTACACTATTCATGTGTAATGAGAGCGAAAAATACTGGTAGTACATTCAGCCGTGAAAGATAGAACGAGAGCTAAGTAAATCGAATTTGTCTCATTCTCTTATATGCATTAAGTACGAGAGAGAGTGACTCGTTGCAACATAATGCATAACAACTTAACAAGTCTTGTCTTGGTGTGGGCGCTAGCAGTTGTCACTTGATTGGATTGACCTGTTGTTATCTGTTACTTAACTTTGGTCAATGTCTCGTACCAATTTGGCGCCTCCCTGCAACATTTGCTGGTCTCATTGTCATTGGTGGGACCCATGACATGATGTGGTAGACAGTGGACCAATTAATAAAGGACCATAAGTCCAACAGTGGATGTCTTTTGGCTGAAATGATGATGATGATGATAACCATGCAACTCCCATTGAAGGAACATTTCCTTTCAGGGTGTAATATTCTCAATATCTTGCAAACCGGAGCACAACATCATAGTGACCACATCTGACGACAGATCTGTTCGCATATGGGGCCCGAACGACCCCTCCACCCTATCCCCCACCACTGTAGAATACTGGGACTCCATCAACTTGGCCTGTAAACATGAGATGTATGGGCATATGGCTAGAGTCATGAGATCTTTCATCACAAGTAGGCTCATAGTCTCTGTAGGTGAAGACTCTGCTATATGCTACTGGGATTACCATGGGAAGCTATTGAAGAAGACTACATCCCATCAGAATAGTCCTATATGGACTGTAGACTCCAATGATGACTATTTAGTGACCGGTGGTGGTGACTGTGGAGTCACCATCCATCCACTCACTGCAGCTACTGATTACTCTCAAAATGAAGTTGTTGATGTTGATGTGGACACCCCAAAGAAAGTAGTATTTACTGCTAGAAATAACATAGTTATATTAGACGCGAACGATTTAATATACTATGATTTCAATACTAAAAATAAATTGGTACAAAAGTTGGACCATGACTCTACATATAAAATGTTATCAGTATCGTCTTGTAAGCAGTTGATAGCCATCTCTGATATGAATGGAAAATTTGACGTGTTTGTGGAGAACTGTAAAGAAATAGCTTGTGTTGTCAAAATAATAGATGCGACATTGAACGTAGGAAAGATTCTGTCGATGCAATGGGCTGGGAACAGGCATATCGTGTTGTGCTCAGAAAACGGCTGCATCAATGTTTTGGCGTCTTGCAATTCTAATACAGAAGTTTACACGACTTTTGTACTTCCACCTTGTAAAGAGAGATGGCTGACTGCATCCGCCATAGATCCTGCAACTGGAACAATAATAGTTGGAGATAGATGCGGCAATATACACGTTTATGTCAAAGGACAAAAAGACCCAGTGAAAAGTTTCAGTAAAGTTCACGGCCGGTATGGCCCTACTTCGATAAACGTAAGAAATAATACAATAATCACAACTGGTAGAGATGGTACCATAAAACACTTCGCTATAAATAATAATAACTTCCAGTACATGTGCGCTAGAGATCTCGAATTCCAATGGGTGGAGAAGTTTTTAGATAAAGACGCGAATATGGTTTGCGGTTTTCAAGAACGGGTTTTCGTTGTGTACGATGTTAGAAGTAACTCTAAAATGCTGGAAGTGCTCTGTGGCGGCGGCCACCGGTCTTGGGATGCTGTAAGATATTTTAACAAAGAGAAAGATAACTTTGAAGACTTTATAAAGTTAGTGTATCTCAAAAATTCTAATGTAAATGTTACAACATTCAAACTAAGCAACATAGTATCTCGGAATATAATAAACGGATCACATTCGAAAGAAATCAATTGTCTGAAGGCATATAAAACTAATTCAGCTACGTTTTACATCTCGGGAGGTGAAGACACTACACTGAGGTTATCCAGCGTGGATCAAACGATGACATTCCAAGATCAAGTCATATTCAAACATTTATCGAGCATAAGAACTTTGAGAACACATAAAGTACACAAAAATAACATTATTTTAATATCAGCCGGCGGCCGAGCACAAATATGTATTAAACATATCAATTTTGGAGAAGAAAATGATAAAATTAAAGTTAAATCGGAGGAATTAATTGATTATCTAATAAAAGGTACGGACAAAGAAAGGAAAGGCAATCAAACGTGGAGGAACTGTACCATAGACTTCGATCCTGAGATGAGAATCATGGATATAGACTTTATTGCGGAAGGAGATGCTATATTTATATTTGCCGGTTGTTCTGATGCGTATCTTAGAGTATTTGCATTCAAACGCGATAGTAATAAACTTGAAATTGTTAAAGAAGTAAAGTATCATTCAACTTGTATATTAAAAACTACTATTATTACAATTTTACAAACAAATGTTCTAATAACTTGTACAACAAGAGGAGATGTAACATTATGGGACGTAACAAACCTATCAGATTCAAAATTGACTCCATTTTTTACCACAAAAACAAATAAATCAGGTATAAACAGTATTGTTACCTCCATATTATCAACCGATAGGATGTTTATAGCCACAGGGGGCGATGACAACACAATGCACTTGATTTTGCTACAAATAAACCAGAACAATTTGAACTTAACAAAAGTACTGAGCACATTTAGTTTGGAGAACTATCACAGTTCACAGATAACTGGTCTGTGTGTGGCAGATAGTTATCTCTTATCATCTTCGATCGATCAGAGGGTGACGTTATTCCGGTGGGGGGTGAAGGAGGGGGTGGTCGGGGGGCAGTTCTTGAGGCAAGCGTTTACAGACGTCGCCGATGTGCAAGGGATGGATCTTCTGGATCATGATAGGTTGGTGAACACTTTTAGAATACTAAAACTTGAGATGCCTCTCAAAGATATGTGCTACAGATAACGTCGTCTCAAACAGCTTAGTAGGACTTAAATATTTGAATAGCATTCAGTTTAGCGTTTTATACCGTTTATTATTATAACGGCCCGTAAGTTCCTACGAATTCGGCCCTAAGTTGTTTAAGACGTCGCCATTTTCGCTAAGCACGTCAAAATTAAGCAGCTCGATACTAAGGTTTACTTTCAGTAGTACACAGATCTTCTGAAATTCTTGATATGATCTGTGATGATTACCCAATAGTGTTACTGAACAAATATTCAAGACATTTCTAGAATCCCTAACATCAACTGACTCATTATCTGCATGTCTGTCAAATCTGGCTTGCCACAAGATAACAGCATCATCTTCGACTACCGAGCACCATCGAGAATACCTACTGATACACTATCTGTAATGTCATGTTGTTTCCAGTGACACGATACGGGTCTGCGTGTTCGGGAAGGGCGTGGAGGTCATTGCTGTGAGGAAATCTTAGATAACGAAGTCGTTTTAGGATTAAGGATCGATTCTGGATAAACCGAGAACAGGTAAGATTTGTTTTTATTAGTAGTCCTAATGTTCTGCATATAAAAAATATAGTGCTTATAGTCGTATTCCCGATGGGTTATTCAAACAAACTTTCATCGCTTATTTAAGCCCCTTATGGGATAAATCTTAAAAAATCTTAGAGCTCGCCTACATCATATTAAGGAACTCCTTCGCATAATATCATGGCCCTAGACTAGGGTTGCTACCTCTCGCTATATCATATAGTAAACTACTATATTTTGGCACCGAATAATATATTTTCGAATAAAAAAGCAAGATTCTACCATAATTTTATATACATGTGGCGATATGCCACCTTCTTCAAGCAAAACTATGTTAAGTACTTGCCACTGGCACGCTGTAAATATTTGAATATTTAAAATATTATGATATAGTGTTCTGTCTGTCTTAGTTGCCACGGGCACGGTCCAGTTGCGATTCTGTCAGCCGACCAGTAACAACAAATAATAATCAGTGTTTTTATCCTTGTATTTAATACAATATTAATTACCACCAAGTGACTATTTATTTATTTACCACCTCAGCTTTCACCAAAGGCATGTCTTCAGCTCGTCTATATACATAAGCTAGGTCCAAGCTAGTGAGGGAAAGGCACTGATCACACTATATGCTGTATTTCTACGCGGCTGAGCTTAAACTACTTTACTTGCACTAGAAAAGGTGGCAGTCCTACTCTAGACATTCTGGTTTATACTTTGTCTGTCAGCCAGTCAGTATTTTATTATTGTATTTTTTTTGACAGATTTAGGGACCCCGAACCTCTAAAAATTAGTTAGCTATTAAACCATCAGAATCTGGATCGCGAACTTAACAAAAAAAACAAATAGTAAAATAGTCCTGTAATCGCATTGGTATGATAATTAGGCAGTAGAGATTAGATTAGATATAACGTAACAGTATATAACAATGATACGGTCGCAGTGACACCAGTCGTCTCCACAGTCTGTCTGTGATCTCAATTTTGTATATGAAGTAAGTTTACAAATTTTAATATATGTATTTGAAAATATACAACTTTCGATCATCCAGTTGTCACCAGTTTTATTGCATAACATTACAAAGTAATAATAATATAAAAATCAAAGTTATCGAATAATCGATACTAATAACTAACAATGAAAATGTTGTTAAAACAACAAAATAACAATAAAATAATTTTCAAAATAATACAGATGTTCAAAGTTTCCGGTCAGAAAAAGAAAATTATAGAAACACCCTATTTTTATTTTAACTTTAAAATTTTAATGTTCACATGGCAACTAAAATGTCTTTAAAAATTTCGTTGACAGTGTATCTAATGCCGTGATAATACCTTACAAACTATGCAAATTTCCGCGGATATGGTGGTATTGTTATAGCGGCTTCCTTAAGCAGAACGCCTCAAGTAGCCTCTATGATTGGCCCGGTTGGCCTCGACGACGATCACATATAGTTTTTGTGACCTTCAAGCGTTCGTATGATGCTAGTAAATTAATATTTTCGTTCGTATCTAGTTGTTTGTGATTGTAAACGTACAAATCGTAAAAGGTGATTATTTTTTTATTTTATACAACTAAATCTCATTTCTTACTGAGAATATTATTACTAGCTAAACGTGTTAACTGTTCGTCTTAAGACGAGTGAAGTTCGCTAACATGCACTGGACTAGTGTGGTGGAATAAGGCCCAAATCCCTCCGAATTAATAGGACCGCCTCCCTATTACATGGAATTCAAATACTTCCTGCGAAATACGAGTGTGCTGTGTCTGACCTCTATCTACTTCTTCGGAGTATAGTCGTGATGTTCCGTGTGTATTATTACAAATCATTTATTTTTAAATTCATATATGCTGGATATAGCATTTATAAATAATAAAGAAACAATATTTTAGCGTTACCACCGGTTCGTATTATTGCTACTCGTGCTGTTTTAGAAGTAAACAAATTTACCTTAAGGTCGCCAGAGGTAGGAACTTAGGAACTAGTAGAAAATATGTATTTGTATTTTTCTTCTCTGTCTGAGACGCCATCAGTTGGGTCTAAAATAAAACGTGTTGATCAGATGGCGCCCAAAGTGGAAGCGGTGACGGCGCCGGTGTGGCTGGGCGAGGGCCCGCACTGGGACGCCGGCGAGCAGGCGCTGTACTTCGTCAGCATATTCGACCACACCATCCACAAGTACACGCCCGCCACCGGCGCGCACACCAAGGCCAAGCTCGGTGAGTCCATCCCTCCACACATCAGCCGGGAGACGCCCAATGCTGGGCATAATAATAATATAATAATAAAAGCCTTTATTAACAATCCTTATATGTTACATTTCATCTTATAACTGCTTATAGAGGCCTATGCCAAAGAGCAAGACAATCAAGAAACCGGTGTCTAACACAAATTATAACATTTAATTACGTTGCTTTCATATACAACCATGTTTAATATTAGTAGTACATAAGCAGTTATAATGCTGGGCATAAGCCTCCTCCAAATATTTCAAAACATGGCCATAATCCACAACAATGTTTTTATTAAGGTAGGTAACCACAGTACAGATTTGTGTTACCGTGAATATCCGTAGCGCAATGTAATCTTTAGATACACTGTAATCTTAATGTACGCTTACATTCACTAAGCTCAGAAATCTTACCTAGGCAGAACAACCTAGGGTCGTTTAGTTTTGGGTTTGTTTTTATGACCACTAAAATTCTTACCCAGGTTAAACAACCTATAGTAGCGGCATTCTACGATGGCCGGTTTGACATGTTTGGGGGGGGGGGGGAGAAAATGAACCTTATTATAACGGAATAAGACTGGCCGTTTTAAAAACGAAGAATGTCAAAAAATGAATGCGAAAATGATTTTTATTCCGTTATAATAAGGTTCATTCTTTCCCCCTACCACATGTCAAACCGGCCATCATAGCGTGCTGCTACTGCAGGTGGTGCGGACATTTACAGCAACATATTTTCCTCAACGATCTATGTGCCCCGTCCAATACTACAACGTTTTTTATTGCCTAGGAAGGCGCACTCATAGACTGTTCACCTGATGGTAAACGGAAATCGCCGTCCAAGACATCTGCAACTTAAGGGGAGTAGACACGGTGCCGACCTTTAAGTGACCTTTAAACATGCCCTTTTGAAGACCCTATGTTGCAGTACGAAGGAAAGACTCCACTAATAATAATAATAATAATATCCTGGGACATTTTCTACACACGGCTACCTGATCCCAAACTAAGCAGAACTTGTACTATGGAAACCAGATAACTGATATTACTACATATACTACTTTTTTGTTTGTAAATACATACTTAATATACATATACACCCAGACTCGGGACATACAGACATGTTCATGCACACAAATGCATGTCCCGGGTAGGAATCGAACCTACGACCTGCAGCGTGAAAGGCGCCATCACGCCAACCACGCCAACGGGCCCGTCAAAGTCAGTAGGGATCATTCCACAACTCCGCAGTTCTAGAGCTGGTGGGATGACAATGCAAACTCTTCAAATTCCAGACGGCATGACAACATTCATAATCCCGATCGAACGCAAGCGACACCACTTCGTGGTGGGTCTGAACCGCAAGGTGGTGGAGGTGCAGTGGGAGGGGGGCGAGGGCGGCGCGCGGGTGCTGCGGACCGTGGCCGAGGTCGACCAGGACAACCCCAACAACAGGTTCAACGACGCCAAGGCAGACCCCAGGGGCAGGCTGTTCGCTGGTCAGTACCTTGCCTCCAACATGTTTACTATCCCACCAAGCCAACTAGGAGCTTGTCAAATGTGACGTCACTCGCACAACAAGGCGATGGTGGTGTGCGGGCGGCGTGCGGGCGGGAAGCCGCAGGCGGTGGCGGGTGTGCGGGCGGGGAAGCCGCATTCCATCCGAGATTCTAGTTGGCTTGGTAGAGTAGCAGTCAAACACACGTACCAACTGCATGGTCCCAAAGTGCAGCGCCTAAAAGGTACTGTACAATGGGTTGAAGGTGCCCATAAATAAGGTTTAACTCACCGCGACGTAAAAGAGGTGATGTAAGTGTTGAGGTGGGAGTTCGATCAACGCGGCAAGACCGCAGACGTCAGTCGGTCCATAGAAATTGTGGCGATGAGATGTGCCGCGACGGCAGACGGCATTCAATTTCTATGGACCGACTGACGTCTGCTGTCTTGCCGCGTTGATCCAACTCCCACCTTTAACGTTTTTAAGTCGCTTGGTGAGTTCAGATGTTTCGCCCGAGCACTAGTGTTATGAAATTATGTCTATGCGTTCCAACTTTAAAACTGAGTGCTCGGGCGCGGCTTGCGGCTGATGTAGACGCACCCAATCGAGTCAACGCAATTAACATTTTCTGGTTTTTATTTAACTACGCAATGTTAGATTTCTTTAAATTGGACCCCACTGGTCCAGCGTTGTGGTCTATGGCCCGAACCCCGCATTGACGGGGGAATGTGCCTGGTATAATGAATTTCTTTATTATACCAATGCACTGCAATATACTTCTGCTTACCCCTGCTAGATGTTAGTTAGGGGCCATCCATTAATTACGTCACACGTAAAGGGGGGAGGGGGTCCACGAAATGTGACATTGTGTGACAAGGAGGTGGGAGGGGTCCTAAGTTTTGTGACGTCACATTTAAAAATCTAATATATACAAGTATTAAAACCGAAATTAGAATTTTTTACGAAATTTTTTGAAAATTTCTGAAAATTATAAAAAAGATGTGACGTCACACAGGGAGGGGGGGAGTCTCACAAATGTGACCAGCTGTGACAAGGGGGGGAGGGGTCTAAAAATCATGAAATTCGTGTGACGTAATTAATGGATGGGACCTTAGTTCCAATTTGATGACTAGTGAAAACAAGAAACAAATTAATTATATACTCCAAAATATGGACTTGTGGATGTGGTGTTGTTCTATGATTAAAATCCATCTGATAATATCGCGTGACGTAAATGATCTATTGATCTAAATCTTTCCGTATCTGATAATGGATCATTCAGTATTTCCAATAGATTTTAATATTATTGTATCTAATCTATTGATAAGATACGGTACCCCTACGGGAGTGTTTGACTTTGAATATGCGTGACGATGCAGATACATGGTATACTGCAATTTAAAAACTGACAAAATAATATGTAACTTATTTTATATAATAATATTTCTTGTATTAAATCCACTGACAAATAAGCCTAATAGACGCCGCATTGCCGGGCCCGCCCACTCGCCTAGTATAATACATTACCTCTGCATATTTGAAATCGTATCTGCCATTTTGATTGGTCCGTTCAAGGCATGATTCGCTGTGTACTCCGATACCCGGCTAACTTTTGAGGATTGCATTCTCGTGCAATAGTGGACGCAAGCGTCTTGTCTTATTGGTCTGTGTATTAAATAACAACTAGGCCCTTCGCACACGGCGTCGTAACGTAATCGAATTCTCATCTCATACGATTCGCTGTAACACCGCTTCGTCTGCGGACTTGTTTGAAAATGTACGTGCTCGTATTGCTCTCGTTCTACGCGCGTAATACTAGGTGAAGGGAAGTGAGGGGGAAGGGGGAAGGGAGGGGGAAGGAGGGAGGGGGGAAGGGGGGGGAGGGAGGGGGAACGGGGTTTATTGCTTTATGACGCAGTGTGACAACTGATAAGTGGTAATGGTCTGCAGGCACGATGGGCCACGAGTACGAGCCGGGCAAGTTCCACCTGAAGAAGGGCTCGTTGTACCGCATCGACGCGGACGGCAGCGTGCACCAGCTCGACTCCAACATCGACATCTCCAACGGACTCTGCTGGGACTTGCAGCGGAAGGCCTTCTACTACGCGGACTCCTTCGAGTACGCCGTCCGGAGATACGACTATGACGTGGAAACTGGCGATATCTGTTAGTATTCATTTTGGTGTATTTTTGACTTTTCTTTACTAAAGAGGCAATATTTACAAATTTGAAGCCCAAATGGCTCATTCTCAGTCGGACCGTTTTATGCTGACCTTGAAAAAGGTTGACACCGAAGGTCCACTTAAAATGGTCAGACTGAGAATAAGCCAATTTTTTAATTATTTCGACAGCTGTGTAAGCGAGATGCAACCATACACTGTATTAGAAGGAACGGGATGAATGTCTTTTGCAGAATTACTTTCTTTTTTCTTTATTATGAATGTATGTTGCGTTGCAGCGAACCCGCGTGTGGTGTTCGTGTACAAGGAGCACGGGCTGGACGGCATCGTGGACGGCATGACCATCGACACCGACGGCAACCTCTGGATCGCCAACTTCGACGGACACCAGGCCAGTTGCGCGTTACCATACACTCCATTTACATTACTTATCTTTTTGATTATACATCATTGCGACTGTTCGCCCCGAAAGGGTCGGGAGATTTGTACTTCAATTCACACGCAATCAGCCGAAGGTATTTCGGTCTGGATGTAAGGGCGTGAACCTATTGCCATTATACCTACTAGCCACGCTCTACAGATTGTCGGATTTACCCGACATTTGTAGGTGATCATAGTTAGACTGATAGCCTGACAAAAGGGACTTCTCAAAATTAAAATAATCTAAATTCATATAGTTTATTTTGTTTAGGCCTACGGGGGCACTTATAAAGGAGATTGACAGGGTTTGGACCAAGTGCTGCCCAGACATGGGAGTGTTTCCAAATGATTTCCTAGATTAATTTACTTAACAAAAAAACAATATAATAAAAACACCCTGGGATTTTTTATGATTTTAGGTAGGATTTTGTCTAGTTTATTTTTATTTTTATTATCCTATGGATTGGGCTGCCCCACTGCTGCACAAAGGCCTCCCCTTTTCTCCCCTAGTTTATTATCAATAATAATAAACAAATAGTCCATTTTTTGTTTTCAAGTTCATTTTTTCCATACATAATTCACAACGAAAAACTTGTTTTTCTCTTGACTCCCGGAACAGAATTTGAAGCGCTTGGGTTTATTATAGGTTAGTATTGACTATGGAACACAATGCACTATGTGTTCATTCTGGGCAGCACTTGGTCCAACATCCATACATAGATTGTCAATGTCCTTTCATTTTAATTTTTTTACTTAGTTTTACCGCCGGATCGGAAACGCGACCTCGACTAAGGAGATTTACTTGAAGCCTGAAAATAATGTTTTGACTCGAAACTTTTTTATTGGCAAAATCAGCGACTAAAAACGATGGAAGCTTTGGAAGTGAAGTGAGTGGTTCGCCTCTACTACACAATGTAATTAAACTTTTCATTTTGCCATCGCAGGTGATTAAAGTAGACCCCGTTGCGGGCAAGCTGGTGGAGCGGGTTCGCATCCCGGCGCTGCAGGTGACGTCGGCGACGTTCGGCGGCGCCGCGCTGGACGAGCTGTACGTGACGTCGGCCAGCATGAACCGCGGCGCCGAGCAGAAGCCGCCCTGCGGAGCCCTATTCCGGCTCACCGGGCTCGGCGTCAAGGGACACCCTAATGTTAATGTCAAGCTTAATTAGATTATAAACTCGGTTAATTGTTGGTGGTATTTTTTTTTCGTTACCTTTTAGTATTCCTTTATAAAAATACGAGAGGAACTTCAAATGAAAAATGAACGAACGGAATGCATGATAGATGGTGTTAAACTCGTTAAACTCTTACATTTATTTTTAGGTATTTTATGAACCGTTCTATCGGTTACGGTTAAGTTCTTACGGGATAAATAAAAGAAAAATTAACCACACCTTTTAAGTATTTAATACAATAATAAATACATTATAAAAACAACGATTTACTTACGGATAACAATATCAATAATATATCATAAAGATATTAACACGGATCGTACAAAAATTGCCAATCAATTTATCTTGACGTACAAAAGATAACATTGTAATGTTTCATTTTCTATCTATTCAAAAGTAGTTAAACTATCGCGAACAGATCGATTCAGTTTGTTAAACTAGTCTGAACTAACAATACCATTAGCTCAGGCCTAATTTCTATTGTCTTTTATCCGCCCTATTCTTATTTCAAATGCCCATTGTGATCAACCATAATATCTTCTTAAATCCTACTAATATTATGAATGCGAAAGTGTGTGTGAACGTTGGTTACCACGTATCTCCATAACTACCAAACCGATTTTATTAAATTTGAAACGTAGATAGTGTACAGGCTCTGGAATAAGACATAGGCTAATCTTACATACCAATTTGCACACGGGCGAAGCCGCGGGGCACAGCTAGTACAAGAATAAAACATTGATTACAGCAGCCTTGATTGGTCATTATACTTACATTCTTGACGGGCCCGTTGGCGTGGTTGGCGTGATGGCGCCTTTCACGCTGCAGGTCGTAGGTTCGATTCCTACCCGGGACATGCATTTGTGTGCATGAACATGTCTGTATGTCCCGAGTCTGGGTGTATATGTATATTAAGTATGTATTTACAAATAAAAAGTAGTAACATCAGTTATCTGATTTCCATAGTACAAGCTCTGCTTAGTTTGGAATCAGGTAGCCGTGTGTAAAAAATGTCTTAGGATATTATTATTCTACGTTAAATATTCTGACGAAAATCACAGCTTAAAATTAACATTAGGCAACCCTTTAACACCCAACCCGGTGACCATGAAGGTGGCCCCACAGGGCGGGTCCTGGGGCCCTCCTATAGGCATGCTAGCCGAGGTCACGAACAGCACATCGTAATCTGGGCCTCCGAATGTGGCCGAAGTGACCTGCAGGGCGGGTATGGGCACCTTCTGCAGCACGGCGCCGGTGCGAGGGTCCACCTTGATGACGCAGCTGCCGTTGAACACCGCCACCCACAGGTTGCCGTCCGTGTCGATGGTGAACCCGTCCGGGAACCCATCAATGTTGTTCTTCTCGAGGTCGAAAATATATGTGAGGTTTACTGTTAGAAATATAAATATTTAGGCCTAGGCCGCACAGCGGTTATATCCGCGCTGTTAAACCCGCGTCCTATGGAATCATGAACCGCAAGTGCGGATAGGTTCATATGATTCCATAGGACACAGATTTAACGCGGTTTTAACAGCGCGAATATAACCGCGGTGCGGCCTAGGCCTAATATGGTCTTTCTGAACAAGTGTGAATTATATATCACTCGATGGCATGGGCGTGTAGCAGCTTAGGGGGCATCCATAAATTACGTGAGGTGATTTTTGCGATTTTTCGACTCCCCCTCCCTTGGTGAGATTTTGCTCGACCCCCCCCCTCCCTTTATAATCTCACGTGAGATTTTTCGAAAGCTATATTCTAGAGGAGAGACATGTTTTACTTAATTTAACCCAGCTTTCTTGCAATTTTATACTGTTTAATTTTGCTCGACCCCCTCCGCCCCTAAATGCCTCACGGAATTTATGGACGCGCCCTTACACATGCCCCCCATTGTTTGTTTTAATTTTTTTATAGCACAAGGTGGCGAACAAGCGTCCGGCCCGCCTGATGTTAAGCAGTTACCGTAACACGTTGCCGTTCTGAAGGGGAGTGGGCCAGAGAGAGGGGTAGGGGGTGGGTTTCCGGCTCTCTCACTCATCGTAAGAAACGCAGCTGTAATAGCTACTTTACGCCGATCTTCTGTAAGAGGGTGGCACTATATCCCGGTCGAGCTGCTGTCAATTGACTACACTTGCAAAGTAAGTAATTGAAATTATAAATAGTCTGCTCACAAATCTCGCCAGTGTCGACGTCATAGTCGTATCTCCTGATCTTCCTCTCGGGCGAGTCCGCGTAGTAGAAAGCCTTCTCCGCGAGGTCCCACGCCATGCCGTTGGAGATGCCGACCCGCTCCACAACCGTCGTGACCCCGGCCGCGTCCACACGGAACAGGGAGCCTGCCTCCTGCGCGATGTTGCCCAGGGGCTCCTCGTGGCCCATCGTACCTGGTTACAAACGGTTATACACTGTATCTTGGCTTAGAGGATACAAATATTTTTTTAAATAGTTACACCTGATAGTAGGATCGTCGAGCTCATCAACCAATGGATTTAAATCCTAGAAGTTAGATTTTTATTAAGGATATAGGAGCCAAAACAGCTACACTTAAGTGCACCTGGGTGGGTCACCTAATAAGAATGAGCTAAGAAAAGTGGGCAATGGGTAGCGTGATGACTTTAACGCTCATCTACAGGGTGGCACAAGAAAGCTCAAGACCGTATATACAGAATGGTGACGACATCATGACAATAATTGAAACCACATACTGGGTATCACATTAGTAGTTCGCACATAAAATATTATTAAATTATATTCAAAGGTATTGCCACGGGATTGCTCTTTTATTTTGATTATTTTAACTTTACGCCTACAAAGATACCGCTAAAACACCGACACCGAAGCGATGTTGCCACGCTTGTACTTACAGGTCAGTCTATGAAGTCGGTAGACGTAGACGTTTATAAAGGGTGTTGTTTCGGTTAGACTATTTCCGCATTTAATTTGTTAGAAAAATTGAAATTTTGGACTTTGATGTAAACCTAATTTTATAATTTTAAATTTTAATGTGTTGTGATTGACTAGCAGGGATCGTGTTTTAATTTATTGTCACTATGTCGTCACCATCCTGTATGTGGAAGGAGATTGGGGAGACCTTTGCCCAGCAGTGAGACACAATAGGTTAAATATAATGATAAATCGTGACCATTTGCTCACCTGAGTGATAATATAATTAATGTTAAAGTTATTTAAGTATCTAACATAGATACAAAAAGATTCGAACGTCAACTGACCAGCGAACAGCCTGCCCCTGGGGTCGGCCTTGCCATCATTGAGCCTGTTCTTGGTGCCGGCGTCCACGTCCCCCAGCCGGCGCAGCACGGCGGCGGCGCTGCCCTCCCCCCCGTCCCACCGCACCACCTGGAACTCGCGCTCCACGCCCACCACGAACTGGTCCGCGGCGCCCTCCACCGGCACTATGAACCCCACGCGCCCATCTAACGGACCAGGAGGAATAATACCCATTATTAAGTAAATGGCGATAAAAACAATGTAATAAAGGCAAGCCCGCTGAGTTTCTTGCCGGATCTTCTCAGTCGAGGTCGCGTTTCCAATCCGGCAGTAGAATTTAAGGAAAAAAATTAAAATGACAATTTGTAAGTGCCCCCGTAGGTCTAAACAAAATAAACGATTTGATTTGATTTCCATGACATATTACCCATTCAATCTCAAAGCGATCTAATCGACCCCAAGTTGTCGACTCCGAACTGCAAGGGATCGGTGAAAAAAGGTACCTATTGGAGGTGCATGAGATGTGTTTACAAGTGTACAACATTTACCTTTATGGACTACTCCACCAAGCCAGCTAGGAGCCTGTCACATGTGACGTCACGCGCACAAAAATGCGGTGGCGGTATGCGGGAGTTGTGGCAGGAAAGCCGCATTCCATCCGAACTCCTAGTTGCTTTGGTGGAGTAGGATCCTAGCCGCCCAATTGAATGGCTTATTAAACCAGTTGGCGGCGACATATCCATTATCTAGTTACAGGAGTTACTCTAGCCATAATTCTGTGCCATAATATCAAAATGTATTTATTAGTTTTATAACCACATAAGTTGAAGACACTGGTATGGTTCGCGATACAAAAAACTTTGGCGACCTCTGGCCAATGATAGTGTTTCCTTGGAAATTCTCCTTGAAATTTAATAAGCCATGTTGTTGGCACTTACCGAGTTTAGTCCTGGTGTGTTCTCCGGTGGCGGGCACGTACTTGTGGATGGTGTGCTCGAGGATGCTGACGAAGTACAGCGCCTGCTGGCCGGCGTCCCAGTGCGGGCCCTCGCCCAGCACCAGCGGCTCCGTGATCCTCTCCACCTTCACCGGCATCTGGAGTATGTGGCCAACCAGAATATAACCACTATGCACTAGGTAGGTGTAATAAGCAAGCAGTTAATTGTGGTACAGTTACAAAGTGTTGCAGAATTCACTTTGCTATCAGATTTTTTTCTGGACTAAAAACTACCTAATCTTCAGTCAGTCGAATTGCAAATGTGTACGAATATTATTTTGCAATATCTCCATAAGTACCTACTTAAATAATAAGACTGTTAAGTCACAGTGTAAAGATAATAAATGAAATACCTATGCCTGTGATAAAAGTGTGTGAGATACGATTATGAAATAAGTAAAAAACATCACGTTTTCTTTTTGAACCCATTGGGTCGTTAAATGAAAATCCATTGTAATTAAATGCCTAATTTATGTTTTAAATTGAACCTAAGTAACGACTACCTAATAAAAGCAAAAACAAGTTTTATCTAAATGTGTCGGGTCAGGAGTGTTCGATTAAATAAAATGCCTTTAAATTGCTAGAATTATCTGTTTTACTGATAAATTACAAAAACACAAAATTGCTTTAGCTTAGCAACGGCGAAAAAAAATATTTGAGCTACATAATGTAGGTAAATAAATGGATTAGACTTTAGGTATTCAATATACAACATCCAACATATTACCTACTTACCGAAGTAGGTACTTACTAACTTGCTGAAAACAATTGAATAAACTCACCGCAATATTTATCACACTAGACCGCACCGAAGTTCACGGACGTAATACCGCGACTCGCGAGCGACGATCGTAAAACAATTAGGTATATCGCACACATCGTAATTATTATATTATTATGCTTGTTTACTCCATGTTTCCTTTCAGCCACTGATAATTGTTGTAGTGGCCGAAACAAGCTTCTCATTGATACAAGTGATCTCTAAGTGATAACGAATCGAACGCCACTAACAAGGTCAATCAATTGTGTTATAAATGCATCGACTATCCTATCCTTGTGTAATTCACAATTGATAAATAGAATAGATTCATTGATTCAGTTAACTAGGACATCCTGTTACACGACGAGCTGAGCTGTTTATATACTTGAAACTAAGAAAGATACCGGCCGGCAAATTATTATTTTAATTAAAAACGTGAAAGTTACTTACTTCCGAAGTTGGGTTGAGTAGGTACTAAGAGCAAGGCAAGAAGGAACTGTTGTGTAGGTACTCTGTAAATAATTATTATCGTAGGCAATAAGGATTAACAAATAAAAAACGTTTTGTTAGGTTATAGGTATTTATCTGTCAACTCACCCAATCCAATGTACGATCGGGCGTGAAGTTGATCATGTGGACTTGTCAAACGAGAGAATCGAGTCGCGGAATATTTGATTATTATTTATGTATTGATTGATACCACGTTGATATACGTTATATGTTGTAGGTATAATAGGTATGTATCGAATCTGGTGACTATCCATGATGTACGTATCTGTTGTTTTAACTAAATGGGGATAGGAAATGAATAAAACAAAGCTATTGAAAAATCAGTTGACATTTATTTGATGGAATTTGGAAAAAAATTACAAATAACATCTCAAAGGCGGACAACACACTAGCTTTGAGCTCTGTACAACAATATAGTTAAGACGAACATCTATCCATATAGTATATTCACAACACAATTATTGTATCTATGTTATATTGACTGATATGACGAGAATTTTGTTGTTCGGCGCGTCGCGCGCTGACTTCGCGTCGGTTGGCACAAACAACACTACTACCTACGAGTGAACAAAATATAATATAAAATAGGTACGCACCATCGTGCACGAACTGACGAGATTACCAACTAACCGACGGTATACTTAAACGAAGTAACCCCTAAACTATAGTTAAGTAAACATTAATTAACGACTAACATAAAATTATAACTCCTAGTGATTTAAAACTAATACTGAAACACCAAATGACTTTACATGAAACATCACACATATCTATAGAAGAGTACACTTATTACTTTTTTTGTATTTTTTTTTTATATTTTTTAACAACGCTCTGTACAAACAATCAAGGTTTCGTTACGTATCAAAATACGTTTATATACTTATATAATTTGATGTGTCATATGTATAGCTGGGATATTAGTATTCAGAAAACGGGCGGATTTCACGATTCTACCCAGCGATCCTGAATCGATCAAAATGTATTTTTTATATAATTATAATCCGATATCTACTGTAGTAAAATGTAATACGGGCGTACATATATAATTAATGATACAGCATACATTAATGTTACATACAGGGTACCAATACTTTGGCCACACCACCCTCCGAGTTCTACTGAGATTACATCCGAATCACAGCCAAATATTTATATAAAACACTCCAAAAATACTTGTTTGTCAATTTTGTCATCGGCGGGAATGTTACCACCACTAATACAATACCGACGGCTACTCAGCTAGCCTGCGTTCCAAGCACGAGGCGAGAATTTAGTCAGACATGGTGACTACACACGGCAAGTCTCCCTAAAAGGAGATCTACATGGCTCCAGCGGTGTCACACAAACCACTGCACCGGGATAAATGCAACACGTATCGGGTAACGTTAGTAAATGCGGAGACTAGGAATACTAACTGAGAAAAAAACATTAACTAAACATCTATTGTTTATGCAGAAAAGTATAATACCAAAGAGACGAAATATTAGTTATACCGCGCAAAATAAACTGATAATCGGACTTCGAATATTAAGAAAACTATGAGACTACCCAAGCACCGAGGTTATTCTTACACGAACAGTTTTATATGAGATCAAAGTAGGATACTTGCGTGTTTACAATTACTTACAAAGATTAATACTTAAGTGCTGTTTGTTATTGAGAGATTCAAAGGTCTGCGCTTGCGTCGCGAGCCCGGGATCCGGGTGTACAGTCAACCTACTTGTAGTGCGAGCCTTGAATTTAGGCATGTGAAACCGTATCGACTTATTTCTAACTAAACTATAAGTAAACCGAACAATCGAATGGCCACAACACGCGACTCGACTTCACATAATCGATATTTATCGAGTGTACCGTCCGGCGGCCGCGTCGCGTCTTGTCACCAGCGACGACTGGTAAACAAAACTAACAGAACTTAAATTTGCGACGCAAAACTACATTACATTGGCTTAAAATTTACAGTTTCACCTTACATTATAAGGAATGATATACAGCGTCTAAATACTACGCAAAATTGTATGTATGTATAATGCCGTACCATACAAAAATACTCGTAAACCCTGTCAACCTCGACAATTTTGCAGCACCAATGAACACTTAGGGATAAAAAATTTCGAAATGGGTCATTTGTGTGAAAAAGGTGAACAATCAGTCCTTTGCGATCACAGAAGGTGCGTTAGTGCGGATAGTTATGTATAAAAATGTTATTATCCAAAAATGGGCGTCATCGCCGATTGTCGATTCAATCATGTACCAACCTCACGAGCGTTCATCTTAATCTCTTCGTTTTAAGTACAGATTACAACACAAATTTACAATTTTTTTTAGACAACAATTGTCACATATACTCCCACCTCTAAAATCGTAATAAATATAATAACAAATGCCACGCTGTGCTGTGTCGAGCTCTCGATTGCATTAAATGCAGATTATGGCTCCGAAAATTATTACGAACCTTATAGGAACAGACTTAAAATTTTACAGAAATTGACTTTTTAAAATTTCTAAATTGACTATAATCGAGATAGGGGCCCACGCATAACATTTTTCTTTGTATATGCAATTCATATACTTAATTAGATATCCACATGTTCTCGATACGGCCATATTGTTTGCTCGATACAGCACAGCGTGATAAAGCACTGAACACATCACTAATTAGCTCCCTTGTCGAGTGTTCCATGTAGTCAGTGCGTTATGAATCGTATACATATTTCGATGAGCTATCGTCGTTGTTAGCAGTCATCTAAACGGCTTCTACAGGGTCGGTATCACCGCTCAACGGAGAGACGGATAAAACAAAATGAGACGCACGACTACTGTCGCACTTTGCTGTCGAGCCAACTGCATTCGTCGACACTGCTCTGTCGACGGCAAAGTGCCGTTCTTGTGTTTACGGCCTTAGCTTTGTCCCTCTCTAAGCGGTTGATCCGACCGTGTAAAAGCTATAAACCATTTATAAACCGATTTGGAAGTCAACGGACAGGAACAACGCTATACGCGACAGTCATCTTTTTGTATATTCATATAGGTATGTTCTTCTATTGGCTTGCGAATCGGGATAATAAATGGCCCGCGGTTTGTCGACATAAGCCGCGCGTGAGTGTAGCGAAATAACCAACCAATAGAATCGCTTCATTGAAGCGACGTTATTGGTGGATATTCTCGCTTCCCTCTCGCCCAGCTTGGGTATACAGAACCCGATGAGTTTCTCAAAGATGACTCAAAATGTTATCGACTGAGACTTACCAGACATTGGACAAATAAGGTTTTTATTTATAAAAAATAATCAGATTTATCTCAGTCGTTATTTGATGCTTTATATAGACTAGAATGTAGGCAGATCCATTACAAAGGGAACTATGACGTTTTAAACTCCATGCCAAAGTTCCAAAAACATGCATTGTATATTTGTCACAAAATGTGTTATTTGAAGTTGTTGCCATAATTCCAGTTTATATAAAGCATATAAAAGTCCACATATGTTATACATTACAACTTGCTATGCAAATCATGTTTACAATGTGGACCGTGGATATTGATAAATACCCAAATTTTACCCACAATACTGGCTTTGATAACCAATTGCTATCCAAATTGTAAGTATTTAAAAATATCTTATTTTTCCACTTTCAAGTGACAAATTAATGATATATTATAATTAGTTTTGACTTAAAATATAATATGTTTTATATACCTTGCAGGTATACGCTGCCAGGAACCAACTGTCATAGACGAGCTCAGGCCTTTTCAGATATCTTTCAAAAGGCCATCTAAATGCATTTTTTGAAAATTCTCTATGCATCACTCATACAAGCCCTGCCTTTAAAATAAGCTATTACTGATGTTGTACGCAATGATTTAATTTAAATATAAAAAGACGTGCTTAAGTAACAATCTATAAAATATCTCTACAAATATTAATTCAAGTCAGAAGTCATACGAATATCGGTTAACCTGTGAACGAAACCAATTGAAACATGACTGAAAAAGTTACGTTATAGCCCTACTGCATTCATTTAATTGAATCTTTTGAATATATTTATTTTAAAAATATGGCGTCACTGCCTGTGTCAAGAACAAATTCAATATAGAAAAATTATATTCACGTGAGCGTCCAATTTGGGAAACCTATTGGATATTTATTTTTGGTGACTGACATTTTGTGCAGACACTTGACAAAGAGATCTTAAGCGCTATATCTAGAATTGTCACTTGAAAGTGGTGCGAAGCTGAAGCAATAACTGTCCCTAGACAATTATATCTGGTCCCTTATATTTCACCAACTGTTGGAATTGGTCTTAGAGATGTACAGACTTAATATCGATTGGGCAGATAATCGACTAGTGTTGATGAAGACAATCGTTTTAAATTTAGTGAGCAATGATTGGGAGTAAAGTATGGCAGTTTTTAATAATTTTAGTCGATTATCCGATCAATTGATAACGGCTAGCGATAATTACAATCTCACTAACCTGCTTTGGAGCAAGATTTATTCCGTTCATTGAAAGCTAGCCGTCCGATTAGTCAATCGAGTCGCCCACAAATCGATGAATTATAACATTCTAGTAATCGAATAATTTTTATATTACTAAGAAAACAAATTATTCGATTAACAATTACTACTAGTCAAATATTCGACTATGTCAACCTAACTGAAAAACATAGTCGATTACTCAACAAAATCGAATAACATCGACTCAACCGACTAATCGAGTATCGTTAACATCTCGCAAGAGCGCGCATCGAGCCGAGTGAGTAGCGCGATCTACTTGTGTTCGACGTGGTGGGGATGCTGGTGCGGGTGTTGGTGCGGGTGCGGGTGCTGGTGCGGGTGCGGCGGCGCGTGCGGGTGCTGGTGCGGGTGCGGCGGGTAGTGCGGGTGCGGGTAGAAGGGCGGCACGCCGCCGTACTCCACGCCCTCCTCGTACCCCACGTACCCCATGCCGCCCATCATGCCCATCATGCCTGCAAACAAACACAGACACGTCTCGTCAGACATAACACATAAACATTAGTAACACTAACAGTTAAAGGTGCTAATTATGTTGGTATGCGAGCTAAACTAAGCGCCCGGCATGGTTTTTTGACAGATAATCTATGGAAAACTGTAAAACGCCATATTTATTTGGCGGATAAAGAGTTATCTAACTATTCTGACACCGGCTTTTTAAACAGGGTATATTTTTCAGACGGGTTAGTATAGACAGGCACCTTATCCGTTGTAGCTACAGGGACAGGTTCTTAGGAGACTGTTCTTAACTTTTTGACCTATATTGACTTGAATTTAGGCTTTAAAAAAAGTCTGCAAGCAAATGGGCAATTTACACAAAATCTTTTATTGATGCAAATAGATCTTGTTTCTGAAAAGGATAAATACTATTGGATCAACTGAGGTTAACCTCAGTTGATCCAATAGTATTTATAAGTATTTGTGTATTTGTTTTGTATTTGTATTTATTGTATTTACCCTTAAGGGTACAAGAAATATCACAAATTGCAAAAAAACCTTCCCATACTATGTTCTTAAATGGTTGAATCTCGAGTATAAACGGCGTATTGCACTGGGTGTGTGGGTGATTGTGGGATTAATATCTTACGGAGCTAATTTAATTTGTTGGGATCGCCGCCAGCCCATCGCACCATAATTACAATACTGTTGGTGTGTGTTGTCTGGCTATATTTCTGATTGTATTCACGTATAGTGTATTGTGTGTATATGTGCGTATTACTCACCGGGGTCGGTCTCGACGGGGTAGTACTGTATGGGGTAGAGCGGCGGCGGGTAGGGGATGTAGGGCAGCGTGAGCATGGGCTGGTCCAGCACGCACTCGCCCTCGCCGCCCGCGTAGTTGACGTGGCCCGCCGGCGCCGGCGCAGGCGCAGGCGGCTGCCCGCGCACGTCCGTGTGCGAGTTGCGCCTGCACATACCATTACATTAAGGCCCCGCTACCCGGCCGAGCGTTTTGGCCGTCTGGATTGGTCGAGGGCGCACAAATCCCGCCCACTTTTGTTGCGAAAATATCGAAAATCATTAATTTGTGACGTGAAAAACTATTGCATCACCAAAATCTAACTTATTTTTTTTAGGTATATTTTAGGAAAAAAATAATTAAAAATTCCAAGCCGTTTAGAAGGAGATATAAATTTTAAGACGAAAACAGCTTCACTTTGATATTTTTTTTCACATAGTAAAAGAGCATATAGTACTTTTTTCCTGCTTATTTTTTAAAGATGAGGGTTCAATAAATAACTTGATATATATTTTTTAAATTATTACACCACTCGTCGAGGATATAGCCTCCAAACATGCCTCGTTAGGTGCCTATACAGTCTTAAACGACTATCGCAACCCATACCCTGCCCCACAGTCCACCCTAAACAACTTCACTACCTTCCAGACGATTTGTAAGCGTTACGAAATTAATATGATCGGGATTTTGAGTAGTTTACAAAATGATAGCCCTCTCGGGCACTTATGAGTTGCCACGGGTTAGCGCTACGCTGGTATTGGCTGGTACAGCATATTGATCGGAGTAACGTACGTGACAATACTGCGTTTGATCAACCCTGTAGGCATTGACATTCTGTTGTGACGAGACAAAATGTGAGATAAATAGTTGCCCCCAAATTTATAGAAATATATGATGTACTTGGAATACAAATCACATTTGACTGACTGAAACTGACAAAAACTCTCTATAAATTTGGCAGTGAGTCCTCTTCTATGAATTATGAGAGTGACTAGATAGGATGTAAGCAGTGTAAAAAGTAATGTGCAGCTGACCGGTTGTTGGGTCCCTTGTTGCCCATGTTGTTGTTGTGCTTGTTCTGGTTGTGGTTCGCGTTCTGCCCGCCGTCCTGGTTGTTGCCGCGCTTGAACCTGACCACACACGCTTCAATTACAAACCAACAAAAACCACACCAAATGCAAATATAGGGTAGTAGCTCTGTGTCAAACCCAACCCCCCCCTCCTCCATCCCACTCTCCACTTCACTTCGGCCACGTGCGAGTAATGCTCTTGGTATAGGCGGGCCGTATGCTTGTTTGAAACCTCAGTTCTATTAAAAATAGCTGTGCCCCGCGGCTTCACCCGCGTGGATTTTGATATATGACATTAGCCTTTGTCTTATTCCAGAGCCTACGCAATCTACATTTCAAATTTCATTAACATCGGTTCAGGAGCTATAGAGATATGTGGTAACAAACATTCACACACACTTTCGCATTTATAATATTAGTACGAAAGCTAAATTCGAAACCCTAACGAAATGTATTATTGCATTCGTACTGGTTGCGTAACAGCAGCCCTGAGTTGATAATGTTATGAAACATGTTATGTGGTGTTGTTGTAAGTAACAGCATAGTAGAAAGATGGGTAGTAGGTTATCTTCATCACCCGGTTCGCAGTGCGAAACAATGCATGTGATGTTTGAGTGTGCGTGCGCGACGCATAGATACGCATGGCGCACACATACAAGCCGCGCGCGGTGCGTTTGTATGAAGATAACCTACTACCCATCTTTCTACATGGTAACAGCGTGTTACCTGGGCCCGAGCAGCGGGCGCTGTCCGTTGCCCTTGCCCTGGTTGTTGAGCGGCGGCTTGTCGGCGGGCGGGCCCGGCTTGTGCTTGTGCTCGGCGCCCGAGTTGTGGTTCATCGCGGGACGCTCGTGCAGCGATATCTGCTGCATGTCCTGGGGGAGACAGTACGCAACCTTGTACTCGGTAATGTAAATACTGGCAAGTATCTAGTAGGACTGTGACTAGCAGGGATCAGGTTGGTCAGGTTGAAGTGGCTAGAAGTAAAGGTGCAATGGGTAGAGCAACTAAGTAGACACAGTCAGCAACATAAGTCACTGATCATTCTCAAATTACTCGTTATTTTCGAGTTGGTGAACATTGTCATAACGGCTAGAAGATGCTTAAGCCGTAGCTTTTTTATTTAATGGGTTGTCATTTATTTCATTTATTTAATTTGATAGCCGATGGGATAAGCACGCGTCTTGCGGGCTTAAGGTCCTGGGTTCAAACCCTGGCTCACATATCTGGATTTTTGGAAATCTATGTGTGAATCATAACTTTAATATGATTATCAGATGCTTATGGTGAAGGAAAAACATCGTGAGGAAACCTGCATGTCTTTAGACATGTGAAATCCACCAACCTGCACTAGGCCAGCGTGGTGTATTATGGCCTGAATCCCCCTCGCATTGAGGGGAGGCCCGTGCCCAGCAGTGGGACGTTAAAAGGGCTAAATTATTATTATTATTTAATTTGACGGGCCCGTTAGCGTGGTTGGCGCGGAGGCGCCTTTCACGCTGCAGGTCGTAGGTTCGATCCTTACCCGGGACATGCATTTGTGTGCATGAACATGTCTGTAGGTATGTCCGGAGTCTGAGTGTATATGTATATTAAGTATGTATTTACAAATAAAAAAGTAGTATATGTAGTAATATCAGGAGCCCTACCACCACCTCTTATAGCAGTATTGTTTTAACGTTTCAACGACTTTTTGTGCAATGACGTTTCTTATTGTCATGACAATAAGGTACGTCATTGCACAAAAAGTCGCTGAATCGTTAAAACTTTCCTATAATTGAATCGCGATAAGAGGTCTTAGTAAGCCCCCAGTTATCTGGTTTCCATAGTACAAGCTTTGCTTAGTTTGGGATCAGGTAACCGTGTGTACAAAAATGTCCCAGGATATTATTATTAATTTATAATTCTTGCATGCATTCTACTCAACTTTGTACTTCTCACATTTCATAGTTCTACTCAGGCACTATAAGTGAAGACTTGTGATTGGCTTTCCAGTGTATATACTAGTGTCCTATGTTACGTTACTAATTAGCTGTAAGTTTTCCATCGAAATAAATAAATAACAAAATATTAGAAACATATTTTAATATTGTTTACATCAACAAAAATCATGGATGTGATGCGAAACAAGTGTGCAAGCGATTGGAAAAACTCAAAATGTTGAGCGACTTATCTGATCGTACCAAGTGTACGATCAGTAACATAAGTCCGTGTCAGTGTATTTCCGACTTTCCGTCTGAATGTCTGAACAGATTCCGACAGACAGTCGGACGTATATTGCAGCGCTAAGTAGTGGCGGGCGGTTAATGTTTTGTCGAGTAGGTAGTATCGTGTCGAGTAGATAGTGTAGTGTGGTAGGTACCTGCGCCAGGTCCCTGGGCGAGTAGTGTCGGTGCGGCGGCGGCGGCGGCGGCCCGTACGCGGCCCACATGCACTCCACGCCCAGGTTGAAGTAATAGCGCAGCGTCGGGATGTCTGCACGGACACACACACACACACACACATTAAATATCAGACAGGTATGTCCGACTTTGCACACCATATGGTGGCGCTGAGTTTGGAGGTCCTTTGTGTCTATGTAACGTCACGATTTTTATCCCCATTCGAGGGTAGTTAGAGGCTTGAGTGGCCATAAACCACCACATTGTGGAGGTATTAAGCAACTCAAAACCCACGTTTCGCGAGATACTCAGAACTAGTGTCCGACCGAAACAGGATTTTCTGCCGAAACCGAATCTTCGGCATCTGTTTTAGGTTCGGCCGAAACCGAAACCGAAACCGAACCTTTTTCAGACAAGTTAAAAATCTTTTGTTTACTGAAATTTGGCTTATATTCTACCCTTATTACAGTTAGAAATGTTAGAATGTGTTAAATGAAATAAAAAACAATAATTTAAGTATGTAAAAATATAATTATTAATAATAATATTATATATAATAATAATAATTTAGCCCTTTTAACGTCCCACTGCTGGGCACGGGCCTCCCCTCAATGCGAGGGGGATTATTATATTTTATTTAAATATTACTTAAAATTTACAATGATCAACACTTAAATTATAAAAAAGAACCTCATTATTTAAGTAATTCGATTGCGTTTATAATGACAACATGTTTAAGGCCCCGCTTCCGGGCCGAGCGTTTTGGCCGTCTGGATTGGTCGAGAGCGCACAAACCCCGCCCATTTTTTATGCGAAAATATCGAAAATCATTAATTGTGACGTGAAAAACTATTGCATAACCAAAATCGAACTTATTTTTTTTAAACCGACTTCAAAAAGGAGGAGGTTTCTCAATTCGACCGTATATATATATATTTTTTTTTTTTTATGTGTGTTCGTGATTAACTTCGTCGTTTATGAACCGATTTAGATGATTCTTTTTTTGTTGGAAAGGAGATATTCCAGGGGTGGTACCATGATAAGGAAACCAGGATCTGATGATGGCATCCCAGAGAAATCGAGGGGAACCTTCGAAAATCGTAGGGGTGGCTAGTGCGTTTATAATTTTTTTCATTAAGTATTTTAAAGCACTACTATTTTATGAAGGTCTGGAGTCGATCTGATGATGGAGCCGAAAGACAGTCGAGGGAACTCCTCAACGATTTACAGCAATTACCTGGTGTTTGGGCTTGATTAATTTGTATTGATGAGAACTTTACACCTAGATGGGTTGTGACTATCATTAGGGGTCTGATGATGAAGACGAAGGACCGTCACGGGAACTCCTCAACGTTTTATAGTAGCTACCTTGTGTTTGGACTTAAACGAACTCTCCCGAAATCAACCGAGTGACGCGCGATAATTCACGAACGCAGAGTTTCGGCGTGGTCGAAAGGTTCGGTGGGTTTTCTGCCGAAACCGAAACTGGTGCCGAAACTAGATTTTTAAGCCGAAACTGGCCGAAACCGAAACCGAATCTTCGGTCGGACACTACTCAGAACCCAATGTGACAGGTGGTGAACCTTGTCGCCGTGTATACAGGAACTGACTATTAACTTATCCAGGGATAGGTAGGTTTCCTCACGATGTTTTCCCTCACCGTTAGCGAACTGTGAATTATGCACATAGATGAAAATTCATCCATTGGTGCATGCCCCACCGGGGATCGAACCTGGGACTTTCTGATTGCTAGCCCAACCTGTTCACCCCTAGGCTACAGTCTCTACACTATGTCACACATACATTAACTATCAGACAGGTATGTCCGCCTTTGATCACCGCACGGTGGCGCTATGAGTTAGGAGGTCCTTTGTATGGATTTATAGTAAACTTGAAACATACTAGATGGCATCACGAATAAAATAGGTTATAAAATGTATGAGACTGACAGCTGTTATGACTTCAGAATTCACTAACACCATTTGCCTCAAGCTTTTCAGATTAGTCGCCAATAAATACGAATTCATGGTGAGTTATTTAATTTATGTAAGTACACCCCCGTATTATTTTTCTTTAGATCCTCTCCATCCTAAGGTTGCCTGGTAGAGATCACTTTTAGTGATAAGGCCGCCCATTTTCCACTTTCTGTGTAAATTATGTAATAATTTATAAATGTTTGTTTTCTAGTGGTGGATTAATAAAGAGTTATCTATCTATTAGTATATATTTTGAGGGGTGCTCAAGACATAGTGAACATAGGCGTATTAATAAATCGATCTTAAGATTGAGATCGAACCTAAGATGCTGTTTTTGACAGATGTCCCATACATTAAACGTCAAAACTGCATCGTAAGATTGATCTTAACTTTGAGATGCATTTTTGACGGGCCATAGAGACATACGAGTGAGACTTCAGGGTGGACCGATTGACATAACTTCGTGGAAGTGAGGGACGATGGGCGGTGATGCGTTGAAGTCTTAGGGTGCGTCTCCTTTGCTGCGGAGCTGGGCGGAGCGGCGGACTGTGACGGGCCAAGAGCGGAGTGGAGATTTCTAGCATTGCGATTGGCCAATAAACGGTCCGCTCCGCGTGGGTGGAAACGCACCCTTAGGGGTTGAGCTGGACACGTATAGCTATGTCTTCACCAGTGCGCTTTCATGTTCATCTTGCGTCTTCAACTTTCAATTCATCTCGCGTTAAGCGCGTGCAATATTGATTGCCTTGAGACGCATGCAGCTTAGTGTCTACACCTGTGCGCCCAGGTCGGTCGTCAAGATGAACAAGTGTAGCTATTTGTGCAGAATATTTAGTATTAACTACAAGGAAAAAAACTTCAGATAAAAGAGTATCTGGATAAACGATGTTTAGAAGACAAAAATTACGAAAGAAAACATTCATAATTTCAATGTTTTAACTTTATCTGCCGCCATGTTGTATGTAAAGCGCACGGAATGTTGCACGCGAACCCACCGGTGGCGGATCAGCGTGCGCTACTGGCGTGCGCTGTTTTTGAGCTAGAATAGCGCACGCGTTATTGCATGCGCTATGGCGCTTCATGCATGCGTCAGACGAAAGCGCAAGATGAACGTGAAAGCGCACTGGTGAAGACTTAGGTTATGAGACTCACCATTCATGGGCAGATCGGCTCCGTTGGGCTGCACGCTCTTGAACACGTTGGGGTTGACGCCGTGCGGCGGCGGCGGCGGCGGCCCGTGCGGCGGCAGCGGCAGCACGGGCGCCGCGCCGCCCGCCGCCTGCGGCGCCATCCACACCACCGACTTCACGCCGCACATGTACGGCGGGCCCGCGCCCCCGCCCCCGCCGTACGCCGCGCCCCCGCACCCGCCCCCGCCCCCGCCCCCGCCCGCCATCGCGTCTGCGACACACAGACTAATGTACAACTTCATCTCTTGTACACAATCGCAGTCCCATCGAGGACTCGCAAGATTTTTATCATTCGACACAAAGATAGTCAGAGATGGATATTATATTTTTTTATATAAAATATATAGTCCTGAATATTTTTTTGAAAAAAATTATTTGAAGTGCTACATGCACTTGAGAGTAATGTATATTATGTATATGTAGAGACACAAAGCATTTTTAAACATTGTGTCCTTTAAAAAAACGCATTGCCAAACATATTACCTAGGCACTAGCGAAACATTCTATATATATAAAAGAAGACATCGATATCGGTGTAAATGTTTCGCCAATACAAACTTATGGTCAAAACATATCAAATTCTCACTTTCTTCACTAACAAAAACAATGCCTTAGCTTATATCGTATTTAGTCAATCATTTTGCCAACAACACAGTTTAAGGAGACACTAAAATATATAACTGATTTGTAAAGCAACAATTAAGATGTGTGTGCGTAACGGGCCCAATAGAAGACCAGCGCTGGTTGTTGTCAACCAGCACATGCTGAATTGGGTCCGTTTGCGGCAAGCACATTTAGCATAATAATAATAATGTAGCCCATTTAACGTCCCACTGCTGGGCACGGGCCTCCCCTCAAAGCGAGGGGGATTCAGGCCATAATCCACCACGCTGGCCCCGTGCGGGTTGGTGGATTTCACATGTCTAAAGGCATGCAGGTTTCCTCACGATGCATTTAGCATAATTTTACTAATTTTATTAATATTTTAATTGATTATATTGTTGGTGTTGTTAATGGCTTGTCGCAATAAATACTTTCTTTCTTTTTCTTTCGTAATGTACTCACTGGTGTAGGTGGTGAGCGTGTTGGTTGTGGCGGGCGTGGAGGCCCGCACGGACGCGGGCGAGGCCATGCCGTGCGCGACCATGTCGCCGCCGCCGCCCTGCACACAACACAACACTATTCAACCGATACAATCTTGGGAACGATACTTAAGACCAATGGTATGTTAATTAGTGTCCGACCGAAGATTCGGTTTCGGTTTCGGTTTCGGCCAGTTTCGGCTCAAAAATCTAGTTTCGGCACCAGTTTCGGTTTCGGCAGAAAATCCACCGAACCTTTCGGCCGGGCCGAAACTCTGGGTTCGTGAATTATCGCGCGTCAATCGGTTGATTTAGGGAGAGTTCGTGTCTCACGTTGCATCCGCCATCGTCAGCTGTCAGATTGCCGGCGGGACCAGCGTGATTGTTTTGTGAGTTTAGTGGTATTTCTCGCTTTATTGGCCTTTATTAAGCATTGAAGTTCTTTCCTTCGAGTTATTCACTCGGATTTATGAATTATGAGAATTAAGTATGTAAAAGAAAGAGGTTATATTATATTATATTTGATTCACACATTCATCATTTATTTATTACTTATGTTACGGTCATTTGTTTTAGGTTGAATGAGGTTTTAAATTACCCAAACAACTACCAGCTATGATTTAGCTGTGTGTGACCTTCAGATACATCATTTTTTATTGGTAAAATAATTTGCTGTTGTCCGTACATTTTTGAGAATCGATCTGAACGTGACATACCTATCTACTTAAGTACAAAATGAAAACGGGGGTTTAATATATTACAATTACGATTGCCACCCCAAATTATACAAAAAAAAAAATGAAAATCCCACAAAAACCCTAAATTACCAACTACAATTAAAATTTAAAATGATCTCAATTAATGTTAAATTTAGTCTTAAACATGTTGTGATTATAAACGCAATCGTAATACTCAATTAATGAGGTCCTTTTTCATAATGTAAGTGTTGATTATTGACAAAAAAAAAATCCAAGAAGTGTTAACATGATTGTTATTTTGTGTTTATTTTAATCAGAGCAGTAATATTAAAAAAATATATGCAGGGTGAAATTTTCAAGTGTGCGTGGCCAAATCCGAAACTATGAGGAATAGCGTAAAGTACTCAAAGGAGTCTCGGGGCCGATTTTGATGAAAACTAATTATGATACATTGGATTTTTGCAAAAACAAAATTCGTAGCCAGGAATCGAACTAATTGTTTTTGAAATAAAAAACCACATGATGTATTATTACACCATTCGATAGTGTCGCTGATAAACGAATTCTGGGAAGTAATGGCATACGGTAAACTTAAGGAAAGAGCTCATTTTAAACAAAATACTATTTATTTCTCTTAAGTTACCTACCTATTAAATCTAAACTGATTATTTTATCAAAATGATTGAAAATTTGTAATCAGAACATAATGTTATGAAGATGACTGCACTGCGAGTATAAATAAAAAAAATATTGAGCATAATTTCGAACAAGGTGCAGGTAATGTAAGTACGTATGATTTATTAAAGGCAACAACAAAATATGGAGCAGTTTATTAAAATTCAACTCTTTCCTCAAGTTTGCCGTATGCCATTACTTCCCAGAATTCGTTCCTTATCAGCAACACTATTGAATGGTGTAATAAAACAGCATGTGGTTTTTTTTTCAAAATCAACTAGTTTAATAACTGGCTACGAATATTATATTTTCAAAAATCCTATAATGCAGTTTTAGTTTTCATCAAAATCGGCCCTGAGACTCCTTTGAGTACTTTTCGATATTCCTCATAGTTTCGGATTTGGCCATCCACGCACACTTGAAAAATTCACCCTGTATAATAATATTATTATTAATAATTCTATTTTCACATACTTCAATTATTGTTTTTCATTTAACACATTCTAACATTTCTAACTGTCAATTATAAGGGTATAAAATAAGCCAAATTTCAGTAAACAAAAGATTTTTAACTTGTCTGAAAAAGGTTCGGTTTCGGTTTCGGTTTCGGCCGAACCTAAAACAGATGCCGAAGATTCGGTTTCGGTTTCGGTTTCGGCAGAAAATCTTGTTTCGGTCGGACACTAATGTTAATCTCAACGATTTCACCTGGACCGCTTCGTCTATAGGCAGGGCTAATGCATTCTCCTGGTCTAATCTTGGTTTGTGTATAAGCAACATAGGAAATGTTGCGCAGTTTACGAATTGAAAGAGTTAAAATGACACGAAACGATGACCAAACCTTTGTAAATATTTTTATTATAGTGTACAAGAGCACTCACAAATTGTACCTACACCGGATCGGAATGCAATTATGCGACCTTGACGGGGAAGCCCCGACAATAAACACGGTGGGCTCGTCTGTTTTATTTCCATATCGCCGTCCGTGGGTAGCGTTAAGCTCGGGATACACGGCAACACAAGACACTCAATTTATCTCAGTGTACTGACCACAGAGTAAAGAAAGAGGTGCCCTTATATGTGTATGAAAAAAAAACGTGGTCATTGTTTTTTCATTTTCATTGTTCTATCTACCGGTAAATAGTTGAACTACTCGCTTCGTTTTATGTCGATGTTAGTACTAGGCCGACCACTCGGCCTTGCTTAGGGCCAGTCCCCTTAGTCATTGGTCCATGGTACCGACACACGCAGACACTCGATGTATACACTGACCCCCTTATTCATAGAGATTTTGCCCAGTTTGCAATGGTTATGAAAGGCATTTTTAGGAACAAATGTGATTTGTAACTCCACTGCAGGTCGATTATAACTTTCTATGAATAAGGGGGTGAGTGTATTAGTGTCAAGTGTCGTCGTGTAACCCGAGTATTACTCTGGTGACTAACCTGGTTGTGGTGGTTGTCGGCGGGCGGCGCTCCGTTGGGCTGCGCGTGCGCGAGCTCGTGGGGCGCGGCGCCCGCGCCGGGCCGGCAGTCCACCATCAGGGGCAGTGCTTCTACTTCAACCTGCCGACACGAACCAATCACTCACTTGTGTGCCCGCCTCTGGGGTTGCCACTATGCGAGTTAGGCCTAGCTCGCACTGCGAATAAAAACCGCGCGGTTTTTTCCCCGCAATTCTGTAACTCATGGAATCATGTGAATGTATCCGCATTTGCGGTTTTAAATTCGCGCAATTTGACAAGGTGCGGTGCGGTAAATAAACCGAGCCGTTCTTATTCGCAATGCGGCCAGGCTCTTAAACTACTGACAGTACCAATTTTTTACTAGAAAGTCTGGGGGTTCAAGGGACTTACCTGAAATTTCAATTTTGCAAGTATTCCAATCTTTATTTTTATTAATGGGTCTTTTGTCCTTTCGGATAATGTTAGTAACGTTTATTTAAAAAGGTACTTCTACAAACCTTACAACTTAGATTTAATTAATTATTAAATACAGAAATATTTCTCGGTTTTTCAGACTTGTCAGTAATTTAAACACATAATTACAACACAAACAAATTTTAATCACTAAACTAGAATACCACTACACGACGACGATACCACTACTAGTAAACTACACTACAATGACCAATGACATCACCTCTAGCATAGCTACGATATGGTAGGAGGGTGGGTTCGTAAGCAAATCACTTGTAATATAGGTCAGACAAGGGGACCGTTCAAATATAATGGAATGTCGAGAGCTGAAAAATAAATGGTTGTTCCTCAATAACGCGATGTTTTTTGCGGCACTTAGAAATTAGACTGAGACCATTGGTTGGAACTGTTTTATGAATATAAGATAAATTACACAAGAACTTAAAACTCTTAAAATTAATAAACCAAAAAATAAAACGTAGGTTTATTCTCCGATAACCGATGATAGATGAGCACCTTTAAGATTATTTGCACTAAAAAGACAATATAAGACAACGTAACGTTTTTTTTTAATATTCAATAGGTATTATCTTATCTAAGTGAACAAATGTAGCTAGAAAAAAAATATGAAAACGTAAGCAGCTGAATCAGTATAAGATGAGGCACGTACACTGCTAAAAACGCATGAATACGTAAAACTATTTATTTTAAATAAATTTTTCTATAAGGTAGTTAAACTATTACAGTTATAAGATTCGTTAAAAATATGGCTAAAGATAAGACTGCCGGCCGTTAGGTATGTTATTACCATGGACCAATTACTAAGGGGACTGGCCCTAAGCAACTCGGCCGAGTGGTCGGCCTAGTACCAACATCGACATAAAACGAAGCAAGTAGTTCAACTATTTACCGGTAGATAGAACAATGAAAATGAAAAAACAATGACTACGTTTTTTTTCATACATATTATACATATCTAATAAGGGCACCTCTTTCTTTAGTGTTTACTCTGTGGTTATTACCAAGGTGTAAGTAGCTAATTACTAAAAATTTTGAAGTCCACACAGTATCGAATAAGTGATATGCTTAAGAAACACCCTGAATACAATCTATCGCTACAAAACTAACAGGCATCGGTTCAAAGTTAATAAAATCCAAATGTGGGTATGTGAAGTCGTTAGTCTCGTATTGGGGCGCGTCGGGCTCCGGGCTCCCGCTCCAGGACACCTTGCCGGGCTTGGGAGGCTTCTCGGGACTCTTCTCGTCCGTCGGTCCCTTGGACTTGGTGCGAGCCTTGTTCAAGCCCTGTTTCCTTGTGATGTTGCCTGGTTTGTGGGGTACGGAAGTGAGTATCTCGTAGGGGAGTTAGTAGTGACAAAAGTGTTCTTAATTCGTTTAGGGCAATTTGATCACTTGAATTATTGATCAATAAGACCTAGATCTAGAAAACAGAACAGTTTTTAAACAGCGAAATTAAAAAAAAATACAAAACAAAGCCGAAGTTCTAGCTTTCAAGCTCGAGAATCTCTTTTCTAATTCTATGAACTAAACAATTCATTTTGGTAATAAAAGTGTCACACCTATTTGCTGCAACATTTGGCTTAAAGTGAGGAACTGTGAGTGGGCTCTTGAGTATCGATAGGGGGGCGCCCAGGGTCTGATCTCGTCGACGGGCAGCGGCTCCAGCTGGTCGAAGTTGACGAGCCGCTTCTCCCCCAACTCCTCGATGAAGACGAGGCAGGGGCCGGCCTCGGGCATCTCCTGGATGTGGCAGTGGTACGGGACGGTCTGGTCCGGGGTCAGCTTCACCAGGCACTTGACGCCGACCTGGAGGGTCGTGCCGTCCGAGTATCTAGCACCGTAACGTAATTCTGGAATACCAGACTCTTTATGTATATTTTGTTAAGATTGTGTGTGGTTTGTATTGTCTGGAGCGTTGTCGGACATTTGCTTATGTAAGAACTTAGCTGGATCATTCTTTATGCCTCATATTTCAGTATTTATTTATTTTCAATTTTTTTTTTAACTTAATGACCATATTTTTTTAAGTAGTTGGTATCTGTATTTAAATTAATGCAAGTAAATGTTGTGATATGTAAATAAAATACTTTTAATAGCTGACAGATGTCAGTATTTCATATTTAGATTTGAATTTAAAACGCGTCATCAAATTTCGCGCTCTAAATACCTAAATCATCGCTTGTTCCACTAAGATCTTGACACAAATATTTGTTTCAACTTATGTTAACTGTGTTGATTCATTCAAACAAAAACTTATTTGATAACACATAGAACTGGGTCTTTTACCCTACCAAAAAAAGAAAAATCACAATTACAGAAGAAGAATCACATTACATAACAGATCGCTAATTTCTACCAGCAACACGTCCGACAAGCCCAGAATAAGATCCATAAAACATGTACCTCTCCTCAACTCGCTCCACACATCAAACTCAATGTTCCTATAAATATCTGGATCCAATGCTTTAGCCACTTTGTAAGGGAACGGTGTTATCCCGTTGTCTAACAAATCCTTGGCACTGTTCACGTTTAGACAGTTCATGCAGACATTCTCCAGCTGTATCAGGCTTCGGTTAAACACAAAGATGCTCAAGGATTCTTTCAGCAAGCTCGCTCGCTCCAAATCTTCCGTATGATGCTTGCATTTCAATGCTAAAGCATTGTTATTCCTGTCCTTGTCGTCGGAGGCTTCTATGAATATCTTGGCTCGTTCCTTCTGCTTCTTACGCCGTTCAACATTCTCAGACATAAAGTATTCAATGTGGTTCGTTGGTACTTTATCATGGAGCATTTTGTCAACAGCGTACGATAAGTCTTTCAGTTGGTAAACACCATCGTAGAGTATTTCATACACTATAGCTATAAGATTGATTGCATATTTCAAAATTCGGTTTTAAGGATATTGCCACATCATCATTTATTTTTTAAGACATAAAACATTTTCTAATAGGTATGTTTTAAGAAGATATAAAGGTTTTTGAAATTATAAAAATGTGAATAATTGTTATAGGATATCTACAAAGTAAAGAACACAAAATTAAACTTACACTGGCAATATGAAGAAGTGTTAATGAAATCTTTAGTGTACACCACGTCAAAGTGCTTGGTATCGGGTGAGTAAAACAGGTATATAGTGTCTCCGTAACCATTGCAAATCTTTGTTTGCGGCCCTTTGTTAGCTTCAAATATTACGAAATCACGTCTGTAATTTTTAATTGATTTTAGAATGTTATTTTTTTTTTTAATTTCAAAGTATGTTTGTGCCTTATACAATGTGTTTTCATATAAGAAATTGTAAATACACAAACATTTTTAACCAAACAGTGAATTATAATGATATAAACATGAGTTTATTTCCATTTTTAAATGAAGTAGAAGCAATATAGTATAAAGTAAAATCTAGTAATTCCCTATCTTGTATTAGACACAATTCAATTGTAAAAATATTTATAAATCAAAAGGTGGGTAGGTTTTCCACACATTAAATCAAAATCATCTTACCTATACAGATGGCTCATGGCCGATATCTCAATAAGACCACCCCACTCAGACGGGTTCGACATCTCTTTGAGATAGTTCTCAAATGGACAAGTCAACGACTATAAAACAAAAGGATCTCGTTAATATCCTCGTCGGACACAAACATATCGCACTATTATGGTGAACAGCCTACCCCTTCGAAGAGGTGCTTCTTACGAGCCATGAACTGAACGCAGTCCAAGCGGACTTTGTGAAAGTACCGCTGCGTGTTATATACGTTCTCGGAAACGGCGCGGAACAGGCAGCTGGAGTCCCGGGCCGTGTGCTTACGGAAAAATCCCATTTCATCCAACCACCTGTCCGGCTCCGAGGACCGTTTGTGTATCTTCCAAGGGCCCCGACAGCGGATCGGGGAGGGCGACATCCTACTGCTAACGATCTGCAGGTAAACAAAAACAAATGACGCTGCCGCATTTTTCACCGCGGGCGCGACTGCCGCGATTGTCCATCCGAATTTTGTAATTCACATACGAAAACGAACAAAACGATGATTGTGACACGTTTGGAGCGTCCGAAAAACCATATCGTAGCTATATTGTCTCGCGAATGCAAATGGTTGTTTTGCTGTCTACGAATTATACAACACGTGCAAACGATAAAATCCAACGTACGGCGCTAAAATATTAGAAAAACACTTACCGAAATAATATAACCCAACAGTCAGCATCAGTGTTAAAACTGTATTTAAGTGTGCGAAGTTTTATTTTATGAAAATATAATGGAAATTGCACGTGCCAAAAGCAAACCGTCAAGAGCCGGCGGGAAGCAAATCAAAATTTACGAGACGGCATTTTTGCAAATAGATAAGCGTTTCATTCCCCCAATATTATACGTATCTCTCTCGCACATGGTTAAAATCAATAGCGCTCTTTCGATCTAAAGTGTATCGATGCTCAACATCATAAATATTTTAGTGAATTAGTTTGGAACGCAATATTTAAATCGTACCATAGACAAACAAATAAGATTGCGTTCATAAAGAAAAATATCTTTTCACCTTCCTAAAATGTTGCGTTCATGTTCATGGTGGCGTTTCATTTTTTGAATGAAATGTATTTATACAGGCAAGCATACCTTGTCGAAGAAGATATTTAGGGTTCAGAAAGGACTTCGCTTCGCTCGGATAATTAAAATTACTCTGAGGTGGGAACAGTACGGTAAGAACACAGACAGACCCAGGGCCGGATTTAGGGGAGGGCATTCGGGGCAACTGCCCCGGGCCTCCACGAAAGATGGGCCCCCACAATAAACTCCGAAAAAAAAAACAACTGTCATAAAATTTTCAAAAATGTAAATTATAAATTAATAAGCAAAACCGTCTATCAAAGCTATCTCTCCCGAGCATTAAAAGTATTTAAAAGTGAAGTGATTTACTTCAGGAACAGCGAAATCATCAACATGTTTTTGTCGAAAAAAGCTCGGAAGGTCCCGTTCGCTAACGCTTAATTTTAATTTCTAATAATTCTTGTTTTTGAATATATTGGTTGTGCGTTGTTCCAAAAATTCACTTGGTTTCACAATAAATTATTTATTGAAAAACTCGACTAAAAAAATTGATCATTTTATTTGGAAAATAATTAGAGACCAGGGGCCTCCACATTTTTGCTGCCCCAGGGCCTCCAGACCTCTAAATCTGGCCCTGGACAGACCAATAAGAGAACAAGTTGATAAGAACCAATATCCCACATCGTTCGTGGTCAGCGAGCATAGTGCGCGCGCGATATTTAAAAAAATAATAATGCAATAAACTTGGGGCTGCCAACAATTGCCAGGTTTTCATATTATTTGGAAGTTCGTTTACAGCAGCTCCATTTTATAGTTCAAAAAATGATTAGGGTAAATGAAACTAAAAATGATTTTAAAATCTATATTTATAAAAAAGCACCGTCTGTAAAACATACAAAATTCCGGTAAAATGGTTTATTGGCATCGACAGCATTATTATAAAAATGGAAAAATGTTTGATTGGTTTGTATATGGAATATAAAAATTATTGTTGTTCACATAGTAATCATTTAAAAGAAAGTATTGCTTTTTTAAAATTAGATAAAATACCTATACCATACACGGTTGAGCAAGTAAGTAATATTGTTACAGTAGTTTTTTCGATGATCCTTATAGTGTTTCTTAGTCAATATAATACTTTAAAAATATCATATCAATACAGAAAATAAAGCATTTATAGGAATTTATTTTAGACCCAAATGAGATTTGGTAACCACACTCATTAATTATTGACCAGAGGCATCGCATGACACACATGCAGATGCATATTCTCATGAGGACTAAACAATATCTCAACTAAAAGAGAACACAAGCACAAACTAAACATGAAAACAATGCAAATTGATGGGAGTGCAGTGTGTTCCCGACTTAAATAAAATCAGTACTGGACATTAATACTTAATTATTATTTTCAATATAAATTAAATTATAAAATGCTCGTAAAATAGACTTATTAAATATACATATACCGTTAAAAAGTGACATAGAAAAATTTGGTTCCTATAAACTAATGATACGGACCAGTTCACAAAGTCCATTCCTAGTCAAATCCAACATGGTTTTTGTCATTTCATGAAAATAAAGACTAAAACGGACAGCGCAAACGGCCTATTACGTAACTTACATCGAGTTTAAAATACGGGCGATACTAGCGAGATATAGTTGCGGGGTTATGCTGTGGTTCGTTCAGGCCGTCTTCTCCTGCTCGATGACGTCCTTGGTGGGCAGCGGGTTCTTCTCGCAAGTCTCTGTATGCTTCAACTTGGTAGAGTCGAAGTTCTCGATGCCGTTCAAGAATTTGTTCTTTTCTTTTTCGGCTTCGATGGCTGTGGAAAATTACATATTTGTTACAATTTTGTACTTATATTATAAATTTATAGGAGTTTCTTTGACGAAATAATAAACACCATTGAGAGGGTCCAATCTCATATTATGGGCGATAAAATAACTACAAATAAAGTGACGAATTATATAATTGGGAGTTTAACCCCGACCGGCGACCATCTAACTGATATAAACATCGCATTTATAAACTAATAGGGGCTCATTTGATTCATGTGAACTATAGTAAAACCTGGTAAGAATGTAAAAATAAGTAGGTGCCTATTTACTTACATAAGTTTTACCAAAATTCTCGAATTAGAGAACAATAGTCAAAATCATATTTAAAAAAAATAAGTGCACACGCTAAGCTGGTATTATAAAAGCAGCAAAATCATAAACCTTCAATTGGCGGTAAGGGATTCTTTTCTTCTGTCGTCGTGTGCTTCATTTGAGTCTTGTCGAAGTGTTCCACGCCATCCAGGAGGTTCTGGTGCTGTTTCTCCGCAGCCACAACTGATGTAAAGCAAATACGTGCAAGGCAAAACATAAATAATAAGCATTCAATGCGAATAAAATGTACATAGATTTTAAACAAGGGCAACACTTTATATATTTTATATAGTAAGTGCCCGTGTTCATAAAAACATGCGAATGTATGGACCGTATTGCTCAGAAAGAAAGCGTGTCGAAATCTCAAACAATTGCCAAAATAATTACTATAGTTACGGATTTATATAACAAAGATTTCTTCGTACGTACACGGACTGCAATGGAACTTGGTTGGTAAGTAATAAGTCGTTATTTACAGCTCTTAAGCCCTATCAAATTAAAATAATTACCTAGGTACCTAGGTCATTTTTGTATTATTATTATTCTAGATGCCTTCATGCATGAATGCTGTGCTCTAAGAAATGAAATAAAATAAAAACCTTACCATCTTTGTCAGGAAGTGGATTCTTTTCCTGGGTTTCTGTGTGCTTCAATCTGCTAGCATCAAACTTTTCAATGCCATCGAATAGGGACTTTTGAGTTTTTTCCGTTGCAACATCTGCGGACCATAGACAAAAACGATTAAAATAATTTGAATTTTGAATATTATTTCGGCACTCACTCGGAACTCAACAAGTCAACACAACGTCTAGAAAAATCAACATGCTCGTTCGTTAGGTAGGAATTTATTTTGTTTAGTAAAGATACAAAAATTTCGTTTGCATTATTTTTATCTATTTCCTCCATTAGGAGTTAGGTAAGTAGTTAGTTGATCCCTGTTACAACATAATTAGGAGATGCGATGAGTAAAAGCAACCACAATATTACATTGCGACGCGTGATTATTGTGATTAGTGGCGAATGGCGCGACACTCCACTTCTTCCTGTGATATACCTAGTGCGTTCGGTAGTACATTTTTTTCCACAGTCTCCGTTTTCCTTAGAGAGGATGTCTGAAAGTGTTCTACACCTTGAAGTAGAGCGTTGTGTTGCTTTTCTTTTGCGACGTCTGTCGTAAAATTTAAATGATCTTTGTTATTCTATCATCGGTCAATCGGTACCTTCAAGCTTCCCCTGTTGTGGTTAAGGACAACAGTCGTCTATAAATTATCTGTATCTATACTCAAACAAAATACTTATCGACGACAGTTAAGATAAATATTCTGTATCACTTCTAGAAAAGATTACCCTTTGAATTGACAAAGTCACTCTAGATACCTACGACATTGTAAATTTTACCAATCTTCACTACATATATGAATCCCAACTCGCTCTGATTGATATTATTGTTCGTATAACTCTAAAAAGTCTTCAGAGTCATCCGATCAATTTCGTCAAATAAATTAGAAAATTTTAACTGAAATTATTGACCAATGGAGCATTATGTACATTATGTAAAAAAGACAAGCCCGCCGAGTTTCTTGCCGGATCTTCTCAGTCGAGGTCGCGTTTCCGTTCCGGCGTAGGATTTAAGGAAAAAAAAAAATGACAATTTGTAAGTGCCCCCATAAGCCTAAACAAAATAAACGCTTTGACTTGGCTTGACTTATACACCACTATATTCACCTTAGAAATAATTATTCCATTTCGATTTTCTTCGATGTGTGTTTGTGGTACCAGTCTACCAGTCTATAAAAAAAAGTAGCGGTAATTCCGCCACGAGACGCACCTTCAGCGGAGGGCAGCACGATCTTCTCGTTGGTGTCGACGTCCTTGAGGCAGCTGGTGTTGAAGCCCTCGAGCTGGCTCTTGAGGTCTGTCGCCACCTTGGGCAGGTCCTTCAGGGAGGGGGAGTCGCTCACTGAACAGGCCATTGTTTAAATCTGGAATAACAGAAACGGGAACATTAATTTTATAGCTAAATAAAGACATACACTCAACATTGGGTGGCGATAGGTTGAAAAAGAAGAAAGTAGGTTTTTCTGTCTGTGTGTGTCTGTTTTTGTAAATTGATTAAGTATAATCTAGTTACAAAAACAGTTTTTATTATACATTTTTTACTCTAAAAAAATATTTGTAATTGGCTAAGAGCTCAGTCAAATAAATATATTTGAATGCATCAATTTAACTAGACTATCCGTAATAAAACATCGAATTAAAACGATAACTAATGCCGGCTCTACACTCACGCCGCGAAGGCCCGAGAACGCATTGTTCTCGCCGCGTTAACAATGGGTTCGCGGGCCTTCGCGGCGTGAATGTAGAGCCGGCATAAGACAGAAGAACGATTCGTTCTTCAGTTTAGCCAGAAAGAACGTTTCTATTCAATTAAAATAGCTGGTGCGTGGGTGCTTGGCCATCACATTGTCACTCGACACTACTTTACGGTCCATTCTCAATACTTTCACATTACTCGGTCCCATTGCATCCACGCGAGTATGCAATAACACATCGGCCGAGCGACCAGCCGTGGTTTTATCTGGCGAGCGAGCCCATTGACGCATCATGTTTAAATTAAACAAAGGCACGATCGATTGGAAGTACGTGCATCTAACTCAAGTTAGTGTGTCAGCAAAACAAAACATCCTTTGTTTGGAGTGATTCGGCCGTAGAAGTTTCCGTGAACTACCCACGTAATGGATTCATTGGCGAATGAGTCAATTTATGGGTTGACCACTGGAAACCAGAGTTGGGCAAAATTTAATTGCGATTAATTAATTGCAAATTGCAGGTGATGTCACAATTAACAATTAATTGTGATTTGTTCGCGATTGACAAACAAATCAAAATTAATTGTTAATTGTGACACCACATGCAATTAGTAATTAATTAATTGCAATTAAATTTTGCCCAACTCTGCTGGAAACTAGCAATACCAAACTAAACATAACTTTTGTCTATGCCTACTTTCGTGCGCCCGTGAACCTCAATCTGACTCAAATCGCGTGTACTGCTGGCAGCCAAAATAACTGTATTTTTAACAAGCGGACAAATTATGCGTGACACACGCATTGTTGATAAACTAACTGTTTATTACTACGCATCGCATCGCCCACATGGCTCAAACATTTGCATTGAAAGCTTCCATCTCTAGAAACGAAGCCTAGGTTTTAAATTTTTTGTATTTCAAAATAGGTCACTTAATACCAAATAGTATTTAAGGAGCCTCGGTTTAAAAAAAAATTAGTTGCTCTTGACCTCAATCTTGCTGCAGAGGCAAAGCTTAGATCGAGCGCACCCAGAAGATGCCTGTTCACCCTATTTTGGAGAGATTTGGGTTGTACTCACTCGGAAATACAGACGTAAGAGATTGGTAGGAATAAGAGATATAATCTGGCTAAGCACCTGTATGTTGATTATATGTTTGAGACCAGCTGCTAATTCATTGGGAAAGGTTGATAATGCAACAATTTACTAGACCAACTCACAACCGCAACACGCGCAAAAATCTAATACGGATCAATAACCTACCCAAGTTATTTTTTTCTAAATACATATAGCTAACTTGTCCGACACAGGTAAAATAGGTAAGTAAGTACAGAAAGGAAAACCACCGACAAAATTAAGTTAATACTAATGATTACCTACCTAATATACTTGTATTTGGTACACACACAGAAAATCATTTTGAGAAATAAGTATATTTATACTTAAGCTGGATTATTAAATCCAGCTTTAAATTAATGATTACATGAGCTTCATAGAATACGTAGGTAGTTACTATGTAAACTCCGTAGACATAAAAATTAAGTCCCAAATCTATGGTGCCGAAACTCCCTTTTCTTTTTTCAAAATCGCACTTCCCGCCAATGAATCAAACGCATCTCCGATTCTTCGCACGTGGAATACTAAAACTTGGTTCATTGTCATCGACACTTGACGTGTATACCAACTAGAACGCATCCTGTGGGCAAGACAGGGACACGAACGTTTTGTTTCAACAAAGAGGATAGGTATTTCCTCTGGAGCTGCTTTGGGGGCTACTAACTAACGGGGGAAAATTACGGAATAATTGACAACAAAATAAAATAATACCTACGATCCAGGGGGAAGCCAGACAAGACCTCGATTCTCAACTAAGTAGGTATGTAAGTACTAATTTCATTTGTAGAGGAATTGACTGATACAACAAACTAAGTAAGTAAGTAGATATTAATTAATTGTCTGACACGGTTCTATCTCAATTCGCGTCTGATATTGGTGACTGACATACAAACGACAAGGTTGTGTTTAGACATAATGTATTAGCTGTAAAAAGGTCGTTGACATGCGTTTTATGATTCATCCTATTGTATTGAGCGATAACTTTATATGCTAGCTTAGTTACTGTGCACATATAAAACTATACACAGCTTAACCGACTGTTAAATTACAATTAAGTATTAAATAATACTTGAAATATTTAAGTATTCTATTTTTGTTTTTATTACAAGTCGGTCATTAATGTGTTTGGTCCTTGTGGGATACCTAAATAAAGCATAAGTACCTATGGTACCTTTTAGTTATTAAGGTAGCAAGATTTTTATTTCGCGAGTTAATCGCGTGCGCTTCGGTAACAGAGGACCGGTATTCCTACATGTACCTACTCTACGTATGGATAAACAGAACCTGTGGAACTCGTTGTGGCGATAACGCAGCTCACCATTTTACGCAGATGCGTTTTCCATTTCATTTTTTGGTCAAACTGCACGGACTTATAAACCTTGCGATGCTGTAAAGGTCCTCCTTTACAGCCTTTAATTTACAAATTGAGGAACCAAGAAAGACATGGATCTAGATCGTAGGCCACGTACGTATAAGCACTATGACCATCTGACAAAACCGCAACCGACAACGATGAAGAAAATCATATGTCGGGTAGTCATCCTCTAGAAATAAGTGCTCAGGTGAATGAACTGCTTTTCGAAGATGGGAACTTTTGGGAAGCAGGAATTCTAAAATTCTATGATGTGATGTTGAACCAAGCAATCAATTCTATTTCTATTCTATTTTCAGTTATTTACACGGAAATTATGCGTCATAAAATCAAGCTTTTGGAATGTTTACAATATGCTACACCTGCCAAAGTGCTTGCGTGACTTGCAAGTGCAGAACCATTTTGTACATCACACACTAATTTATGCTAACGTTTTTACGACAAATATTTACGATAACATGGAATTTTATGGACATTGCTTCATAAAGCTGTTTGGGACTTAGCGAATAAAAACACCTGAAAAGTCTCTAAATAAACTCAGATGATGCTTAAGATGAATGAGTTACCTAAAGTAAAAGTTTAAAATTAGACTGAGAAATAAATAAGTTTATACATATCCATGAAATGTACATTACTACCTATTGTTAATTTGAAAGATTCCACGCGATTAGGTACTAAACGAATCTGGAGGACTTATTCTATTTACCTACTTACAAGAAACTTAAAAGTAGGACAGTCAGTGCTGCTTAATAAACAGTGTAACTTAATTACGAACTATTGTGATAAAAATGTGTTACAACCAGTTTGCGAAGTGGTACAGAATGACGTGGAGTGCATTATCGGACGGCCTCAATAAAAGTCCTTGTTCATCCATGGCTGCAGCCTCGCAAGGTTGGCGGGGTTGATACGTCAGAAGCATCGGCACATTCACGACGGAAATGGAATTAAATGGAATATTTACTGAGCTTCTTAATTTGTCCATACCATGTCGGACTCATTTTGCGTTGTCCTGAAAACGACAGCTATTGCGCAACCAAAACCTATGAAACGTAAATCACACATTTGTGCAAGACCACATTTATTTCTGCCAAAATCTACGCAGCTACCTGCAGATAAAACTTGTTATTGTAAACCCACATTCTAATAAGAACATGACACATTTATGTTGAAATAGATTACAGTAATCGTACACGCCAATCTTGAATTATCTGCCAGCTTTTTATCACAGTCAACTAGCAGGATTTACTGTTTCACTACATCTAAGAACCGTGTGGAATGTGGATTAACTGATGCGTTCACGTATTTAGGTTACCTACTAGTCTGTGTAAATGCAGTAGTCTAGAATGACATAGGAAATTAGTAAAAAGTTATAGAAAGAAACTATTATTTTGACGTTCGATTTACTTTGCCTCACATCACCAGAAAAATATTTAGATGAACTTGCCTCTGTGTGATTCGGCCCATGATTTACGCAAAGCAGACTTGTTATTACGAATTTAATTAAATTCCCCACTGTACAAGAGTTATGTGAATAGGTGTTCATTCATTTCGCGGTTGATGTGCCAACACAGACATATCTAGCACATATCTCATTTCACGTCTTTGGTCGGTACCGCATGCGTCAGGCGTCGGCAGTCAGAGCATGTTCATTCCCAATTAAAGTAAATATTCACACTAAAATGGTAACCGCTATTTTCATTACAATAGTTAAGTAAATAAGTAATTGATATCAACATTCTGGAATGCATGTTTGTTAAATCATAGTGCATAGCTTAGCATTTCTTTTTCCATTTTGCGGAAGACTCACAAGAGACGACCAAATATTTACCAACCTGAACGATTTTGGTATGGAATAAAAATATATAAAATAGAACTTCCTTTTTGAAGTCGGTTAAAAATACGTTCGTACCTCTGTAATATCGAGAAAAAAGGTTTTTTCGAGAACATTCGATCCGTTCTTACTCATAAAATGGCCGAAATGAAGGTGACGCCATTCTACAGCCGACCCTAACGTCTTGTCCAATTTTGATAGTAAACCATGCGTCATTATTGATTCATCGCACTTTAAGTACAGAAGCAATTTACTTTCCTTCACTATCGAGAAAGGATATGAGTCATTAAACGACGTAGAAAAAAGTAAAGCGTTGACTAACAGGCCGACCATCTGTCCATGTCGACAAAATAAAATCAACATTCTATTGTAAACTGTACATTACACGATCGACGGATCGTGTCGGGTCATGGAGCTTACCCGACCCGAGCCATATATGGCCAACAGTACGAGACCGTACGAAGCAATACTTGGCGCCATAAAAAAATGTTACAACGCATGCACGCCATATGGTCCGAGTTTCCAAAATGTCAGCCAAAAATATTTTTGTTTTTAATCACCCTCAATCTGAAGTGAGAGATGTTTTCAGAGATAAATTACTCGCCAGATGGTTAATAAATCATACTCACCTACCTACTTTAAATTCACATATAAACTCTTGTCTACGAGAATGGTTCTACGTCGACGTAACGACCACCATTTTGGCACTGTTTAATTGTTGTCTGAGAGCATTTCTCTCGTGCATTGTTATGCAAAATCGATTGAGTAACATCAAAAAATTCGCCAGCATTCGGGGGATCGATACTCGCGATTTAATGGGTGTTGTCTGCCGTACATTTGGTGGGGGAGCGTACAGTGAACCGGTGAGTCATGCGATGCACGTCTCGTCGTCGGTCGCCGGTCGCCTGACGACGCCGTGGACTGGCTACACCGTAGAAAGTTTAAAGTTATTAAAATTTCACCGTAAGCAGATAGCTGGCCTCGACACGTACCGTTTTTGCTGATTTACAATTGCGAGCCCCGCTCATCATGTTGCGATTGCGGTGGAAATGGAATGTTATCTCGGGAATTATTGCAAGATAAACTGTTTTACTTGAAAACTTTATCGTAAAAGTCCATTGGAAAGTTAAGCTCGCCGACGGAAAGTGTTCCAGAGTGTGGTAGAGTAAATAAGTACCTCGATAAGCTATCAGAGGTTCACCTAAATGTTGTTCCACAAGTAATTACGGATGAGTTTGTAAATAACGATTCATCAGATGACTTAGGTACAAAATATGATTGTCCTTATTACGAGAATAAATAAGTTACTCAAGTACTTCAAAAGTAAACGTGATAAATAAGTAAGGCGCGCGTAGAAGCTGCCATCTTGTTTCCACTTTACATGAAAACGTTTGTAGCTCAGAGTTTCAGTCGGAACTAATTAGGAACAACATCTTGACTGGAATAAACGATTCAGGAGGAATTCCGCAGTAAATTAGATTTGGAAACTTGCGTCCTCATCATGAATGTGGAAAATAAGGAAAAATGCATGAGGGAGGACTTGAACGCGGCCACACCCAACGCTATTAATGTGGCCAAATAGCTTGTAAATAAGGTCTAACAATAGTAGAACTGTTGACACGAAAAGAAGGAGATGAACCGCATCAGGTTTCAAAAAGACGGTTATCACTTCGAGAATTGAAAGTCCTTTAGAATAGGCTAGAGAAGAACTTAGTAGGTACACCAGTGACCGACTTCCCTCAAATTGAAATAAGTCTTATACCTACTTGTTCCAAACAACAAATCACATGCTGTTTTGAATTGCATTCAATATGCATTGGTCTAATAAGGACTATTAGATGTCACGAATGCCGCATAGAAGCCGCAGCTCGACCTTGTGGCTATTTATAAAGAGAACATTCCCAGCTTCATGTGCGTTAGGCGAGACATCTGTTTGCAAGCCGGCAACCTTGGTACAGACGCCCATACATGGACAAGTGCAGCACACTTTCCACCAAGTAAGGCTGATTTACGAGATCCAGGTCGCCATTTGACGCTTCAAACCTTCCATTGTATTTTGTTTTGTTAGTCGTTAAACGGTTTTATGATTCACTTTGCTGTAAGTTTGTTTTTGTTCGAAGTCTCTAGTTTCTATCTGGTATATGTCAGTCGCGCTTTTGCCGCTAAATTAGTAACCGTCTGCTATTTCAAAAATAGGAATGTGAACACGGTTAGTGTAAATATTGATAGGTAAATTCGGGCGTGGTCAATGTCCCGATACGCGCTAAAATTCTCCGAAATCGATAAGATTTTAAATCGGTTTTAATAGCGAACATCCTTGGTGTAATGTGTCAACATTCGATTACAATTTCTAGAACGCAATCAGCTGTATGAGTAAACAAATGTATTTTCGATTGTTTATCAATAATAATGATTAATGTTATGAAGTGCACCTACTTGTAATGACTGATAATATAGAGTAGTAACACAAAGGGCGAACATTACTAATTTAACAATGAAAATTAATATTTAAATCGCGTGTAAACTCGTTTCTTGGTCGTAAACGTCCTATTAGCTTTTGATATGTAGGTTTCACGTAAATCACTGGTAGGTAGCGACTGTAGCCTAGGGGTGAAAAGGTTGGGCTAGCAATCAGAAGGTCCCAGGTTCGATCCCCGGTGGGGCATGCACCAATGGATGCATTTTGATCTATGTGCATAATTTACAGTTCGCTGACGGTGAGGGAAAACATCGTGAGGAAACCTACCTATCCCTCGGGATTAGGTAATAGTCAGTTCCTGTATACACGGCGACAAGGTTCACCACCTGTCACGTTGGGTTCTGAGTATCTGGTGAAACGTGGGCTTTGAGTTGGTTAATACCTCCACAATGTGGTGGTGTATGTCCACTCAAGCCTCTGACTACCTCCGAATGGGGATAAAAGTCGTGACGTTACACACACGTAAATCACTGGAAAATGTAAAAGCGAAGAAGTGCCGAGTTGTAAAGCGCATCCGCGTCATATAGCCAGTGCCAAAAGGCCCGCCCTTGGGAAAGAGTAATCGGTGCAAAAGTTCATAATACGCCAAGCTGAGCGTGGGATGACAACAACGCAATATTTCGAGATAGATACCTAGTCCATACCTAATGAGCAGATTAGAGGTTAAAAACAACAAAACATCAACAATGTACAGCAAAATTCCTGCAGTTTAAAGGTTCTATTTTCATTAGAAAACAAGAGAAGAAACTGTGAAAAAGTGATCCTACTTATAATAGGGTTCCCTTTTTTCCTTATGAGGTACGGGAACCTAAAAATCACCAAGTTTCATTGGAATTTTACTTATTAGTTATTTAACAATCGAAACCAATGCCCAAAATTCCTAAAACAGCTGTTTACATTGTGCCTGCAGCTGTTAATTTTAAATAAATCAAAGATATATTTAGTTTTGTTAGACAACATTACTGCACAAATCGAATATATGCTTGTTTTATACTATTTTGCGAATATTTGTTTTCTAAAACCACAAATATCGTGTTCCATATTTGTGCTACAATCTATAACCACACAATTCTCGGAAACGCGACTGTGTTTTGAAGCAAAACTGAGCAAACAATGTGGACAGGCAAGAAGTTAAGCAAATATTACTGTTGACAATAACAGGTAACTGAAAACATTGCCTCTGCAGCTGGGGCATTTAATGCGAAATAATTTGGCGTATTTTACCGAACTATTGGTTATACGAATGTTATAAGTAATGTGCGATTAAACCACACGAAGTTATGATTACAATAAGGGTCTGTTTCAGACTCATCAGATAACTTTTATCCACCAAACAAAGAAGTTCTAACGAATATCTGGTATAATAACGTCGTATTTGGTGGATAAAAGTTATCTGACGACAGGTCGTTAGTAACAAAAATAATTCTTGGACTAACAAAGCTATCTCCTCTCGCAGACTCCAATCTAATGTCGTGGCACGAGTTCTAGGTACATGTCATACATAATGAATAGTTACTTCAGTTCTATATCAGTCTCTGCACCACAATATCTATTTTCTCGGTGGTATCATCGTCCATAATACAACCGCCAACGCGGTTCGTTGCTCCAAATTATATTTGCATCCAAACAAACAACTCCAGAAAACAGCTGTAGTAGTCTCGCGATTGGCTGGAGACCTGTTTATTTCCATGAATACAGTAATAAAGTTGGCATTGGTAGCCAAAATACTTGTTATTTTGGCAATAGCAAGATAAGATACTCCGAATATGTGATAGCCTTTTCATTAAAGTCGGTGGTACCATAGGCGCCTCTGAACGGGATAACATGTTGTTCAGATTGCTAATATTAATCTTCAGTTCTATTTATCACGAAAATCTAATTAACGTATTCTACGTATAAGGAACGATTTACGGCTATGATTCTAAAATAACAATATAATGAAAGAATATGCTAACAAATTCTGAAAGTTGTGTTTTTAACATTAAAGACAAATTTAGTAACGGTGAGTCAGGGTAAAAGATTTTAATAAAAACATGTCGCCATCATGACCATTTCCTGCGAAACAAGTAATACCAACCTTGAAACACGTAATTTTAATATGAATAGAATACACCATAGACACACGTAATGATGTACAAGACAATCACATTCCCCTCCTTATCATAATCGACTAAACAATCGATATGGACCATTGTCTCCGCCATTGTTACGTGGAGTCGTGAGTCATGCGGATCCTTCAATCAGTTCTCTTATTATACTATGCCAAGGCGGGCCACGTTTTACAAACCAGCCCGGTAATAGTACTACGGCATTGCGTAGGGCTGTGGCCCGTGAAAATTAACTTACAAGTGCTTTAGTTTGTTCACGGATTTCGTTAAGGTCGCTCAACTTGTGATGTTTGTATAACTTTGTAGCTGTAGGTTCAAGTTTATTTTCCCTTTATCCTCAAGTAGGCAAAGTTGTGACTGGGAAGCTAATTCGGATTTTATTTAAAATAAAATTACTTAACTATTTTGTAGTTTGTTATTTATTTATTTATTTAATGTATCCTAAACCAGGAAAATTTTCCAAGACACTAACCAAATTTCATAAAATGTACTGCATTTAAACATTTGAACGATCGTTTGGCCACCCTAGTGACGCAGAAGGACGTGAAGATATTACCAGGATAGAGGAAAAACATATAATCACGCTATTATTAACATTGTCATAAATGTAATTTTTCCGTACCTATAACCTAAACTTACATGATTTTATTATTACGCTCACACTTGCCTTTATCCAATAAAGGTAGGTAGGTAAACCAAAATTGTATTTTAGCTTGACTCATATTTTTTATCCCACTAATATTATAAATGAGAAAGTTTGGATGGATGGATGGATGGATACCTATATAGATAGATGGATGGTTGGATGTTTGTTACTCAATCACGCCAGAACGGCTGAACGGATCTGGTTGGAATTTGGCACAGAGATAGATTATAGTCTGGAATAGCACATAGGCTACTTTTATCCCGGTAAAAAGTATGGTTCCCGTGGGATAAATTATGCGCGGAGGAAGTCGCGGGCAAAAGCTAGTTTAATATAAAAATTATCGTTAGAGAAAATTAACTAGGATTTAAAAATCCAATAGGTAGATACTACTATACTTATTATCCAAATATTTTTTCATAAATAAACACAATACTAACTCGGTATAATTTATAGTGTGTCAGTGAGTTTACCCCTCGTGGCAAGGGCATCATGGCGTCCCGTCCCCTCCAGCCAAGGACGTGCCATGTTCCTATTTGTCTAACGCCAAATATAAATAGAAATACTGACGCACCCACGTACGACATAACGAAGATGGAACAACTCAATAATAAGCTGGCATTTCTCGGGGGTAGAAACTTAAATTATGATAAATATAACTACCTACCCATATAATTTATAAAGTAGTACGGTGGGTAAAAATATCGAAAATTCGAATTACTCGTTATTAAGTAAAGAGAAAATAATCATGTTACCTACCTACTTATCTCGATTTTAAAATATCAACATTAAAATTTTAATAAAGTAAGTATTTAATTAAAGAAACAAAATAGGTATGTATTTTCCATAAACTAGTTTTTTTTCTAATAAGTCCGCAACACGTAATCGAATAAAATGTAAATGTCCGGTCATTGACCCCAGCTATAGAACGTAATAATCAAAAGATACGTCTCAAATTTTATGGAGCGTCAAGTTAGCCACGGCGTTGCTTGCTCGCAATTAAGACATTTTCAAGTGAGATGATCACGGATGGGTGAAGAAAACACCACGCTCAGTGTTGATGCGCCACATTTTTACACGATCTAAATCCTTCGGTGTGCATCGAGATAATTAAAAATTTCAGCTACAAATTAATTAACATTATTAGATGAATAAAACGGAATAAACTGCGCACGACTATTTTAAAACATTTTATAAATGATAATTCACGTCTTCTAACTTGCCGGAGCATTAGAAATTTATATTATGCAGCTGCTCGACCGACTCCCCAACCCCAGTTATGTGCGAATATAGCATTAGGTAGATAAACTTTTTTATTATTCTGGTCTGCTATCGAGGCAGTTGCCCCTCAGCATTTATTGATCCATAAACCAACATAGGGTACCTAGGAGGGCTTCACAATACAACATTTGAAGAAAACCTATGGCGTAAAGGTTGCCACATTTGCATAAATACCTTGTTCATCCTATTGGGAACTCGGGTATCTTTTCAACTCTTTCATGTAGTTTCTCTCGTAATTAACGATTCGTAATTGATGATCGACCTACATGAGCTTATTTTCACTAAATGTGACCATCAAGATGTTATATTACTGTGTTTATTATGTTCATCTTGCACGATTTGTAACTAATTTGATTAATGCCCTAGCAGACAACCCTAAACAGTTAGGCATTAGGGGTGCGTGGGGTCGCTTGGTCTCCGGCCAATCGATTCACGTATTCGGGAAGTTATTCCGCCTCTTTCCCGCAAACAAGTCTGGCTCCCTATTTCTGCCTCCCTCGCCCATGAGCCAGTGTCCTCGTGCAGATTTCATTACCAACATACAACTTGCATCAGAATATCGTATAGCGAGCGACGAAGCCACGACTGAGGAAATATTTGTAGCCGCCTGCCGATAGCTAATGAATCATTTACAATCGTTCGATATTAAACGCGTCAACAGGAAAATAATTCTTTGGAATAATAACCATTTAGTTCAGCATTATGAATTATTAAATACATTGTTTTAAACTAAATCTTATCAGTTTGAAATAAATTAAGTAACAAATGGATAAAATCCAGTGGTTTACTGGCTTGTGCGCTAATTATAGATTTCGTGAATGATTACCGTTCAATAATCTATGAAGCGTGAAAGCGGCGAAAGTTCAACACGACTTACACGAACCGGTTTAACTCTTTTGTAAATCTACAGTATGTGCTATATGATGAAATGTTCAATAAACGAAAAGGGTACATATTTCCAGACTACTGTAACAGCGAAATAATATGCTCTATGCTTGATATCCAAATGAGTAACAAAAATGTCTAGTTCTCCTTATCGTTCATAATCAAATCTAATCAATTTCGCATTAACAAAAGTGACTGATCCGATACAAACAACGCATGTTAATCAGAAGATAAAGCAACAAGAAAATAATGACTAATCGCTAAATACTAACAAAGTAAACCAATCTCAAAACTATATTCTTATGTGGGAGTTGAAACGAAATGAATTTAGATCTGACGAATTATAATTTAGTACAGTAAGACTATGGATTGGAGTGAAATGAGCGAGACTGTTGTCCTGCTGTAGGATAATATAAGATAATTTAAAAACACAGAGAGGCGACGATGTATGACAACTATCATAATCTCTCATTAAAACAGATAGGAGAGTAATAAACCCCACATAACCGCTCACAAATGAGATATTAGACTGTACAACTCCAAAAGCATAATCCGTTTATTACATATTCAAAACATGAACCGTCATGAGTGGTGTCACCCATGTGGTGTGCATTAGTCAGATATCTATTTATAGTGGCCGGCTGATACAAAACTTGGGTTCGTTAACACCACTTCAATGGCGACTGTTAAGTCGCTAAAGGGCTATTGTAACGATAAATCAAGATGACGAATATTAAATGCTACCGCATTGCAGCATAGAAAACCTTCAAAGCGTAGTATTTGAAATAATGATAGCATGACTTCGTGAGTCTATCTCAGTTCTTGGCACTGGCCTCAACATACACGCCACTGAACCCGATCTTTAAATTATGAAGCCATGACTTAATAAATCAAATCTGATTCTCCCAAAATCCATAAGTCACGGTAGCTTAATTTTATGCTAGTCATGACCAAAATGCATAATTTTGGAGAATCTAAAAAGCTCTAAGTTGAACGACACCGCTCGTTAGCGCAACACAGTAATTGTATTTATTAACATAATATATCGCATGACGTTAAACGAACCATAACGGAACGGTTAATTCGGGTTTTTTCACAAACTTCTTTTTTCCTATTTTAGAAAACGGTGCACGAAAAACAATTAACAAATATGCTTCCTCTTGACATAACTCATAGAAAAAGCCTGTAATTAAGCGTCGGAATGAACTCGTTTTGACTGAGAACAAATTATTTTATGACACTTTCCCCTGCCGAAGTCACCCTTTGGAATGCGAGAATTGCGAGAGAGAGAATCCTTTGTCAGACTAAAGATCGTTCGTGACGTCATTCACTAGGTTTCCGTATTTTTGGCCGAAACGCATAATATACAAGTGTACGTGCTATATCTATTTTCACAAATGGAATCTGATTTATCACCGGAAGGAGAGATAAACGTCAACAAAAAAGAAAACAAAAAACGCTTATTTCTATTGTATTCAAGTTCAAAGATGGAACAATCGGACTAAAATGAACCATTGTGGGTAGGAAGGAAAAAATATGTTTTTAACGAGCCTCTTAGGAATAAGCGATGGTAATATGAATAAAATCACACGTAAAATTTTATAGGGAATGCAATTATCGATAGCAATGCACGCCGGCTGCATACAGTGACAAATAATCGGATAAAAATGCACCACCGCGCACGACTGAGCAGTATCGCGAGAAAAACATGAAGTATGAAGTCATGCAACCGCTCCCATTCGGACTAACGAACGATAATTCCGTTAATCGACAAAAGAAATGCGATTCCAACTCGATTTGGGTTCGGAATCAAATGGAATTCCTGATCAATGAGTTTGTATGCAACCCCGGCAGCCGACATCCGATCGCCGGTTCCCGAGGGAGCACACCGTTCGATATCAGGAAATACAACTTTAAATTACACTTTAGTTACAGTTACTTTAAGTGTTCAGAGCAAGTAGCTAGAATTGGGAATATTAAAACGAAATTCTGGTTAATATTACAACTCACCAAGTGTTGTTTGATGTGGAAAAAGGAATTCGACTTTCGTGCACTGTGTAGCGACGTCCAAATGCGACTGAGAGCGTCGCCGGCAGATAGGACAGAAGTTGGCCGCGTGCGTGCGGCGGGCGGGCGGTGGGTGCGTCGGGGGTGGCGGTGCCGTAGCTAAATACAATACTACGAATGATTCAAGCCTTTTGGAAATATGCGTGCGATGACGTCATTGGTTCAATTAAATCAATTATTTGTTTTACCTGTGTATTCAAATCTAACTGCTGTTTATTATGAAGTATATTTTTGTCCTGCACCACGGTTGCCAAGTAGGATTAACACAGCCGACATCTAGTCTTGTTTATTGGAAGCATCTTACCAAGCACCCTGAAAGTTGGCCTTGGGAGTATGGTATACCGCTGATACTAGTCAGAAGGTCGAAGTCAGAATATCGAAGGTCTACGAATGTGGGCGGTCGACTAGGCTAACACGTGCGTTACGTGCGTGCCACATTTCCAATAGGCTGTATAAGCTCTTTAATGGGTGCGTCTACAAGAGGCGAGCGGCGAGTCCGAGCAATCAATTTATGACATTGACTACGTGGTAGGAGTCAAAACTGATCTGAACTGACATTTAGACGCACCCATTGGCCACATAGGTACACGTATAGCGTGATATGTAGCATAGTAATATCGAATAAATAAGGGCTCCGTTGGACCCTTCGGTACGGAACCCTAAAAATGTACTTACCCACTGCACGGCGAGACACGTGAATCATCACAATGGGTGGGGCTCGAGGGTCGTGTGCGCCGCTACTTATTTAAAAAAGTTTTTTTTTTACCAGTTTTCACTGGACGGAATTAAGAGATGACGGTGCCACAAATTTTAATGATATTTGTATATTTTCAAGTTTATGTTATGTGGTAGGCACTAGGTAGACACATATTAACGGGCTAGGAGATAGACAAGTAAGAAAAAAACAATTTTCTTTACATTTCGGGTCTCTTCGCTGCAGTGTATTAGTGGTTCGCACCTTCTTCGGTTGATTAAATGGGTCTATTTTCAGAAAAATACAGTTTAAAAATGTGGAGGCCAGTAGAAACTTATGACAGATGGCGTTAGCATAGCTTTCACCTGTCAAACTATTGGTTCGTTCAAGCAGTTCTTTGTTCCCCATTTCTTTTTTAATTACGCAGCATCTTTAAGAAACTGTCGTACTGTACTTACGTTAATTTCCCTGCAAAAGGGCACTTCACACAACATTGGCATTGCGAAAATCAATAAACATAAAAAAATTATACCTACACTAGCGCTCATTGCCAACCCCATTTGGGAGTCTAACCCAAACACCATAATAGCAGGTAGTATAATGAATAGTGTATCGTATCTTACTCATATTACTAAATGCATCTCAAAGTTGAGATCGATCTTAAGATTCAGTTTCAGAGTTTGGCGTTTAATGTATGGAATATCTGTCAAAAACAGCGTCTTAAGATCGATCTCAACTTTGAGATGCATTTATTAATACGAGCCTTGTGTATTGTGAGATGTATTAAAGGGTAATAAAGTAAAAGACAAAATTCCTGAAAAGAAAAAGTTTATTGTTAATTTTTTGTAAAAATCTTTTTTCATATGATGTGTCGATTTCTCTTTTTCGATATCTTATTTTTTTTTTCAAATATGTTAAAAGTACAAAGTGAACATTTAAACTACCTATCCTAGTATCGATACAATAAGCAACGGAGATCGTATTAAAACTTTTACAATTTAATAACTTATATTTTTATTTTCAAATAAATTCCTCTACGTATAACAAGATATAAACAAAATAGATCCTCTGTCCGGTAGGAAGGGTGGTGGGTTAGATATAGTGAAAGGATAAACGCAAAATAGCATTTTTATAAATTAAACTAACCATAACTTAATGCTCTCGTGTACATTATAAAGGCGATTCTACATCATATACACATTTTAATAATTAATTGAAGTTTGTTGTCCACATATTAAAATTAAAGGTGTCTATGACACGAAGTCTGGGATATACGACCAATTGACTTATGAGCCTATTAAAATATCCTGTTATTAATTTCGCCAGACTTACTTATCGAGTAGACCCAATATAGAGCGCGATTCATGAGTAGGTCCCATACCTACAATAGATTGAAAATGTTCCTAGTCCCATCCCATGACATCCATTACGATTTTCATGAACATTCTGTAGAACATTTTTCGTAGACTTAGATACCTCATGATCTGTCTAAGCCCATTTAAAATCTGTTATTGAACTATACGATGTATGAATCGATATCCTAATTATAACTGGGCGATATCCTTTATTCTGCAAATATCGCTACAATGCGAACTATGCTTTATAACAGCATCAGAAATATAAGGAATACCATTCTAATAATAAACTATAAACGTAAGGCACTTTTACTCGCATACTTATTCATTTTTTTCTGAACACACACCAACATTCCCTCAACTGATATACACCTTTAAGGTAATACTTTCAATCCGAGTGGCATATTTTATATGAAGCAATCATTCCACCTTTATACCATGAGCATTCTTGTCCATACTTCAAGCAACCATCCACACTTAATAGGTAAAGAAAAAATTAAATTAAAATAGGTGATGTTGAATAAAAAAAAAACATACTTAATTTAAAAGTGAGAAAAGACAGCAATGACATATACTTCATTTATGTCCCATATAAAGAACTTAAGATTGTTTATATTTTTATGTCCCTTATGAAGAACTTTTTTTTTTAATATATCAAATAAGCTAACCCTGGTTGTTATAAAGATCGCTTACTCAATACGTTTATGAGCACTTATATCGAACTTCGCGTCAGTTAAACTAAAAAAAAACCGTTGTACCTACGCAGCAACTAAAACTAACTTTATCCTTGCTTGTTATATATCTACAATAAGCTTTTAACAATAAAATATAACATGTGCAATAACTATTTTTAAAACTAAAGTTTGCATGGACGCCGTGTGGCCGACGCAAAACTATAAGCGGTCACCGGTGACCGCCGCGCTCGAAGGCGTTTTAATTTGGTAATATATTGAAAACTAACAAAATATATGATTGGCTGTGAATATGACATACTATTAAGGGTGGAGACAGACTTAAACCGAATCCCGAGCAAAACAATGAAGGATCACCAAAAACACTTAAAATCGGGAAAAAATATGAAAATTCACTGTTCTGGCCATAATAAGGTTCAAGTATGTCTCCGACCTAATGTTTTAGGTAAGTTAAGTCACAAATAAGCCTACATGTTTTTTTTAATATAGATAACTAAAACCTATAGAAACAGCCTAAAAAATAAAAATTACCTTTCTAATCCTTGTATGAACTGAATACGAATTCTAAACCTAGGTACTCTACGAATTTAATATAAATTGTATATATTACTCTCTTCGGTGGACTACGCGTCTTTATTTACAAAAAATATATACAATATTTCTTCAATTTTACCGCCGGAGGGCGCAAGTGGCCAACAACAAAATGAAATTAATGTATTTTTTAATAATTTAGGATATTATGGGGATGATGACAATAGAAGCAAAAAATATGTTCTTAACTATTCCAAAACGATACTTTGGGAGTAATTTCAATACTCTATCGGCCTAAAACGAAACGTTTCTCAAATATTTATGCCACATTTAACTTCACTTCTCTTAAAAAAAAAAGCTTCAATCGTCTTTAGTTGATAATTTTGCCAACAAAAGATTTTGATAGCTGTTTGTTGGAGGAAAATTTTTTTTTGCCGCGTTAAAATTAAGCAGCTTTCAAACTTGAGTTAAGTTTCAGTATTCCGCGGTATATCATTAGCCCCATCAGTTATATCCAGCTGCCGGACATATGGTTATGTAAAATACATATTTATAACCTAAGAGTAAGTACCTAAATAATAATATATTCTTTCGTTTCGTTAGTAGTGGTCGACCGTTGTCGGGGCTTAAAGACTACGCGATAATAATATGATTAGAACTTTAAATCGGACAAATTGTATGATTTATACACTAATATCATTAAACAGGACTCTTATTTTTTATATGTTTGTACCTACAAGTATTGATATTTAACAGATTTCGCAGTTAACATTTCTATTTGACTAGACAGATTAATCGAATTTCTTTTTGCTTTTTTTAATATTTGCAAAATCAATCCCAGATATTTTTTGTTTAGAATCACATTCATTCATCACCTATTGTTTCCCGGCATTAATTGCATCTTAGCCTTAAAATGCTTAATTATACTCCGATGTTTAGTAAATCAGAATCATGGGAGGATTAAAATCATCATTGAATTGTCGGGTCGATCACTATAGCAGCTCAATGACAATGGCAGTTCAATGGCTAATCGACGTAGGCCCCTGGAGACACGGGCCGTGCCCTAATTAAACCCGATGATGCGACCGTCGCAAGTTTGTGCGAATGTTTAGTATTGAAATGACATTAACATCCTCGAATGTCAACTAATGTCACGACAGTACAAAATATCGCTCGAACTGGCGACGATCGCGTCATTGCGTTGTATTTGGACAACACCTGGCGCATAATCAAGCAGATTTAAGACGCATATACTCACATAACAACCGCTTTCAACACATTACTGACCCTGCAATTGCATACCGGACACCTCTTCGCCTTCGCCCATACCTTCACAGCGCATTTGTAGCAGCAGCATATATGAGCTATCCGTCCATGCACGAACACACCCGACTTCGGCTCGGACACGCATATCACGCACAAATCTTTCGAGTCCAAACTCTTCAAACTGTTCGCTATCATCTTTTTGGGTATCGTCAAAGGGTCTATCGTGCCTATAGTTATCGCGGGATCGCTGACTGTTTTGACTATGGGTTTGACATCGTCCTCTGAGTCGGAGTCCGTTTGGGATAGCCGTTGGCGTTTTGTCCTACGGTCGAGGGACTCGGCGCGGCGTTTGTGGGACATACCTAGGCTGGCGGGGTGGGAGGGGCCCGGCTCTGTGTCCTGGCTGCAGGTGGTGAGCGTGTCCACGCCCGAGTCCTGGGACAGGGTCACGGGAACCTCCTGTATGCTAATGCTATCCGTTTTGGTCGGCCTCTTGCGCTTGCGTTTCGGCCTTGGCGGGAAGAAGCTTTTTCGTACCTGGAAATAGGATTCGGTAGTGTTAAATTAGTGAATGTTAAGTTATATAGTTTGTTAATTACTTATGAAAAACTGTTTTAATATCGTAAACGTGGGCGGGTGATATTTTTGTGGCTATATTTATCTATCTGCTTATCGCGACTTCAGCAAAATACACAATTTTTACAGCTAAAAAAACAACATTCAGAACGTTTTATATTCGTTTGATAATTCAGCAGTTGACAGATAATGTCAGCCCAGTCCGATCCAGCGACGTCTGGTGAGCAAGGTGAAAATGGTCTACATTATGGTTTTCTAAAGTGGATAGTCACCCTAATGTTTTATGGTTTGTTGAAGCTATGCGTATTAAACTAGTTCAGGCAATACGTTTAAACAAGAAGTGCTGAAAATGTGTTGCCTTCATCTAATAAATACAGTCACCCAAATGAGATTTTTTTCGGTGATATTACAAAAAAGTTGAACTCTTTTCGAATACGTATCTAGTAAAATGTTCCTTGTAAATTATGACATAACTTGTGTTTAACTTTTTCGTTATTTGATACTGGGGTAATACCTACTTAAGGGTGGGCCATATAGTCGATCTCAAGATTGAGATCGATCTCTAGTTTGAGATGCATTTATTAATACGGGCATTTAAGGCAGTAGTAGGTATGTACCTTGTAGCAGCGGTGGCAGTATCTGTAGAGCGGGTTGTCGTTGTCGGCGCGGCACTGCGCGCAGCGCCAGAAGTCGTGCAGGTCGGCCTCGCTGTCGCTGGCGGCGGCGTCGCTGGCGCTGCCCGTCTGCTCGCCGTCCGCCAGCACCGACCGCTCGTCTCCCGCCGACACCTCCACCACTTTTGTGGCTATTATGTCGTTCTGGAAATACAATTCGAATGTTAGAACATTCATCCACGGAACGGCTTCGGCTACACAAAACAAACGGAACTGAGGGGTAGCCAAGTGGCATGAACGCTAATCGAATAGAATGGAATAAACTTCAAAATGTATGGAAATGGCAAACGGTGCTATGTATATCAACAACAAGTCGCTATGAAGATCTCGCTTGAGATCACGTCACTTATGTCATTTCCATAGATGAAGCGCAAGAATCTTTTAATAGAGGATAGACAAGTTGAGTTTTTGGTTAAGAAGAAATTCAACTTTATTCTGCTGCCTTAAGGTCTATTATACCTTGACAATTCCTAGACAGAAAAAACGAGCCGAGTGAGAGGCCCTAGTTGGGACTGTGTCCCTCTCATTTCGAGTTGCCATGTCACAATCACTACCCAACGATAATATTATTTTGGCATGGCAACTCGAAATGAGAGGGACACGGTCCCAACTAGGGCCTCTCGATCGGCTCGTTTTTTGTGCAGTAGTGAACAGTCCAGTATGTATTTACGTTCGTGATGAAGCGTTAGCGAATTTGTAGACGTCTGCCACTTGTCTAGCCCTTCTGGTTAGTAATTGAAGTTACTAACTAGTAACGCGTGACTTCTACAGAGGCACTCAAAAGGAACGCGACCGGTTAGTAACTAACTAAACTCCATACAAGAAAAAAAAGTATGGGGTGCAGAAAAGTATCTCGAAAACAGCCGCGCGCGACCGGCATGTCGAGTCGCGCGCTGCTAATTATTAACCAGTTTCTTTTGAGTAGCGTCGTGGACGAATGGCCTTAGATTAGGTACCATCTACAAAAAATAACTGTCCAAGAATTAGTTGGAAACAGACCCTTGTCAGTAGCTGATGGAGCTTTCCCCATTTTTCTCTATCTAGGACAATTTATTTTACCTTATTATACTGTACTGATATGCTACTGTCTGAGACTTTGTTTTGCACATTTTTTGTATGCATGACAAAACTAAGCAGCTTTCGACTCAAATTCTAATAGTTTCTTCGTTTAGGCCTACGGGGGCACTTACTAATTGTCTTTTTTTTTTAAACTTAATTCTACCTCGGGATCGGAAACGCGGCCTCGACTGAGAATATCCGGCATTACAATGCTACCTTAATAGCATAGCAGCGATTCATTTTAGGTCTGAAATTGAGTCGCAGTAATTGATGATGGTAAGGGAGATATCAATATGCACTCACGTCGCTCTGGCTGGAGGTGTCGCCGTCGACGGGCCCGTCGTGGTCGTCGTCGTCGGTGACGGGCTCGTACTCCACGTACTCGCCGGTCGCGTCGCTCGCCTCGCTCGCCGCGTCCGTGTCGCTCGTGTCGCGCGCAATATCTACAACACACACACCGCACTTCAAACACTGCGCTTGCTATACCAAACCTTGGTCCTTTTCTTCGGCCGGCGATGTCACTTCTAGTCTATAGTCTAGTTGTATAGTCTTGTTTGTCTTTGATAGGTATTTTGTTTTTTTTTTAATGAAAGTGATAGGTAATTTTTTTTAAAGCATTTTTTTCACTGTATATTTTTTTACTTCTGAAACATCGTCATTCTTTTTGCACATTTTATATATTCCATTATCTGTAGCTTCCATTTCTGTTTATATTTTTTTATCCTTTTCTATCATTTTCATTCTTGTGAGTCTGTGTTTTGTGATTTGACTTCTTTTTGTATATTTTTTTAAATTGCCTTTCATACATACACATCTTATGCTATACATACATACACACAATCGAACAAAGCATGCAATAAGGTTGTGATAAATAGTGATGGGAAGGTGAAAAAGTAATATTTAACTCTGTAAGAAAACAGTGACGTTACATTATCCTTAAATTATTATTAAAAATGATTTCACAATAACATGCATGGTGTCATTAGCTCCATGTGTTAATTCGATGTGTAACTATCGCTTCCGACGACTATTCATCACAGCCTTCACTAGACAATATTTAATACAAGAATAACTATCAAACACAAAATATTGAACTAGTATTTCAAATTAGGGTTGCGTATAAAAAGTGCAAAACGCGAACGTGCAAAGTAAATAAGTGATTGATGAAGATGGAAAGCTATGTCTTCACCAGTGCGCTTTCATGTTCATCTTGCGTCTTCAACTTTCAAATCATCTCGCGTCAAGCGCTTGCAATATTGACTGCCTTAAGACGCATGCAGCTTAGTGTCTACACCTGTGCGTCCTGGTCGGTCGTCAAGATGAACAAGTGTAGCTATTTGTGCAGAATATTTAGTATTAACTGCAAGGAAAAAAACTCAAGAAAAAGACTATCTGGATAAACGATGTTTGGAGGACACGAAACAAACGAAAACATTCATCATTTCAATGTTTTAACTTCATCTTCCGCCATTAAGTATGTAAAGCGCACGGAATGTTGCACGCGAACCCACCGGTAGCGGATCAGCGTGCGCTACGGCGCTTCATGCATGCGTCAGACGAAAGCGCAAGATGAACGTGAAAGCGCACTGATGGAGACATAGCAGAACAGGATGGTTGATGCTAGGTGAATATTCTGTCACCCACTCATGACATAAGACCCTAATTTGAAATAAGCTACATGTGTCTATTACCACATTCAACTAAACTATCTAACATTTAAAATACAAATAAATACGTCGACAAACAAAACTATTACGATTATTTTGAACGCCGAGCCGCCGCGGTCACCGATGACCGACGACAAGCACTCAATGAGTTAAAATAATCTATCATTTACTTCTGGTTATATCATAGACAAAATAATCAGTATTTTAGAAAAAAATGCAATATAAAATAATGTATATTAGGTCCCTAATAAATAAAGCTGAACAATACATGGTGTGACAATAAATCTTTACTAATTTCAAATATTTTCCATAATCTTTGCATCTTACTTTTCTAATGTACAGTTAGCATAGTAAAAAGCAATACATAAAATGTAATCTATTTCGAAGTGGATATAACTAATGATTTTATGAAATAAGCCAGTTCCAGCCATCATCATCATGTCTTCAAGTCCCCTGGGTCCATTGCACCAGTACCCTGGCTCGTCGGTTCACCAGGGCCAGGGTCTGTTGCGGTTCAGACGCATCTGACAATCACCATTCAAATGTTAATGTTATTTCTTTGTATAACTAATACAATCTAAGTAGTTTTAAAAAGTCTGCATGCAGCAGGGTTGTTACGAAAAAATCACCTTGTTTTAAACAGTGTTTAAAACATATTTTAATCATTTAAAACATGTTTTAAACACGGTGATTTATTCCGTGATTTAAATCAATGTTTTAAACAATGATTTAAACACGTTTTAAACAGTTTTCATTTTAAATTTCCTGATTTTTTTGCAACTCTGGCATGCAGTATTATGTAATTATTTAAACTTATGAATATAATTGTGTGTATTAGCCCTTTCAAAACAGGTTAATGTAAAAAAATAACAAATATTCTAACTACACCATCATCACCAGCATTTCCCCGATGGTATTGGTCACAAGTTAAGGGGCTAGCCTGTTGCCAACATAATTAATTTAGTTGAAAATTTCAAATAAACATACAATAATTTGTTTGCAACCGACCAAGTACTTAAATTCATGTTGCAATAACTTTGGATGACAAATAACAATCCTGCAAAACGGAATGTTGGACATGAAGCCAAAATCCAGTTACTTATCATTAAATCTAGACATGACGGCTAGATCTCTGATTACGGAGCGTGACCAGACGCGGCGCATGCGGTATGCGGCATGCCTAATATGATGCGATGGACATTCGTGTTACAGGGTAGGATTACCATGAGCAGACTGACATTGTGACTCACAATGTAAGCAACTACCTACTTCGTTTACACAGTTAATTTACTGACTTTTGTAAATACCTACGCGCATATAAGGCTGACAACTGCAGGATTTTGAAATGTTTCTTGAAAAACATACATCACAATTTTTTTTATGGATACCTAGTGATTTCTTTATGGAGCAATTAGAATATCTTTGATGATATTTCATGGATCCAATGATAAACCAAATTATGTACACCAATATCTCGCATATAAAATAAAGTTTTTGATCCCCATGACAGAGTAAGATCGCGGGCCGGGCGTAATAGCGCCCGGACAAAAAAAAATATCTCGCATATTTGGCAGAACAGTGGCACCAATTTAAAATAAATAACTTTATTCATTTCCTGCTTGTGAACCAGTTGGTTCAGTTTCAAAACTTCCTTCCTGGTAGGGTTTTTTTTCCCGATTCTCACACACATCGGAGTTGGTAGGATCGGTCTGGTAGGATAGGAATTGCGATCGCAGTTCCCACCCAAGTTGTGTGCCAACATTCAAGTAAATTAAAAATCTTGGTAACATGAAATTTCCTTCGCGGGTAACAAAGTAATGCGAATGAACTTTCGTTAATTTCCAATTCTGTGCGCAAGTCAGGACAGGATCGCGCCGCTGCGGCGCGGGCGCAGCGCGTGACTCACGAGGAACTTCAAACAGGAACAACTTTGTACTATAGAAAAGACAGTTGACAGGCTCACAAACACGGGGGAAGCCCCATAAAATAAAAATTGTTCCTGTTCATACATGTTGGCGTACCTACACCATTTGATCTAGTAAAGACTAGTTTGAACTTGGGCCACTCGACTTACTGCGGCTATAAGGTCGCGGGTTCGATTCCCGAGCAAACTGCGTAAATTATCTTCTAATATATCTTCTTCTAGTGTTTGCTTACTTTTACTTACTACCCTCCTACGACTCTTCATTAACAAAAATTCAATAAACAATACCGACGACCGGTTGGCGCAGTGGTTTGAGCGTTGTCAGCTCGGCTCACTGCATCGGATGGTTGCGGGTTCGATTCCCGCCAAAGACAAATTTCGGAAACGGTCTTTCCATAATTTGCTCTGGTCTGGGTCTCACTGGGATCGCCCCCAGTCCATTATATGGTAGCCATAGTACAATCGTTGCTTAGTTTGGGACCATACAGTTGGTGTGTTTGTCTGGCGATATTAAATACGCTCTGATACTTTGATGCTGCCAATACCAAGAGGGTGTCCGTGATAAGACAAGAGCGTATTACAGTAATTAATGGTGATAAAGTCCGTCAGTCAGTACATTACACTATCTTGTTTGACTAATGAGTTTTTCAAAAATACCTACTTGGAGCAGGTCGGAACACGTTTTCTGACGCACCGCGTACTCATTGCGGGGAATGACTTGTCCAAAAAAAGCTTGAGCGCATCGAGGGAAACGAATTGTTTTAGTTTTAAATGTTGCTAGTTTAAAGGTAGGTATTATGAAATCGCTAGGTGTAGACCGCGACTTTGTCTGCATGGAACTTAATAAAAAAACATTTTTACGCTCATCTACCTACCTCCTTAGTGCGTATTTTTTTAGGGATAGTAAATCACTTGGTACATTCAGCATCAAAATTGATGAACATACTTGTTTTAAGACTAATAATGGATTGCACACAGATTTATTCTACTGAGTTAAACAATTTATAATGGATTGCACACAGATTTATTCTACTGAGTTAAACAATTTATTACTGTTTCTCTTTATACTGCTACAAAAATAGTACCTAAGTAAACTATACGTACAATGATTCTGAACAAATTCATATTTGGTAAAAATGTTTGGTAAGTATGTACCTATTATACATCATTTTTATTTAATTTAAACTTAAAAAAATCCGATTCCTAAACAGTTTGTTTAGGTCCTATGTACACCTCACATAATGTAATAATTTACTTGTTATTTTCCATATGGAAACAACAATGATGATTATTATAGAAGATGACACATGTATGTAAGTAGGTACATACTATATACTTCTATATTGTACCTACCCAAATACAGTCAGCTGCGTAAATATATTCAGGAGAAATATTTTACTTGGACATCACTTACCTATGTTCCGAGGTCTTTTATTATAAAATGATTGATTTAATGCTTTTCAGACACCATTTTCTATTACATATTAGAAATAGCCGGATGCTTTATAAGACTCAAAGGGCCAAAGAACAATTTTTAAAAGCAATATGTTACATAATAATTCTAATTAGGTAGGTAATATAAGAACTACATAAGTAATAATAAAGCTTAATAGCATGCAAAGAGTTTCTTCAACTCACCACAGTTTAAAAAAAAAGCAATAATTTAAAAACTTAAGAATTTAACTTCTCATTATTCTCATCTTTACAGGACATTCATATGAGGCAAACAATAATATTATACAATTTTATGAATACAACAAAATAAAAGCTTTTACAAAACAAGCACAAAAAAACATATAAACAATCAATATAGCATTAAATACAATAGATAACATAAATTGAAATTCTGCATTAACCCATGCAAGTTTAATTTAAATAAAACTTACCAGTTTCCTTTCCTTGGAGACTGAACACTGTTTCAGTGGAACAACGACGGCTCCATGAATGATCTAGAAACATAAAGTAGCGCTGAATTCCTCTAGCTATATGACAATTTGCATGAAATTATACAGAAGTTTTGACTTAGAATGGGATTTTTCGGAAATCATTTTACTTATACTACCTTCCCACTTAAAAAAAAAAGTAATACAAAACAAGACAACACAATAATAAAAAAAATGTTACTATAGGCTTACTACTCTGACTGTACCTAAGTATTATGTCATACAAGAATCAATATACAATAGGTACAACCAATTTTCCCGCCTATTATGATCATCAACGGAAATAATAGGATAGATAGGTTATAATACAAAGATAATATTTTGATTATCACAATAACCTTGATTTGTAATCGACAGCATCGTCTCGAACTTTGTTCAAACCTTTGGAATGCAGTTTCTTTTTATTCTGCAAAACTTCACTACACTACGCCACAACTGGTACTTACTACATACTCACACATAGAAACAAGTTTATGAATGACATTAGTGAATTGAGACCGGCCTAACAATTTAGAATTTTATCAAAATATCATCACTACATGTGTGTTACAGGGCGTTTGGACCACTAAACGCTAGTAATTTCCATGATTAATAGTTTAAAACGGCAAAATTTCACAAAAGACTAATCACAGCACGGGAATTTCGGAAATTATTGTCACAAAAACAAACACTTAGTACTTACCCAAGGTCGCCGTTGTGTTCATGTTCCAGTATATATTTAGAACTTATTTTAGTACTATCAAACGAAGATCATACAATTATATTAGTTTTAAAGATTGGTTAGGAACTAAGTAATTTTGTAAATTTATGACTTTATGTACACGACAGGACAGGACCGTAACGACCAAAGAGAATACGACGTCACACGTCTAAAGTAGTCAATTTATAGTGATGTGCAGAGAGAATATAAATTGTAACTGTTCTGTGTTACCGCTGGCGCTGGCCATTTTTAGGTTAACCGTACACATGAGGGTCTTGAGGGAAAATTACCGTATTTGAAAAAACCTACCGTATCATGTATGTGCGGTGGAACTGTCACCGGATAATTTTACGAATCGTTAGTTTATAATTAACTTAACCTAACCTACCGTTACTTTATAATTAATCTAGTGAGATTATCAACTGTCGGTTAGGTTAGGCTAGTTTATACTCTCACTAGATAATTAAGAACTAACGATTCGTACTATTATCCGGTGACAGAACCAGTGGATCGTCAACTTTGTGATTTGAAGGCCTAATTACCGTACAAAACCGTAATTACCCTACTTTTGGCAATGCTATAACTACTACGATAGAAGAGTATTATCTCCCATACAAAAATCCAATGGTTGATATTTCATAATAAATATTTCCGATACTAAATATATTATTGTAAAGTTATTTTTATTATTACCGCAAACAAATAAGTTGTTCATTCATTTAAATTTATTAAAAGATTACAGAAACATTGGTAAGACCTTGTACTATAAAATACACAATGAAATATGTAATAATGGAAAATAAAAAAAAAACTCCTTAAATATATATTTATTTGTTTAACATGAGTTGACCTTGATTCAAAATCAGCTTCACCATTTAATTCTAAGGAATAAAAGGATTAATTGAATTTTAGCTTTTATATCTGGAAACAAACAGCAATAAATAACAGTAACTGTATTGAAAAGATATTATCAGTATTAATCAAAATTGGGCATCACTAGTAGTAATAGACAATTAAGACAATACATCTGGTGTCTATGGTCGATTTCTCAGTTTCCTGTTTAGGGGTGCACCATGGACCTATAAACTAACAAAGTATCGATAACATTGCGACATACCAATTTTGGTGAAAATTGTATGAAAACCCCTAGTGAAAAAACTGATCTTCTGATGATCTGAATGAAACCTGATGGAACCTCAGAGAAAGAAGATGAAACCGCTTGGTTCAGGAAAAGATAAGATAGATAAGAGCAGGCGCAAGCGATGTAGATGGGACAAAGCCATGTAAAATAGTAAATTTTTTGTTGTTGTTTTTATAATTTTGTGTTCTGAGTAAATAGTTATTTAAGTTATTTTTATCATTTGAATAGAAATAATAGTATAGGTATGTCTTTTGTAAATAAATTATACTAGTTTCATATTATTCATGTTAGATTAGAATTAAATTACAGGTATATTCAGTTACAGATGGATTCAAATTTTATGGGGGCTGTGAAGTGCATTTCGAGCACGGCTACGTACAGGTCCTCATCCATCCTTTAGCCCCCTTACCTCCTCCTCCGACGCCCACTCGCTAAGTAACTAACTTATTTGCAGCGAATCGTGCATAACTTCACAGCCGCCATAAAGTTTGAATCTATCTGTACGTAAGAACAACTAATTAATTGTATAAGGTAACCTAATTTACTTAGTATACTTGGCGGTAGAGACAAGTTCTAGCCAATTGAATGCAGCTCATATACGGACTGGCTCGACCGGGGTAGTACCACTCTCTCGCAGAAGATCGGCGTAAAGCAGCTATTGCAGCTGCGTTTCGTACGAGTGCAAGAGCTGGAAGCCCAACACCCACCCCTTCCCCTCCGTCCGTCCCACTCCCATTCAGGTCGGCAAAGTACGAGCAATGCCTTTGGTATTGCAAGCATCTATAGGCTACGGTAATTGTTTAACAGCAGGCGGGCCGTATGCTAGATTGCCACTTCAGTCCTTTAAAAAATAGGTTTCTATACTATTACATTGACTAAAGACATTGTTAAAGTTTGTTTTGTTAAAGTTAATTTTGTAATGTAGGCACCTACTTATGCGATTTTTTTACTGAAAAAAGAACGTCAAATGTTTTCGATGTATCAATGTTTTCGATATATCGATATTTTTAATAGACAACCGAAGCGAACACCGCATCCCTATTTCTTTTTCATGTGGCATGGTGTCGGTATAAGGTGAGTTTGTCAATTTTGTGGAATATTTTACATTTTATTGTGTAATTGTTGTATAAATCGTCAAATTATTTTTCGTAATGACGATTTATTAAAGAAATCTCGTCGATGAAATATTATTTGCTCAAAAAGCTACGTTTATAGTGCAAAAACATAACACGTGCGTCGATATGATAGTTCTGTTCCTGAAGTGGAATTTTTGAAGATATCAAGAGAAATACCAGTGCAGCATCGTATTTACAACATAAGTTTGATTAGCCGCGGTGAAAACCATACAGATAACTGATAATTACGTCAACATACACGGTGTATGAGAGGTTAGTTTTGCGAAGCCATTTGATTTGATAATTTTGTTGTAGTTGCCGAATAAGCAACCACAATGCCGCAGAACGAATACATTGAGCGTCACCAAAAGCTTTACGGTAGGAGACTCGACTATGAGGAGCGAAAACGCAAGCGCGAGGCGCGCGAACCTCACAAGAGGGCCGAAAAGGCGCGCAAACTCCGCGGTATCAAGGCTAAGATCTACAATAAGGAACGCCGCAATGAGAAGATACAGATGAAGAAGAAGATCAAAGCGCACGAGGAGAAGAATGTCAAACAGAACACCGAGAAGGTGGCAGAAGGGGCTCTGCCCGTATATCTACTGGACAGAGATGTTCAATCCCGTGCTAAAGTGCTATCCAACATGATTAAACAGAAACGTAAAGAAAAAGCAGGCAAATGGGATGTGCCGATACCAAAAGTCAGAGCACAGGCTGATGCTGAAGTATTTAAAATATTACAGTCTGGGAAAACTAAACGGAAAGCATGGAAACGAATGGTAACCAAAGTGACATTTGTTGGAGAGAACTTCACTCGTAAACCGCCAAAGTTTGAAAGGTTTATCAGGCCTATGGCGTTGAGGTTCAAGAAGGCCCATGTCACTCACCCAGAGTTAAAAGCCACCTTCTGTCTGCCCATAATTGCGGTGAAGAAGAACCCGAGCTCGCAAATGTACACCAGTCTAGGAGTGATCACAAAGGGCACAGTTATCGAAGTCAATATATCAGAGCTTGGTCTCGTGACACAGGGGGGTAAAGTTGTTTGGGGAAAATATGCGCAAGTTACAAACAATCCAGAGAATGATGGTTGTATCAATGCTGTCCTGTTAGTTTAAAAATAAATTTGTTAAATTTTCAGGATTTTCATTTTATAATAATATTATTTGTAACTTTCCATTAGCTGGGTTTACTACGAATTCTACCTACTGTAAACTTATGAGTCTTCAAATAAAAAGCGTTCAGGACGAAATGTATTCTTTTATTTACTTACCCATGTTCACAAAGGTTTATCTCTCCTTGTTGAGGTAGTTTCACAATTAAATTATGATCTTCAGTTCTGTATAGCAGCAATTGTTATTTCACATTGATGAAAGTCATGATTCACCAGTAATTGACTCTGGGCCCAATACTCAAAGGCTACTTAAATAATTATTACAGTAAGATGTACAAGATTCCCTAGAACGAAGCAATGTATCAATTATTTTTTCTGTTTTTATTTGCGGTCGCGAGAGCATAATGAAGTGTGTTCTGTGTTGGAATTGGCATGCTGCTATACAGGGTGGATTTTTGAGACGGGGAATTAAGGGCAGGTACCTTAACCGTTAAAGTTAGAGGAAAACGTTCCTAGGAGACCTTCCTTAACTTTTTGAGACATTCTGAACTGCATTCACAGATTTTAGAAAAAATGGACAGTCAGCGAAAAAAATGCTAAAACTAATTTTTTTTTTTTTATTCCTATCGATCCCATTTTATTAAGTGATCAAAATACTCTATCGGACCATGTTAGGTTTGAGTACTAGAAATGACAGAAATCGCCAAAAACTTTTTCCATACATTTTGTACTGAAAAACGATAAGTCAACTCGAAATATTTTTTGTTGCCAAACGATCTTGTTTCTTACTACCTACTGAACTACTTCTAAAATCCGTGAATGCAGTTCAGAATATCTCAAAAGTTAGGGAAGTTCTCCTAGGAACGTTTTCCTCCAACTTTAACGGTTAAGGTACCTGCCCTTAATGCCCCGTCTCAAAAATCTATCCTGTATAGTCTGTTAACCATATCTTTTATGTAATTGACATGAAAAATGGTCAGTAATAATAATGCAGGGTTGGAAGAATCATCTGTTTTTTGTCTGACATAAATTTATTTTAAACATTGTTTAAAACACATAGCTCCTGTACTAAATCATGTGTATTGTCTCACAGTACGTCATCATGCAGATCTTCGTGAAGACCCTCACGGGCAAGACCATCACCCTCGAGGTCGAGCCTTCAGATACTATCGAGAATGTGAAGGCCAAGATCCAGGACAAGGAGGGAATCCCCCCTGACCAGCAGAGGTAACTTACCACTAGTTTGATTATAACGAAGTTGCGTGTACAACCTAATTTGATTGTCGCGAAAACTGCTTAATCTTAATACCAAGAGTTTATTGACTTAATGATGGCGCTTCGTTGCGCTTATCCTATTGATTGACATAAAGCTATGTCTATCTAGTCACATCCTTCAATTTGGGGAACTAACTAATCTAACAATCGAAACCCGCATTGAATGTATATCTCCATCCAATGTTTATATGCAATATTGAACCAATCAATAACGGATTTACTACATTTATTAATACCGAAGAACTGATGGCCCATGGGGCAGCAAGGTTCTTGAGTGGCGACCATGTACCGGAAGACGCAGCGTGCGTAGGCCCCCACAAGATGGACCGATGACCTGGTGAAGGTCGCGGGAAACCGCTGGATGCAAGTGGCACAGGACTGGTCGTTATGGAAAATCTTGGGGAGGCCTATGTCCAACAGTGGACATAGGCCTCTTTTGGCTTAAATGATGATGATGATTGTCAGTTCCTGTATACAAGGCGACAAGGTTCACCACCTGTCACGTTGGGTTCTGACTATCTGGTGAAACGTGGTCTTTGAGTTGGTTAATACCTCCACAATGTGGTGGTGTATGGCCACTCAAGCCTCTGACTACCCCCGAATGGGGATAAAAGTCGTGACTTTACATGATTGTAAACCCCAATCTAAAGATTAAAACAACTAATTCCCACTTCCCCAGGTTGATCTTCGCCGGTAAGCAGCTGGAAGACGGCCGCACCCTCTCGGACTACAACATCCAGAAGGAGTCTACGCTCCACCTGGTGCTGCGCCTGCGCGGTGGCGCCAAGAAGCGCAAGAAGAAGAATTACTCCACCCCCAAGAAGATCAAGCACAAGAAGAAGAAGGTCAAACTAGCCGTGCTTAGGTTCTACAAGGTTAGTTCACACTTAACCATGGACCAATTACTAAGGGGACTGGCCCTAAGCAACTCGGCCGAGTGTTCGGCCTAGTACTAACATCGACATAAAACGAAGCGAGTAGTTCAACTATTTACCGGTAGATAGAGCAATGAAAATGAAAAAACAATGACCACGTTTTTTTTCATACATATATCTAATAAGGGCACCTCTGTCTTTAGTCTTTACTCCGTGCTTTTAACCAACAATGAGATGAGAGGCAGGATGATTTGACTGGACAGAAACAATTATGTACCCACACTATAAAATAACAATAAGGCCTTGGTCTCCTATTAAACGCCATCGGCCGCTTACAGCGTCACGCGTACGCCGCGTCACATTGTTTACTATAGAAATGTACTGTTGTGGTCTCCTTCACACGGCGTCACTATAGTAACATTGTGACGCTGTAAGCGGCCGATGGCATTAATAGGAGACCAAGGCCTAAGGGCAGTGTGACATACAGCTTGCCTTTCAATCCAGACCCCCTTTACATTGGGTGCCATATAAAATATTAGGTTGTCAACATTCGAAGTTCTAAATACATTTTGTTGCGTTATTGATGCTCACATAAATTAGCTTGTTATTCCCTACTGAAAGAATCACCAAACATTTTTATTTCAACCGACTTCTACAATGAATATTGGCTTGCTAATTATAATTTATGACATTTCGTTTTTACATAAATACATATCCTATAATAACGTCCTTCCCGCATTCCATCGCAACATGCTCCAACATGTTTTAATACAAGGAAAAATTATTTTTGTAAAAAAAAAACAAAACGACTTCAGAAAAACCTGGAGCACTAAAAAGCCTGAAATAATATTTCTATTACCACCTCTGCCTAACCCTTCGGGATAATCAGGCGTGATGGTGTGTTAGCGAGTATTTGGAGTCGGTGCCAATCTATATTCTTACTTTTATAGTAGGTAGATTTGGCATACTAAGATTGGCACCGACTCCAAATACTCGCTAACACACCATCACGCCTGATTATCCCGAAGGGTTAGGCAGAGGTGGTAATAGAAATATTATTTCAGGCTTTTTAGTGCTCCAGGTTTTTCTGAAGTCGTTTTGTTTTTTTTTTACAAAAATAATTTTATTTCACGATTTTTAGTGGCGCCATACTTTGTCACCCCATGAGTGCAAAGCTCTCATCAATAGAAATGAATTAAGTCCAAACACAAGGTAGCTACTGTAAAACGTTGAGGAGTTCCCTTGACTGTCCTTCGTTTTCATCATCAGCCCCCTAATGACAGTCACAACCCATCTAGGTGTAAAGTTCTCATCAATACAAGTTATTCAAGCCCAAACACCAGGTAATTGGTGTAAATCGTTGAGGAGTTCCCTCGACTGTCTTTCGGCTCCATCATCAGATCGACTCCAGACCTTCATTAAATAGTAGGTAGTGCTTTAAAATACTTAATGAAAAAATATAACAAACGCACTAGTCGCCACTACGATTTTCGATGGTTCCCCTCGATTTCTCTGGAATGCCATCATCAGATCCTGGTTATCTTATCATGGTACCACCCTTGGGATATTTTCTTTCCAATAAAAAAAAAAACATCAAAATCGGTTGGCGTGATATTGAGTTATACGTCCATTTGTCGCGCACATACTTAATGCAAATTTAAGATTTATGTGGTTTTCTCATGGATGCCATTGTCAGAACTGGATCAAATTGAAATGGGACCACACGAGAAGCACCAGCTTTCAAATAAAAAAAGAATCATCATAATCGGTTCACCCAGTCGAAAGTTATGTGGTAACAAACATAAAAAATAAAAATGATAAAAAAAATAAAAAAAAACATACTGTCGAATTGAGAACCTCCTCCTTTTTTGAAGTCGTTTAAAAACGGACCACTTAGCACATAATAAATGGATGGGTATCTTTTCAAAGAAATCTCTTAAGAAGCAAAATAAAAAGCATATACGGAGCGAGTTGGGACCGGCGCCATAGTTCGTTTATTTCTTTGCCTTTTGAAATGCGTGAGTCAGGGGGTAGGCAGAGTCGTGTCGCTGCAAGTTGGTGTGACTCATAGTGAATCGTGAATAGCTAGGCAGTTACAACTTTTGTGAAATAGTTCAAAGGCACACTCATATTGCTGTCCCTATGTCACATGTTTATACAAAATGTAATTGAGCATGATTTCGCAAAGTTTGAATAACAATAACTACAAAAAAGCTTTGTATAAGTCATAAAAGCGGGTTCATTATAATTGGATGACACAAAATTATTGTTTTTTTTTATAATAAAAACTGATTATAAATAATTTTAAGGGCAACAATAAAACTGCACCCTCGGTTTTTAAGTAGGTATAAAGCCGGAAACTCACCGCGGGGCACGGAGAGGCCACGCACACCCTACGCACGTGGGTCAAGCTTCGCTTTGCACGAAAATGTATGTAACCGTGTCCACCGCGGCGCACGGAGAGGCTACGCACGAAATGACTTCATCCATATATTTTCTTGCAAAACGTAGCCGTGGCCGTGTTCGTGGCCTCTCCGTGCACCGCGGTGGGTTTCCGGCTTTATACATTTCCGACTGCGTTTCGCGTTCTTCATAAGGTGCGTCCTTATGCCTCTCCCGAGCACTCCTGTTAATTCATAACGTCGCGTTCCACCGTCAAAACTGAGTGCTCGGGCGCGGCATGTACGTGGTGTAGACGGAGCCATTAACAACGTGCACTCATCACCATCTCCATCTCCATGATCCGCAGGTGGACGAGAACGGCAAGATCCACCGGCTGCGGCGCGAGTGCACCGGCGAGCAGTGCGGCGCGGGCGTGTTCATGGCCGTCATGGAGGACCGCCACTACTGCGGCAAGTGCCACAGCACCATGGTCTTCAAGGACGACGACAAATAGACTAAGATAATATAAGTGACAACATCGCTCGCGACCGCTGTGTATGATGGATTTGTCAATAAATCTTGACACAGTGTCCGAGTATTCTGTGGTTTTATTTTTGAGTGGGGTTGGTGAGTATTACCTTTACCCGACAGTTCTACTACAGTCGGGTACCATTAATTCTTGGCAAGAATAATAAATATACAATACACTTTTAAACAGCAAGAATGTACTACATGATTAAAATAAGAATGGGATCGGCCTAGCGCCATGTCGTGTCGTCACAACTGGAACTGTTACGGCTCTTGGCTAACTTGATTCATAAGTATTCATCTTTATATGTGTGAATTTAGCCGAGAGCCCGTCCTATTCTTATTTTAGTTGCATTGTAGTGTAACTGTATCCTAGCTACAATAAATAGCACACACGACATATTCAAAAAAACTTACACATACACCACACACACGTGTTTTTCCTGATCCTTTTTAGATTTCTGTCGCAGAGCTAAGTGATACCGACTAAAGTTTCATTTTAACTTGTGATAACTGTGCCTATCAAGTGTGGGAAAAGGTAAGTAAGCGTCCACCTTCAAGAAAATAAATAAAATAAACACCAAACTGTTGTTTCACTTATCTCATCCAAAAAACAAACTCCATATTTCAATAAAATATTTTATTCAATACTGAGAATAGAATTGTCTAACTTACACAAATTACAACTAAATGGAATTACAAATTGTGCATCGGTACGTCTATATGTAAATAGCTTTCGGCAAGGTAACGTTGGTACATTCAGAACGATGGAAGGAGTCGCGGGATGAATCGACCGAACGGGGAGAATATGAGCGAACCGTATACTGTATCGTAGGCTACTTGAGAATTAGATAATGGTACCTATAGCCATCCATTAATTACGTCACACGTAAAGGGGGGAGGGGGTCGACGAAATGTGACAAGGGGGTGGGAGGGGTTCTAAGTTTTGTGACGTCACATTTAAAAATCGAATATGTCTAAGTATTAAAACCGATATTTGAATTGCTAACGTGCATTTTTGAAAATTTCTGAAAATTGTAAATAATATATGACGTCACACAGGAGGGGGGAGGCTCGCAAATGTGACCAGCTGTGACAAGGGTGGGGTCTAAAAATCATGAAATTCGTGTGACGTAATTTATGGATGGCCCCTATTCTGTCAGTATCAATCACGATTATAAATTTAACACCTAACATATTTCTGTATCGCTCATACATAACGTGTGCCAATATAATTAGCGACATTACCGACGTTGTACAAATTCACCAGTGCGTTGTCATTTCTCGACGATATCAAGATTATTCTGATTTGCCATCAAACTAAATATTCGTTTGGAGAAATGGGTATTGATGTTATTTTTCCAATGCATTGTTCTGGCACTTGCATAATGGTGCTGATTTGGTTGGTACACCACTAATCTAACTTTCTTCTCATAATCGTAACGCATGAGCAATGCAGAAATACTTCTAGATGTGTCAAATTTTGTTTAGTCGTAACTTGAGGCCACATAATAAGCACCATTGACGAACCCAGAGTATTAATTTTTGAAATAAACATGCCATCTGTCATTACTAAAGTATCATCATACTATATACCCCAGTAGGGTATACTGAGACACTATCTACACAACGAAGTAAAAACTACACGTGAATGACAGATGGCACTGCCTTTTTTTTTTAATTAACTACTTATCGTTTTTCAAGTTCTTATAGCATCGTATGTCACATTGTTCAAATAATTTGTAAAAGTATGTACCTAATTAAAATAAATAAAAACCCGCACACCTCCCACCGTTCGTCTATAATACACAACACCAAGAAATGCACAACAATGGTATATCTAATAGGAATCTATGATTTATCCCGCCGCTTCATCTTAACTACACAAATTTCAGATCATTTTACACATATTTGGAATGGACCTTAATTACATACTGCATAAATTTCTTATTGCTTAACAATTTCATTGTACCGTATAAATCAGAACACACTTCTCACAGGTAATCATGTAGGAAAGCTCGGCTATAGTGGGCGATTACGTAACAATTACGAACAAACATGAATCATTATTATATCATGATTTTCTTCAATAAATAGTGTATAATTGACATTATTTAATATATACATAAATTTACAAACAATTAAAATAAAACATAATTGTGATAATAAGAAACAAGAGCACCGAAAACAACTTTTTAGTAAATAAAATTATTCGCTTTTACGATAAGAGATCATCACTACAACTGAAAATATTACATATTTTTTAGTTTTTTCGTATTTCGTAACAATGACATGTTTCATTTATATTAATACTCTTTGATATACATCATCTAAACAACACTTAACTGACAATTCATTTCAGTTATTTCTCGAATTTTATTACAATCTATTATAATATTTCTGCAATCATTTAGCTATGTAACTAAATATTACTATATTTATAGAAAGGTATCGACTTGTCCTTGTCGATTGCTTAATTTAACTAAACAATCGACTCAGGGCCGAGTTCACATGGATCGTTGGCGCAGTAACTGACTGTTTGATGTACTGGTGGCAGTCGTTGACTGCTCTAACGGTCCGTTAGTGTGTTGGTGAACTCGACCGTAAAAGGATTCATACCGAGCGGTATCATGGCAACAGCAGCTCTACCACGAGTTTTACTATCGGTAGTCGCTCGCGTCTATCGAAAAACATTTTACACAAAAAAAAAAAACTATCCCTCGGGATTAGGTAATAGTCGTCAGTTCCTGTATACACGGCGACAAGGTTCACCACCTGTCACGTTGGGTTCTGACTATCTGGTGAAACGTGGGCTTTGAGTTGGCTTAATACCTCCACAATGTGGTGGTGTATGGCCACTCAAGCCTCTGACTACCCCTGAAGGGAGATAAAAGTCGTGACGTTATTTTTTATTATTTTACACAGATAATTATACAGTGTGTCAGTCACCCGAGGAACAGACAATTTACGATACAAATATCATACACTACAGACTACTGGGGGCTTACCACAAGCTCTTATTGCGATTCAATTACAGGAACGTATTAACGTTTCAGCGACTTTTTGTGCAATGACGTACCTTATTGTCATGACAATAAGAAACGTAATTAAAAAGTCCTAGTTCCTATAATTGAATCGCAATAAGAGCTTGTGGTAAGCCTCCTGACTCTCCTAGTGAACGGTAATGTTGCCCAAAATAGATCTTGGTCTTGCATATCAGCAGACAAGTTAGACCCAACAAGTCTTGAGCAAAAACACTCGCCGAATCGCTCTTGTTCTCGCTGTAAACCGATTTTGTGCAACTGTGACGCATAAACTCATGGTAAAACTCCTGGGGCAGTCGAATATCCGACTAAATCCTACTAAACCGGATAGTCGATACGTTTCCACCGATTCTTATCACTATGTCGTACGACGTTTGGCGGTAGTCAACTACACAATACACTTATGTAAAATACACCTAACACCACTCACATAAAAATGCATAATAAAAATAAAATGGAACCTTATACCAAGCGTGGTTATATTTGGTACAGCTGTTGAAATTCATAAGTACATCTATGTAGATATCGTATTATTTTTTTAATTTCTAGTATTTGCATAACACCAAATAATTAACTAGAAACGGAAAATTGTCGCGTTTTTCATATTGACAGCTGAGTTTCAGTAAACAACGAAACTGGGCTTCGTTCCGAGGCTTCGAATGCAGTTGGTTGTTTTTAACTCGCTCGAATGTCCGGAACTACTACTCGGTTGTTTTATGTTTTTATAAACTCTAAACTACTAGTATTTCAAATCTAAAAATTCTTCTAATTTAAAAGGAGAAAAATAAGTTCTCTTGCACTTTAAAAACATGAAATTTATGGAGTCTCATTGTTTTCTAATTATCCATTTTGATAGTTAAAACGTTGCAACCGCTCTGAGCACAGTTGAACAGCCGTGGCGACAACCTAACCTGCCACTCTGAGGTAAAACTTTGCGCCCGGAGTGTAGCCTCTGAACGCGGCCCTGTTTCAATCTTCTGAAACAAATCTAAGAATAAATCAATAATTGCATCGTTTCTATCGACTTGGCTGTCAATGAATACGGACCACGATAGTCGTGATTCATTATTCCGTTTACGAAATAATCTTCGTAGATACGTGATCGATCGCAGACGCTGTATGGCTAAATGCTCATTTCATTATAATTCCATTGTGATGCTGGATGCGCCTGCGACGCTAAAGTAACGCTAGTTATATACACTTTAAATACAAGATTGCCGTAAGTACATGTTACGTTTTGAACGCTGTTGGGAGCCTCAGCGGCGCGGCACCGCATGCAAGCTGTACTACTCTACCAAGCCAACTAGGAACTCGGATGGAAAGCGGCTTTCCCGCCCGCCGCAAGGTGCCCGTCACGTCACATTAGACAGGTGCCTAGTTAGTTTGGTGGAGCATAATTCACTATCAAGAACATTACTGCTAACACTTTAAAGGTAATTTTCGCATGGCCGTGTGCGGTTCAAACGAATAATTTTTCAGTAGCCCAAGTGTATTTCTCGCAGGCTAACTTTATGCGTTAGTGGCTATGCACACGGAACAACTTTAGTTGCCGAAGCTATCAATTTTTTAATGGTTTTTTGGCAGCTGCAGCCAAAAATTGTCAGTTGCAGCCAACAATTGCCAGTTGCAGCCAACAATTGCCAGTTGCAGCCAACTATTGCCAGTTGCAGCCAACAATTGCCAGTTGCAGCCAACAATTTCCAGTTGCAGCAACAGTTGCCGCGGTTGCCGCGATTGTTTTATATGAAAACAGCTAGATGCGAGTTGCCAGTTGCCGCAAAAGTTGCCCGTGTGCATAGCCCCTTAGTGTCGGCATATTTTTTTGTTTGGCAAATGGAACAGCGCCTTAGCGGACGGTATCCAAATTTTCAATATGATACATGGATTAGTAATCATTTTAAATATTTGTTACTGGAAAGCGCGACGCTCGGCGCCGCTACGTCACGAGGGATACAATCACTAGAGGGGTACAATTATTTGTATCTACTTTTATCACAGTGGGTATCTGAGAGGTTTTCTTTAATCTAAGGAATATTTTAACAGTTATCAGAAAAACTACAAGAAGTTATACGACGCAAGAATAGTTAAATGGACTATAGACCAAGAATTACACGAGAGATAAAAAGTTTGAATGATACTAAGTCGATTTATATCGATTCGTTCAGAAATCGACGAAGAATCGATTGATCGGAGCGCGAATTTAAGTACGCTCTTGACATTGACACAGACATTTCTAAGTTTGGTCTCAAGATTTGAGTTCAATTTACCGGCCTCATTCAATCAGGGATGGTTGTAATCCGAAGTCATTCAACTATTGCTCTTTCTGTGCATTTGAACATTGTGAAATTACAACAAATCTATTGCGAAAACCTCTAACAGACTTATTTAGGATAAAAATAACATTTTATAAATGCACTTGAACGCTTTTATGATATAAATATTTATATTACTTACAATATCCCAGGTCTCCCCTTGCGGTAAGGGGGAACAAGTGCGGGTGAGAAAAAATAAATATTAACAGGATTTAGGGATACCAACTCCAGATCCCACAGGACATTTTAGGATGGGAGATTCGCACTCTACTGAATATGTGATAAAAACATTCAAGATGCAAAGTTATCCTATCATTATTTTAAGACGTTTCGTAGGAAATTACTGCACGTTATATTTGCCTAAGGGTGCGTTTCCACTGACGCGGAGCTGGGCGGAGTGGAGCGGAGCGGCGGACTGTGATTGGCCAAGAGCGGAGTGGAGATTGCGAGCACTGCGATTGGCCAATTCACGGTCCGCTCCGCCCAGCTCCGCGTCAGTGGAAACGCACCCTAAAGCATACATCTTCACTAATTCGTGTTTTAGGGGCGGCTCCCGAAAATTCCTCCTTTAATGTCTAACTGAAATTTTTAAAACGTTCAGTTCAAACAGTTTCATGTATTACCGACATTGTCAGCTTAACATGGGGCAGTATATTTCATACGAAACGTGTCTTAAGTAGTAATAAGTGGCGCGATGGTCGCTCACAGTTCGTCGCGCGGCTCGGCCTCGCTCTGCGCCTTCTCTAGCGACGGCTTTATCGTCTCCAGCAGCTTCGCTAGCGCTTGCTCCGTCTGCATGGAGAAGAGACCGTTCAGACCAAAAATGTACCGACAACAGAGAATTTTGGACCGGATTTATGACGTATACAGGCTGAATTTGACGGGCCCGTTGGCGTGGTTGGCGTGATGGCGCCTTTCACGTTGCAGGTCGTAGGTTCGATTCCTACCCTGGTCATGCATTTGTGTGCATGAACATGTCTGTATGTCCCGAGTCTGGGTGTATATGTATATTAAGTATGTATTTACAAATAAAAAAGTAGTATATGTGTAATATCAGTTATCTGATTTCCATAGTACAAGCTCTGCTTAGTTTGGGATTAGGTAGCCGTGTGTAAAAATGTCCCAGGATATATTATATTATATTATTAATTTATGACGAATATAGGTGATTGTTTTTTTTTTTGTGAATGAAAACGGATGGTCAAATCGGAAGCTATAGCGAAAATTCTCGAAGCACCAAAACTGCATCATTCGGTTCAAGAAAAACAAAATCCCTGGCCGAGAATCGACCCTGTTGATTTAAAAACAGCCTGTATTATTGCACCAACTAGTGTCGCTTCTATTGATCAAATCTTGGGTAATGTTAAACGACCGACTGAAGGAAAATGGCCATTCCCCGCCCCCCTTCCTACCACTAGTGCAGTGCAGGCGGAGAGCTGGCCGCGCTGCCGCTGCGAGTGTTGCAGTGCAGCAGGCAGTAGGCAGTATAGTCCGCGACAGGTCGAGATGACATTCGGGTTATGAGCTTTTTGCAGAATAAAATCCGAATCAAATTACCAGGACCCGCAACGCAACAGAATAATTTAATTTAATAATTTTGTGGGCGATTTTAATTGTTTATCGGGTCCTGCTAATTTTGATTCGGATTTTATTCTGCAAAAAGCTCATAACCAGAATGTCATCTCGACCTGTCGCGAACTATAGGCAGTGTGTAGTGGTGGGTTACCTGCGCGAGATGCGCCACGGTGCGGTCGAGCGCGTCGCGCCAGGCGGAGAGCTGGCCGCGCTGCCGCTGCGAGTGCTGCTCCAGCAGCGCCGCCCAGTCCGCCATCTGGGACCCGCTGGCGCTGCTCATCCTGACATCACCAACATACACTACATTACTAACACACCCTGGACGACGGCAGGGGGCAAACACCCCTCCTGTGATACAAGAAAACATATAATAACAATTCAAAACACTATACAGTGTGTTAAGAAAACCCTGTCCGACCCGAAAACGTGTTGTTGGGTATCGAGATTAGATTCTATTTTTGTAAAAAAATATTTTTTTTAATATATATTTTTTTAGCATAGTAAGTGTCCCACTGCTGGGCGAAGGCCTCCCGTTTTTTTTGGAAAACAATTACCCCATTTACATTTTTTTAAATAAAATGACGTCATTACGTACTTTGTGGTCAGAGGTGCCGCCACACGATCTAACATAATTACTGCCGGTAACGGTATTGTCATATTTTTAAAATTTGCTACATTTTACGGGAAAAAGGAAAAAAAATGGCATTTTAAATTTTCATTCATATATGTTTACTATCATGAATATTGATTATTTTATTTGGTCATGTGATTGGGAAACCTAAATACCGGTTTCGGCTCGGACAGGGTTTTCTTGACATATTGTATAAATTATAATAAGTAGTTTGTGTACCTGTTCTGCAGGTCGTCTAGATGCGCGGTGTAGTGTTGCCTGTCGGCGCAGTAGAGCCGCCAGTAGAGCAGCGCGTTGATGAGCAGCAGCAGCGCGAGCGCGGCCAGCAGCCAGCTGCCGCGCGCGGCGGGCGGCGGCGCCGCGCGCGCCAGCGAGCCGCGCGGCCCCGCCGCCCGCGCGCCGCGCCCCGCCAGCCCCGCCCGCCCCGCCGGCGACCCGCCGCCCGCGCACACGGACGCCTCTTGCGACGACGCTATACACCCAGAAACAATGCTAAATTCTAAGACCAACAATTACATACGGAGAGTGTATTCGCTCAGTAGTGTCCATTTAATGCTAGAGGATATAATATGATATACTCAGTAAAAGAATGGATTTAATAATGGAAATTTTGAAATGAACATGACATTATAATTTTGATTTAATTGATTTTGTACCTAACGATAATGTAATTGACTTTCCAATGGACCTATTATTTTTAATTCTTAAATGTTTGCATGTCATTATTTACCTGACAAAGCATGCTGCACACACTATGTAAAACAACTTTAATTTACCATGTTTTATGCAAATAAATATTTTGATTATGATTTTGAGTAATTTGTATGAAAGAAAAAAATATCAATGTTGGAAAAAAATAAAACCCATGATGTTTATCATCGATGTTATATGCATTTTTTGTTTATATAAGGTCGCACGGTCGACAAGAAGCTCGCATGATGCCAGTCCATATATGAGCTGCAGTCAATCGGCTAGAGCTAAAGAGCTTATTACACCTTCCTAAATTTAGGCTACTTAATTTAGTCGTGACTGAATTTAGGCAAGTGTAATCGCATTTAGCAAGTTAGAATCCTAAATAATCAGAAGCTTTCTCAATTTAGGTTCTAAATTTAGGAAGGTGTAATAAGCTCTTTAGCTCTACCACCCACAAGTATATGAATGTGCGCGCGTACACGTATGTGTGCGTGTGTGTGGTGTGTGTGTGGGCGTGTGTGGTGTGTGTGTGTGTGTGTGTATGTGTGTGAGTGTGTGTGTGTGTGTGTGTGTGTGTGCCTGTGGTATGGGTAGTGTGTGTGTGGTGTGTGTGTGTGTGTGTAGGTACCGGCGGCGCGGCGGTGTCGGCGCGACTTCCTGGCGGCGGGCGCGGCGCCGTCGGCCTCGGCCGCGAGCCGCGCGTCCAGCAGCCGCGCGAACTCTTCTAACCCCGACATCGTGTTCTTCTCCAGGAACGCTGAAACAACACCGCAACACTCACTATCCACTATCGACCTTGTCGGCAGCTCCCACGGATGGACGTATACACACATATGAATCAATATACCTTCTTCTAACCGCCGCAAGGAGCAGCGGTAGCTTTTACTTTTACTATACTAAAGCAATATGCAAAATTAAGATTCCTAAGTCGATCAAATCTTCGGCTCTGGCTAATTGTAGCAAAGCGACTCCGGCCAAAACTAGTCCCAATTGGTAATGGTAATGGTTGGTACTGACCATGAACAAGACATATAAGAGGACTTGGTCTAAGCAACCGGGCCCTATGACTCAACAAGGCCCTGATGTCATCACAGTAGGCGTGGCTTAAGTCAGCATGCTGTCGGCGCCCCAAATTTAAGTCTACTCGACACTAGATAGCGCAACTCTGTACGTCTCTTTTACGACTACACTTAGTGACATCTAGTGTGAAAAAGTTAAACTACGTAGTAACATCGCCATAGAACGAAGCGAATAGTTTTGCTATTGACCGGTAGATAGAAAATAGATAAGTGGGCGGAATCTAACACCCCTTCACCCCGCACAAATTGGCACGCGTTGTTTCACAGGGAAATCTAATAAGAACAACTCTTCTCTCTATATTCTTTATGGTACTGACCCTTGACCATGGGCCACATGGTCTTCTTGTAGTGCACGTGCCCGTAGAGCGCGACGTCGGTGGTGTGGTGCGCGCGCCGCGCGAGGCAGTAGTGCACCTGCACGCTGAAGTAGTCCGCGTACGGGATGCCCGCGTTCTCGCTCGTCGACTCGATCGAGTACGCCACGCCCGGCTTCGAGCACTTGTTCATCACCTACACCGTACACACTACCACGTCATGCAACGTCATATACCGCATAACGACAAATCGATCCTGAATCGCGGTATCAAGATTCACAAGGCATATCAGTGTTCTATATACCAACCTATGCTGTTTGCCGTATGTTATTACTTCCCAGAATTAATTCCTTATTAGCGACTCTATCGAATGGTGTAATAATAGTGTTTTTTTTTTCAAAATCGACTGGTTCGATTCCTAGCTACGAATATTGATTTTTCAAAAATCGAATGATGCAGTTTTAGTTTTCATCAAAATCTGCCCGGAAACTCCTTTGAGTACTATTCGCTATTCCTCATAGTTTCAGATTTGGGTATGCACGTCCACTTGAAAAATTCATCCTGTGTATACCAGACCCCGACAACAACCATTGAGGCCAGTGTTGCCAGATGGGGGGGGGATTCCCTGCAAATTCGGGGGCTTTTTTCGCATTTGAGGGGAGATACGGGGGGACGGATTCTTTGGGGGATTTTCGGGGGGAAACATAAACACGTAGGATCATCAATACCTACAAATTTTCATATTTCAGTAATAAATTCTATCTATTAATTCAAGTTTGTTATTGTTTTGTGACGAGACGTTATTAGGAAAGAGTACCCATTTTTGTTTTTGTATAAAAAATTAACATTTTAATTTAATAAAAAAATATCTAATTGAAATTTCAAATGAATAAAAACAGTTTTGGGGGGATTTTTTCTCTAAGAGCTAATTTTCGGAGGGTTTTTGAAAAAATATGGGGGGAAACTCACTTTGTCATCTGGCAACCCTGATTGAGGCGTAGCGGCCGACCCCGCCTGGCATCCCGACACCCCGATACCCCGGTCAAAATCTTCCCTTTACAGCTAAACTGTGATTAAACTATTGTTATATGTCCAATACATAGATTTACTAGATACCGCCCTACTAAGAAAAATCATTTCCAGAAATGAGGCAACTTATTTTCGACGCGGCCTGTCAGTTTCATACAATGGTTGCTATCAGATGTACTGAAGTACTCAAAAATTTGAGCATTATCAGTTGCCGCGTTTCATTAGTGCGCATGCTCCATCTAGTTGGAGCGCCGCGGAAACTAAAATTAATCTATGGTCCAATAGTTTTCGCGATATACAATTTTTAACACATCGATGCCAGTGTATTCTAGTCACGTGACATCTTGGTTAGGCGAGCTCGCTTCCGTATATTTCTTGACATGTTTTACCTATAACTAGAATAATATGGCCCGTATTAATAAATGCATCTCAAAGTTGAGTTCGATCTTGAGATGCAGTTTTGACGTTTAATGTATGGAACATCTGTCAAAAACACCATCTCAAGTTCGACATCAATCTTGAGATCGCTTTAAGAATACGGGCCTATGTGTTGTGCCAAAGCGTTTGAACACGAACACCAACGCAACGTAAACACATTTTATTTCAAAAAGGTTAGGTTATGTTGGTGTATATGTCGCCGCCAACTGGTTTAATACGCTATTCAATTGGGCGGCTAGCCCGTTCATTAAACGTCGACACTCAATTAGACGCCTAGGCCGTTCGTTGAATTGACACATATTGCTAAACGTCCAACGAGTTGGCTGGTTGAAAGCTAGCCTTTTGGAGAAGGCTGAAACAAAAGCCGCCGGCTCATTTAAATTTAATTCCTTTTTCCGCCACTGCAGCGCCAGTAGTCATCTAACAAATATGGCGTCCCTATTTGTCATCAGCTGATTAAATGTGTATTGTTTTTTTTTTTTTGCGAATTTTCGTGTTTAGTGATTTTATAGTGTGTTAAAAAGTTCTATTGATAATTATTAATATTAAACAAGACCATAACATGGATTTATTTACGAATAATGAGACTGAACCGAATCTTAAACCAATTGAGGTTATCAACAATGTTCGAAAGGCTAAGGTGACCATGAATTATTCTAAAAGCATACGGACGCCTATGCAGGATTACTGGATGTCATTTCGTCATCTGGATACCTTAGTAAAACAATGTTTAGAATTAAAATGTCTTGCATATTGCACGCGTGAGCGAGCGAAGCGAGCTCGGGACTTTGGGGCACTCGACTTGGCTGGGTTAGGTTCGAAGGAAATGATGGGGGTAAACCCCCATCATTCCCTTCGTGTTAGGTTACTGGTGACCCCGAACGCAGAAATAGGAGCCCCGCGAAGCGGGGCTCCGTCGACTTTGTCATAGACGTCATGGTCACCCTAACAATATTCACAAATGTCATTCACCCAAGCGGCTAAGCAACGTTCAGCCCCTTTATCAAACGTTGCATTCAACAATTTGCCTAGGCGTCCTTTAGCCATTGTATTGAGTGCCGGCGTTTAATGAACGGCCTAGCTGCCCAATTGAATGGCCTATTAAACCAGATGGCGGCGACATATACACCGTGATCATGTTCATTTGCTTTAACTTTAAAGGTAAATTCCTTACGTCTTATTGAGTTAATTTCTCAAAGAAACTAAGTGCCTAACTCGTACCGTTTTCAAATTATTTAAAATCAAAATTTAATCACTTATCTAAGTTAAACCAGTGTAAAATATTCTTAATTCAAAACCAAATAGGTACTATTTTCGTCTCGTTCGTAAGTAAAAAGTATTCAATGTTCCTTATGTACGAAAAGGTTTAAAAATTGAATTCGTTTTGATGTAGTTTTTACTTTTCTCGCATGTGCCACGTGAAATTGACAATACTAATTGGTTATTGTTGTTACTTATTTTATTTAAAAAAAAAAACCAAAAAAAATTTTTTTTTTCGAATATCGTAAAACGATTTAAGGGATAACTTTATGTTAATGTTCCAAGCACTTTGTCGAAGTTAAAGCAAATGAACATAAACACGGTGTATGTGTATTACGACGTGTTGTTATAGTAATAGAATGCTCCAAGTTACCTGTGTCTCGGTGACCTGCACTTCCTTGGGTCCGATGGGCCCCGAGGTGAGCCCCAGCTTGTAACTGAGCTGGCGGCACTTGAGCCCGCCCTGCGCCTGCCACGGCGCCTGCGCACAACACATGCCCTCGTCATATACACGACCACAGCTCCGCTCACTACAACGGGTGCTTGCGGGTTCCATTCCCGACAGAGACTAATTACCGAAACGGCCTCTTCGTAATTCGGCCTGCAGTAGTAGCACAGCCGACCGTGATAAAGGCGGAAACCCACCGCGGTGCACGGAGAGGCCACGCACACGCTACGCACGTGGGTCAAGCTTCGCTTTGCACGAAAATGTATGTCACCGTGTCCACCGCGGCGCACGGAGACTACGCACGAAATGACGTCATCCATACATTTTCTTGCAAAACGTAGCCGTGGCCTCTCCGTGCGCCGCGGTGGGTTTCTGCCTTAAGACAATTGCAAGATAAGTCGATATCGTCTCATTCTCTTATGCTTTATGAAAGAGAGAGAGCGTCTCAGTGCGACAAAATGCGTGACAAAAGTCTTTTCTCGGTGCGTGTGCTAGCCCCACTGTTCTGGGTGTCACTGGAATCGCCCCCAGTTAAGTATACAGTAGCCAGCCATAGTACAAGCGTTGCTTAGTTTGGGACCATACAGTTGGTGTGTTATTCTAGCGATGTTTATTTATTTAGTACCGACTCAGATTTGACTTTGACTCTCGACTACATAGGTGCTTTTTTGACTAACCAAAGAGTAACCATTGAGTTTCTTGCCGGCTCTAACCGGTAACCACAGAGTAAAGACTAAAGAAAGAGGTGCCCTTATTAGATATATGTATGAAAAAAAACGTGGTCATTGTTTTTTCATTTTCATTGTTCTATCTACCGTTAAATAGTTGAACTACTCGCTTCGTTTTATGTCGAGTTTAGTACTAGGCCGACCACTCGGCCGAGTTGCTTAGGGCCAGTCCCCTTAGTAATTGGTCCATGCCGGTAACGCTAAAATATTGTATTTTGAACTATTCATAATCGTCTAGCTTATAGAAATTTAAATTTTTGGCTCTGTATAAATAAAAATATAGTGTAATGTTACCTGTACGTAGTCGGTGGCGCGTCTTGCGGCGAGCAGCTCGAGGTTGAACTTGGAGTTGGTGAAGATCATGGTGAAGAGCTGGTCGATGTTGAAGGGGAACTCCTGGCGGAGCAGCAGCTTGCCGTCGTGCGGCGCCGTGCACTTGGCGCCCTCGCCGCCGCTGTACGTTACACAATACTATCGACCAAGCCAACTGGACACTCTGATATAAATATTAGACTTGCAACGAATATTCGGTTACTATTCGGTATTCGGCCTATTCGGCTACTTTTATGCTATTCGGCTGAATACCGAATATCAAAGTAAATATATTGTTTTATTGAGATAAATGGTATTCGGCTACTTTTATACTATTCGGCCGAATACCGAATACTTAAGAATATATTGTTTTATTGAAATAAATGGTACAATGAAATAAAATATTGATTATTTTTATATTTATCTGGAGGGATGGATGGAAGCGGCCTCTAATAGAGATATGTGCAGTGTATTGGGGAGACCTTTGCCCAGCAGTGGGATAATGTAGGCTAAAAATATATAAAGTAGTCACAGGTTTATAAGCAACTTCTTTAATATAATACAAAATTTAACAAAATTTAAAAGCGATAGGTTATAATGCAGAAAGACCAATTTTTGTGCATTTTCGCGAAGTAGTTACTTAAGTAACTCAAGTAGTTACTCAAGTAAGTACTCCTTTTTTCTTGTAGGTAGACCATCCCAGCTTCAGGGAAAAGACGCTCTGAATAAAAATTACTTCCTTCCCTTCCTTCCACACACCGGCCGAATACTATTGCCGAATATTCGGCTATTCGGCCAGGAAGCTCGCCGAATATTCGGTATTCGGGCGGCGTATGGCCGAATAAACTATTCGTTGCAAGTCTAAAATATTAAATGATTAAGTCAATGATTCTGCGGTCCTTCCGCCACGTAGTGGGAGCTACTGCCACAGGAGTGTCCAGGCATTGACCCAGGCTACGTTGTGGACGGACCGCGGAGTCATTGACTTATTATCATTTGATATTTGTACACGAGTGTCTAGTTGACTTGGTGGATCAGACTAGGCGCTCTAGGCTTCGGCTCGTTCGCGGGCCGGGCCTAATAGCGCCCGGACTAAAAAAGTCCAATTCGTCGGCCTCTAACGAACATTAACACGGGGGCATAGATGAGGTCGACGATGGAGCGAGCGCACCCAGAAGAAGCCTGTTCACCCTACTTTTGAAGAGATTTGGGTTGTATGCACTCGGATATACAGACGCAGGCAGGGAGGTCCACTCATTGGCTGTCACCCTTTTCGTCCTTGGGAGTCTTAGACGCACCTTGCATCGGCTTGAAGTTAATAATAATAATTATAATATCCCGGGACATTTTTGTACACACGGTTACCTGATCCCAAACTAAGCAGAGCTTGTACTATGGAAACCAGATAACTGATATTACTACATATACTACTTTTTTATTTGTAAATACATACTTAATATACATATACACCCAGACTCCGGACATACAGACATGTTCATGCACACAAATGCATGTCCCGGGTAGGAATCGAACCTACGACCTGCAGCGTGAAAGTCGCCTCCGCGCCAACCACGCTAACGGGCCCGTCAAAGTCAACGTCAAGTTGCAGTTCGGATCCAGCTCGTCTGAATAGACCCTTTGTTATCGCTAGTGGGAATCGCTACGATCTAAGCCGGGGCCGCACCGAGGCGATTGTAACGCGACGAAGGCTTCTAAACAAAATTTCGCTTCTTTGTTTTGTTTATATTATGCGAGCTTTATCGCTGTCGGGTCGTAATCGCCAAAGCTCGTTATGTTGTACTTATAGCCAGGTTAGTATTTATTGCTGTTATAGTGGACGGAAGTTTGTAAGTATGTTCGTCACACAGAGTAAAGACTAAAGAAAGAGGTGCCCTTATTAGATATATGTATGAAAAAAAACGTGGTCATTGTTTTTTCATTTTCATTGTTCTATCGACCGGTAAATAGTTGAAATACTCGCTTCGTTTTATGTCGATGTTAGTACTAGGCCGACCACTCGGCCGAGTTGCTTAGGGCCAGTCCCCTTAGTAATTGGTCCATGGTTCGTCAGTTTTGATGTAAATATATGCAAATTGGTGTTTAGGCATCTGTGCATGAATAAAAGTCAGTTGCATTAGCGTTTTCGAAAATTCATTCCCCCTAGGAGTTAAATAGTGGATGGAAGTTTGTATGAAAAATCCCATCGGGTACATAATTATAATGTGCCGTGTCTGTTTATTATTTTTTTATAGGACTGAGGTGGCAAACAAGTTTACAGCCTGCCTGATGTTAAGCAGTTACCGTAGCCTATAGATGCTTGCAATACCGAAGGCATTACTCGCACGTTGCCGACCTGAAGGGGAGTGGGAATGAGGGCGGGGGGGAGGGGTTGGGCTTCCGGCACTCTCACTCATCGTACGAAAAGTAGCTGTAATAGCTGCTTTCCGCCGGTCTTCTGTGAGAGGGTGGTACTACCCCGAGGATGGCTCTTCCATCATCATCATATTATGTCGTGTCGTGTGTCGTGTACCGACCTGTGCGGCTTGTCGGGCTCGCTGTCGCTGGTGTCGGACATGTCGGTGGGCAGCGCGTCCCCCTCGCCCGCCTCCTCCTCGCGGTACTCCGCCTCCCCCTCGCCGTTCGTCACTACACACAACAATACACATATTACTACACATATTCACAGACTCATCGTTCACTTCGAGCATGGAAAGAAACAAGAGTATCAACGTTTGTAATACACACTCTCATCAATGTATAAATAAATAAATAATTATCCTAGGCTGGGACATTATTGTATACACGGCTACCTGATCCCAAACTAAGCAGGGCTTGTAATATGGAAACGAGATAACCGATATTACTACATATACTACTTTTTCGCCGGTATTGTACCTACCAGGCATGGCCGGCGTGGCGATCTCGCACCCGTCCACGACCCCCCAAAGTTTCGGTAACTCGTACACCACATAGTCCCCCTCGAGACTCTCGACCACATGATCAATTTCATTCCTCAGCATTTTACACGCAAAGTCCTTTAGCACAGTTACTAACAACGACGCCCACATTGAGCACTGTTCACATATCCTGGGACATTCTTTTTACACACGGCTACCTGATCCCAAACTAAGCAGAGCTTGTACTAACTGATATACTACATAGAATTTTTGTTTGTTTGTAAATACATACTTAATATACATAATTACACCCAGACTCGGGACATACAGATATGTTCATGCACACAAATGCATCTCCCGGGTAGGAATCGAACCTACGACCTGCAGCTAAATACGAGGGCTTGACTACTCTGCAAAATCTACTGGACACTTTAAGGACCGTTATTAACCGATATAACCAAAGGTAGCAGGACGAACTGTGTGCTATGCGAGTTTTTGATTCATTACGTATAAATTCCCGAAAGCAAATCCGGAGCCAATTTAAAATAACGACGCGTCCGTAACATGGTATAACACTACGCCGACTGTAACAATTATAAACACGGACCCTATTTAAAGACTACGGATACAGCCACGAACAATGCGTTCTGTACTCCGATAACGAGAAGTTGTGATGTACTATGCGATTAAAATAAGAATAGGACCGGCCTAGCGCCATGTTGTGACGTCACAACTGGAACTTGTACAGGCTCTCGGCTAACTTCACTCATAAGTACAGTACTTGGTACCGTAATTATATGAGTTAAGTTAGCCGAGAGTCCGTCCTATTCTTATTTTAATCGTTATTTGTACCCAGAGTTGCAAAAAAAAACAGGAAATATCAAATGAAAACTGTTTAAAACGTGTTTAAATCATTGATTTAAATCAGAAGGAATAAATCACCATGTTTAAAACATGTTTTAAATGATTAAAACATGTTTTAAACACGGTGTTTAAAACAAGGTAATTTTTCCGTAACAACCCTGTTTGTACCGAAATAAGCGGTGATAGCTGAGTGGCCGACCACACGGTAGAAACACAAGGTGAGCAGGTTTCCCTGGTAGTTGGTAAAATTTTGTAGATTTAGGGCCCAGGCTGTTAGATTGTTAAGCAATTTCTTAAATTTCAAAGTCAAAGTCAAGTCAAAGTCAAAAGGTTTTTATTCATGTAAGCTCATTAGAGCATTTATAAATAGTCAATATAAACTTAGGTATATTTAGTATATTTCAACTTAGGTATATTTAGTAAACAGAACCCATGTTTGTTTCAACATGCTAAACGGGGATTAACCTTACCGTGTGTCGGGGCTTTTGGTCTCAATAGCTTAAAGAAACTCGTTGTCGCGAGAAGATCCAGTGCATTCACGAGTTTAATGATGGTGTTGTGTTTAGATAGTATTATGATACCAAAAGTCAAAGCGTTTATTTTGTTTAGGCCTACGGCGGCACTTACAAATTATCATTTTAATTTTTTTTCCTTAAATTCTCCGGCCGGGTCGGAAACGCAACTTCGACTGAGAAGATGACTGCTAGAAAGGAGACTGCACATGATAATATTTATACAGGATGTTTGGTAAGATGAGGGACTATTAAAGGAGGGAATTCAGTATTCGATTCTCGTTCCAAATTTGTTATAAATATTACTTTAATTGTTGACCTTAACATCCGATAAAATACGTTTTAATGATTTTTTTTAAATAAAATGAAGTGTGTAGGAAAAACGGATTAAAGTCATTTACACGAGTAAATAAAGACTGCTAAATGATAATAGCTTTCCTTGTTTTTAATTAGTTTCCCTGGCCATCTGCCAATGTATTTGTTTTAGTTTCTTGTAAGCATGAATTATCAACTGCTTAAGTCGTCCCTCTTCTAATCTCACATCCTGTATATAACATTATAAAATGGAGGTCAAGTGTGTTTATATAGTACGAGATACGCTTAAGAACGACCTTCACCCATCGACTTACCGGAGCAACCCTATATTTTATCAAATAAAATAAGTTTCTGAACATATACCAATAAGGTTGCCGTAAAAAATATGGTCATGGCTATGATTAATTAAAATTATAAAAACAATTTTCACCGATTTGCTTGCCAAATGAAAATTATATCAAAATGAAGGCAATTTTATTGCGAATACAGTGTATAGTTTTGCTTGCGAAAATCTAGCAAGAATAAGGGTAGCCGGGCTTTGAAATTAAATTTGAAATTGAAAATTTTATTAACTGAGAAGCATTGCGCATCCGAGTACTATTCATGCGATAGAGGAGGATGCAGTACAACAGCTGCGCGCGACGAGGCCGTGCATGCTTTTAGCTTTTTGCTTTTATTTTTTATCCTTGACCATATTATTTATGGCAACCCTATTGGTATATGTTCAGACACTTTTTATTTGATAAAATCCAGGGTTGAACCGGTAAGTCGATCGGTGAAGGTCGCTCTTCAGTGTATCTTAGACCAATATTATTTATTTCGGAAGTAGTAATGTTATCTCCATGAGAGCGCGCGGCACAACGGCTCGAGACCAATGAAAACAAATAGTTAACAGTACAATTCACAGAGTTCAAATATGGTAAACAAACACGAACCCCTATATTTATATAAAGTTATGATGCACTTACACTGGCATTACAAATCACTTTTGTTCCCAGAAATGCTTTGTAAAACCATTGTATACCTGGCTAGAAATCTCTGAGACGTAATGTTACGAGAATCACGCTGTTCGCTCACTGGCGTCTACATAAAACAAAAGCATGGAGGACGCGTCTTAGTGTCTGTGGTGGGTTATCATGAACCATACGACGGCACACACTCTCACCGCGCAACTACTCCAGAAGCCGAGTCAGTGCGTGTGGTGTGTGTGTATGTGTGTGTGTATATGTGTGTGTGTGTGTGTGTGTGTGTGTGTATATGTGTGTGTGTGTGTGTGTGTGTGTATGTGTGTGAGTGTGTGCGCGTGTGTGTGTGCGCGTGTGTGTGTACTCACGCAGCGGCGGGTCGTGGTCGGGGCGGCGGAGCGGCGCGCGCGGCGGGCGCGGCTCGTCGCGCGGCTCGCCGCCCGCCTCCATAGACGAGTCCACTAGCTCCTGCAACACACACTAATCTTATACTAAGAACATTCATTCACAACGCTACTCAAAATTAACTACTTAAGGCCCCGCTTCCCGGCCGAGCGTTTTGGCCGTCTGGATTGGTCGAGAGCGCACAAACCCCGCCCACTTTTGTTGCGAAAATATCGAAAATCATTAATTGTGACGTGAAAAACTATTGCATAACCAAAATCGTATTTTTTTTAGGTATTATCTTTCTCCATCTTTTGGTGAAAAAAATAATTAAAAATTCCAAGCCTTAGAAGGAGATATAAATTTTAAGACGAAAACAGCTTCATTTTGATATTTTTTTCACATACTAAAAGAGCATGTAGCACCTTTTTCCTGCTTATTTTTTAAAGATGAGGGTTCAATAAATACGGTGATATATTTTTCAAAAATTTTACCCCACTCGTACAATACAATACAATACAATAACTTTTATTTGCGAATATAGGTAAGTATACATTGATGTTACAGATTATAAAAGTGCTTATGCTATATTCCACCAATTGGCATGCAAAATTCAAATTAATCGTCTAAGAGGAGATAGCCTCCAAACATGCCTCGTTAGGTGCCTGTACAGTCTTAATAACTAAAATTACTAATGGGTTTCTAAAATGTAATAGCTTTAGTGTTTCTATGGAGGCTCCCACACGACGCTCGGTATGAATGAGAAACGTAGTAAGAAATACGAAATTTCCGCAATTTCGTTTTCGTTTGTAAAAGAGTAGGCCCTCTGTTTATTAATTAATTACTAATTAATGCGCGCGACTCGACATGCTGGTCGTGCGCGACTAGTTTCGAGAAACTTTTCTGCACCGCGCACTTGACTTGGGAGTTTTAAGCATTCTCCTTGATACCACATTGCAACCATAATGCCCGTATTAATAAATAGATCTTAAGATTGACGATTGAACGGTGAGGGAAAACATCGTGAGGAAACCTACCTATTCCTCGGGATTAGGTAATAGTCAGTTCCTGTATACACGGCGACAAGGTTCACCACCTGTCACGTTGGGTTCTGACTATCTGGTGAAACGTGGGCTTTGAGTTGGCTTAATACCTCCACAATGTGGTGGTGTATGGCCACTCAAGCCTCTGACTACCCCCGAATGGGGATCAAAGTCGTGACGTTATATTTATTTATTTATATATATTATATCTTAAGATTGAGATCAAACATGAGATACTGTTTTTGACAGATGTTCCATACATTAAACGTCAAAACTGCATCTTAAGATCGATCTCAACTTTGAGATAGGTTTATTAATACGGGCCTTAGACATATGAGTAAACATTCAGTTTAGTTTTGAAGGTGGTAGAGCCAAGCTGTAGCCAATTGACTGCAGCTCATAAACGGGCTGGCTCGACCGGGGTAGTACCACCCTCTCACAGAAGATCGGCGTAAAGCAGCCATTAAAGCTGCGTTTCGTACGATGAGTGAGAGAGCCGTAAGCCCACCCCCCCTCCCCCTCCCTCCATCCCACTCCCCTTCAAGTCGGCAATGTGCGAGCAATACCTTTGGTATTGTAAGCATCTATAGGCTACGGTAACTGCTTAACATCAGGCGGGCCGTACGCTTTTTTGCCACCGCAGTCCTATAAAAAAAAAAAAAAAAAGTTAAATTTTGTAAATCCACGATCAGAATGAGCTCCATTGACATACTCACAATAGCCCTTCTACACCTATCTCGATGCCCTTTACTACGGAACCCTAAAGATCACATTTCGTAAAACACAAACGGTAGCACAGTCATTAAAGTTGATAACGATAACGAACAATGATTCGTTATTCGGCGTCAATGTGATGTTAACAATGAGACCTGGGGGCTTACCACAAGCTCTTATTGCGATTCAATTATAGGAACGTTTTAACGACGTTTTAATGACGTTTCTTATTGTCATCACAATAAGGTACGTCATTGCACAAAAAGTCGCTGAAACGTTAATACGTTCCTGTAATTGAATCGCAATAAGAGCTTGTGGTAAGCTCCCTGTTTAGACTTACACCGGATTATATCAGCTGAACCCTGTCACCCTTTCTTGAACGTCACTCAACATTGAGACTTGCTTAATAAACACTCCATTTTTGCGACTAAGATGGCAAATAAGCATAAGGCTAGCTTGCCCGACCTTGCAATACCAAAGGCATTGCTCGCACGTTGCCGACAAGAGAGTGGGACAGGGGGGGAGGGGGTGGGGTTGGGCTTGTAGCTCTCTCAGTTATCGTACGAAACGCAGCTGTAATAGCTAGATTACGCCGATCCTCTGTAAGAGGGTGGTACTGCCCGGTCGAGCTAGCCCGTATATGAGTTGCAGTCAATTGGCTACAACTTTGCTCTCCAATCCCTCCTTATAACAAGTGACAGATAACGGCGTATCAAACAGCCACAATAAGTGGGACTTACCCATATGAGTGGCGTTAAGAATTCGGCTGTATAACATTTACATGAATAAAAAATATATTTAACCGTATTTTATTTAAAACTAGCGAACCGCCCCGGCTTCACGTGGCTTTTCTATACTATTTATAAATTTAATTAAAAAGGATTTTACATTAAAACTTCCGGAAGAAATTCTGCAAATAATAGTGGAAACCTAATCAAGATACGTTGCGTAATTTACGAGAACTAAACGGACAATAAGACAGACGCAGATAGCGACTCTGTTATTATATTATTTAGAGAAGAGATATCATTACTGTACAAAAGGCTTGCTAAATAAATACGCGATGGTCTTATCATAACATTGTTTTGTGAATTTTTAACGATAGATAAATTCTGTAATTTAATTATATTTATCACTTGCTTACGGTGAAGGCAAACATAGTGAGGAAACCTGCATGTTTTACAAAATGTAACAAGTTTTCGAAAGCCATGTGAAATCCACCAACCCGCACTGGGCCAGCGTGGTGGATTATGGCCTGAATCCCCCTCGCATTGAGGGGCGGCCTGTGAATAGGAGTGAGTCGTTAAAAGGGCTAACATAATACATGATTATACATCCTGTAATTTACAGTTAGTAACCAGTAATAGCCGATTAGATAAACACGCGTATTGCGGGCTTAAGGTTCAGGGTTCAAACCCCGGCTCGCACCTTAGGCAAAAACGTACTGGTATTCGAAAGATATGCGAAATCCACAATGTGGTGGTGTATGGCCACTCAAGCCTCTGACTACCCCCGAATGGGGTTAAAAGTCGTGACGTAAATTTTTTTTTTCATGCGAAATCCAACCCGCACTGAGCCTGCGTGATGAATTATAACGTGAATCCTCGGGCATTGAGGGGAGGCCCGTATATTATAAAAACAAAACTGATGATCTATTAAATTGTCAACATTTCTTATTACATTGTTGTAACCCATCACTGTGGTTATTCACTCACTCAAAACTCAATCCCATCATCACGCCTATCTCCCTAAGAAGGCAGACACGACGCAAGCGCGAGCGCATATCCATATTATTGCCACTTACTTTTTTCTTTTTCCGTACGATATTCACCATTGTTGTCGGCCGTTATCTGTTCACGGCGACAATCACTTATCGACTGATAGTTCTCGGCGGTATCAGATCAGCCGGTCCGTGGGCCGACCAACGACATGTGCGTATCAATATCAATTTTATTGATATCGACTCGATTCCTTATTCGTGGATTAGTTCGGCTGATTTAATTTAATTTAATCTGCGATAGGGAATTTTTAATCTGCGATATGAATTTGCTGTTGGCGGAAAATATAAGAATAAAACTGTAATTTATTTACTAGTAACCAATTTTCTTATTGAAAACGGTATACAGTTGGTTTTGTTTTTGAAAAAGTGTATATTGGATGGGGAGCCCAGCGTGCACTTCGTGGATTTACTCGAGCGTCGTCCAAACCTAGTAGATCCGGTAGATGAGATGATAGGAAGAATACATTGTTCTAGATGTTTCCACTTTCAGCGGTGGGGGAAGCGTCTACATGACAATTTCATTTTTTTATATAAAAAGCAATGACATGGAAATACTCAAACGTGTCAGATATTGATACTTTTCATGGTCCAACATGATAAATTGAAAAAAAAAAAAATTACTCGGGCGCGCCGGATTTTGTAAGCATCTATAGGCTACGGTAACTGCTTAAAATCAGGCGGGCCGTACGCTTTTTTGCGACCGCAATCCTATAAAAAAATAATAAAAAAAACCGAGCGGGTGAAAAAGTGAAACTTCCAGATGCTCCCATTTCTTAGACTGACGATCAAATAAGCAAAATTGACAACTTTGACTCTTCTTAGCTAGAAATGAATCCCCTTATCTTAATCTGACGAGTTCGAGTATTTTAAGATTGTCAATTTTTTTTTTGTTACCGTGAGCGTACCCACCAATATTATGGGCTCATACTGGTTGGAGGTTCTTATCAATATGTAAGCTATCTCCCTTATCTTAATCTGACGCGCTCCAGTAAATCCAGAAAATCCTTCTACGGCATCCCCATCTATATGTCATGTCATAATATTTTATTTTATTTTATGACACCAAAAAACCAATAAGCGATAGACTTTTTATAGCCGGGTATCCCCGCTCGCCTAGTTTATGTATGAATGTACCTGACATTTTGATTGGTTGACATAATTTTGAGATTCCACCTCGAACGGACCAATCATAATCCACCGTCTGCTTCGATACCCCACCAGCGTATAGTGGACGTAAATACCGTTTATAGGTCCAGTACCACAGAATAAATATTAGGCATTTATAGTATAGCTGCAATTAAAAATAGTTATTTGTGTTATATAGGGCCAAAGTGATATATTTTGTTCCGCGAGGGCGTTACTTTGAATTCAGAGGAAAGCGAAGGATTCTAAAGTAGAATCCTGAGCTTTGCGAGGAATAAAATATACGCCGCCCGAGGACAAAATATTTTGGCCCCGAATGATACATACTATGTTTCATCACTACCTATGAGAAAAATAAAAAGCTACGTGTACCTCTACCTACTCGAATCCAAACAAATTATATATCATCACATCATTACTCGAACTCATTTTTCATTATTATTTGCAATAACTTAAACTTACTAAACCGAGACAAAAGAAATTAAAAGAAAAATGTACATGACAATTTTTGTTCAGCGCGCGTTGCCATTACATTCTCTTTGGTTGCCGCGTAATCCTAACCGGCCAGTAACTTCTTCATACATTAAGCGTTCGATTTATTTTTCACATTCCATTCAGAAGCACGAACGGTGACCAATCAGGAAGGAGAAACAAAAACTCCCGTGGGAGCAAAATAGAATTTTGCTCCCGCTAGCCTTGAAAGGCAATTGACGTTTTTCGAATGGGTGTGATGAAAAATGTATTTTTAGGTGCACTAATTAGGACTCGTTACATTTTTAGCTATAGATTTTGTAATAAAATGCGATTGTTTCCGCTGTTATCCCAATATTTTTTCTGTCGTACTGTATATAGTTATGTGTTGGTACGATACCTCTGCGATGTCTGGCGGCAGGGAGGGTATGTCGTCGGTGTTGTCCCGGTTGTACCCCTCCTCGTCCGAGTTGAACCCCAACTCCTCCCCGTAGCTGCTGTGTACCTGGACAAGGAGGAATCATTTGAAAATTGTTCACGGAAGTCTAAAGACGCGGCAGGTTGGGAGGTATTAAGTAATCCCCTTGACACAAAGGTACTCTTTCCAGCTAGAGTCTTTTTCCAGAGGTGATTTTAAAAACAGGCCAGTAGAATTAGATATTTCGTCAACAGGGCCCGAGTCGCTTAGCCATTCAATTGCCACTGTAGCGTTTTGCTATTCTCAGCGATCCTCTGATTGGGTCTGTTAGAATGGTAAAACGCTAGTGGCAGTTCAATGGCTAAGCGTCTCGGCGCCCAGGTCGTTTGTAGTCTAAGGGCTGAGTTCACCAATAAACAGACTGTTATCAATGCATCAAACAATCGATTACTGCACTAACGGCCGTTAGTGTGTTGATGAACTCGGTTCTTAGTAGTAATTTCTAGAATCGACCATTCATTATCTAAACCCTCTGATGCGGGCGAGTGACTACCTACGACCGGGAAACCGGATTCCTCCAAAAAAAACACCCTAAGGCCATTCATCCACGGCGCAACTCAAAAGAAACGGTACTGGTTATTAATTAAAATTACTAACTAATTAGTAACGCTATTCACGCATATAGTTCGCGACAGGTCGAGATGACATTCGAGTTATGAGCTTTTTGCAGAATAAAATCCGAATCAAAATTACCAGGACCCGATAAACAATTAAAATCGCCCACCAAATAATTAAATTAAATTATTCTGTTGCGTTGCGGGTCCTGCTAATTTTGATTCGGATTTTATTCTGCAAAAACCTCATACCCCGAATGTCATCTCGACCTGTCGCGAACTATAGTTCGTCAACGGCAGCACTACTCAAAAGGAACGCAACCGGTTAGTAACTTCCCGAGTTCCATGCAAGAAAAAACAAAATGCAATCAATAAGTACGCGGTGCAGAAAGGTTTCTCTAAAGCAACGCACGTAACCAACATGCCGAGTAGCGAGCTACTAATTAGTAATTAGGGGCCATCCATAAATTACGTCACACGAATTTAATGATTTTTAGACCCCTCCCCACCTTGTCACAGCTGGTCACATTTGCGAGACTCCCTCCTCTCTGTGTGACGTCACATATTTTTACAATTTTTCAAAAAATTTCGTTTAGAATTCAAATTTCGGTTTTAATACTTAGATATATGTATTAGATTTTTAAATGTGACGTCACAAAACTTAGGACCCCTCCCACCCCCTTGTCACACAATGTCACATTTAGTCGACCCCCTCCCCCCCTTTACGTGTGACGTAATTTATGGATGGCCCCTTACTAACCAGTTTCTTTTAAGTAGCGTCGTGTATTAGCCGCCATAGAAATACTCGTGCTCTTACGTTCTAGCAACTAATTAGTAATTTAAGTTAGTAACCAGTTTCTTTTGAGTAGCGTAGTGGGCGAATGGCCTAAGTTTGGTGACAATTAGTACAACTAGGCGATTATGCTCGCTTGTCAGCGTTTGAAGCAGTACTGACCGCGGCCGCGCCGGCCTTGGTCTACCCTATCGGCTCATAGACTTTATAATATACGCAAATCACATGAAACACTCGTGTTTTCACTCAAATACCAATGTACTGACTAGCCATGGACACATGATGTTACTTGTTTGCCGTAAGCCCACCCCCCTCCCCCTCCCTCAATCCCACTCCCCTTCAGGTCGGCAATGTGCGAGAAATGCCTTTGGTATTGTAAGCATCTAGTATAGGCTACGGTAACTGCTTAACATCAGGCGGGCCGTACGCTTTTTTGCCACCGCAGTCCTATAAAAAAATACTAAGGTGGCTAACAAGCGTGCGGCCCAACTGAAGTTAAGCAGTTACCGTGGCCTATCTATAGATGCTTGCAATACCAAAGGCATTGGTCGTACGTTGCCGACTAGTGTGACAGAGAGAGTGAGTGGTTCTGTGTGTGAAGTGGAGTGGGACAGAGGGAGGGGAAGGGGAAGGGGAAGGGGAAGGGGAAGGGGAAGGGGAAGGGGAAGGGGAAGGGGAAGGGGAAGGGGAAGGGGAAGGGGAAGGGGAAGGGGAAGGGGAAGTGGAAGGGAAGGGGTAGGGGAAGGGGAAGGGAAGGTGAAGGGAAGGGGAAGGTATTCCGGCTCTCACTCATCGTACTAATCGCAGCTGTAATAGCTACTTCACGCCGATCTTCTGTGAGAGGGTGGTACTACCACGGTCGAGCTAGCCGTATATGAGCTGCAGTCAATTGGCTACAGCTTGGCTCTACCACCTTAGGCAATAAATGCATCTCAAAGTTGAGATCGATCTTAAGATGCAGGTTTGTCGTTTGAGGTATGGAACATCTGTCAAACAACAGCATCTTAAGATCGATCTCAACTTTGGAAGCATTTATTCACACGAGCCTTAAGCAGTTAAATAGTACTTAATAATATTCGGGCGTTTGTCTGCGAAAAATATGTCAAAACTTTGTTTTTCAGACAACTGGTTGGATCATTTGTCGCGCGGGGAGTATGCGCATGATTTAGAATTAATATTGGAGTCATGCGGCGTCGCCGGCGACGAATATATTTGAATGATCCAAATACGATGTACTATATTATAGTGCAACTGATGAAATTGTTACAGACATACATTATGTAGCGCTGTGATACTTGTAACCCTAGTTCTAACGAAGCATTCCTAAAAATAACACTATGACGTTTTAGTCCATGCAGGGACCCTTGGTTAGTAAATTATGGGAAACGTTATTTCGAAATTTATGCCATTTTTAGTAACCTAACCGCAGTGCGTCTAACGGCGTTCCACGGTGCGTGATATCGCGGACTACTTCGCGCACGGCCGACGACCGCGGACATCCACAAACGCGCACGAGGCTGTTTTCCACGGTGTGCGATATCACGCACCCGGGCTGTCATTTTGTCATTCCAAAATGCAAAGTGAAAGAGAACATATCTCGCATCCTTTCAAGTTACATACATTTTTGACATGCTCGTCCGTGAAAACGCGGACGGCCACGGACCACCCCGCACGAGCGCGCACCGCACCTTTGAAGTTACCGACTAACCGCGGATCGGGCTCACCACGACGAGCGTGTCTGCGCTACCGCGGACGACCTAGGCTCCACGGTGTGTACGTGCGGGCTGGTGTGTGTCCAACCGCGAAATCGCGCACCGTGGAACCCCGCCGTAATAATGTATTGATCCATATCAGAATGGATATCAGGATCATCAGCATCAACATAGCCTATTTCTTGCTAACTGTAATTTTTCAAAATCTTTGAATGCGTGTCAAAATTTCTCAAAAAGACACCATTTTCGTGTCGTTACCAAAGTTAAGATACCTGCTCTTGCTGCCCTGTCTGAAAAATCCAGCCTGCATAACTAAGGGGAGGAGCAACAACCCCCCCCTTAGTCTTGATCAACTCAAGTTTGTTTGTAAAATAATTATGTATAAAAGGTAGGTGTGTACGGACCCACTGCCAGAACTCTTGGCTGGTCATGGGCTGGTCCATGAGCGCGTTCTGCCAGATGCGGAACAGCATCAGGTACGCCTTGTCGCGCCCCGAGAACGACGTCAGGAAGTTCTTCTCGCCCTCCGTGCATACTAGGATCGCGTTCGGTATCACCTGCACCAGGGAGACAGGTACATGTTACAATACATACACTAATACCGACGACCTTTGATGGCCGCTCGGCTCACTGCATCGCGTGGATGAGGGTTCGGTTCCAGCCAGAGGCAAATTTTGGAAACGGACTTTACGCAATTCGCCCTGCCCTGGGTGTCATTGGGATCGCCTCCAGTCCATTGTACGGTCCCCATGGTATGAGTTTTGCTTAGTTTGGGACTATAAAATTGGTGAGAGTGAGGCCTCACTAGTGCGTTGCGTCGTCGCATGCGACGTTTCAACGGATCGACGGACGAAGCGGGGGAGGGTGATCGGAGCTCCGCGCCGGTACGACGACGGACAGGGTTGCAAAAGTGAAAAATTAAAAATCGGGAGATTTTCCAGGTAAAAATCGGGTGATATTTATTCTGAATAAAAGGAAAGGATTTTATTAAAATGCAATAATTTATTCAATTACAATTACAAATCGGGAGATCTGCCGATAAATCGGGAACTTTTGCAACGCTGACGATGCACAGTGTTCCGTGCGTATACGACGGCGTGCGTCGCCCTCTTGCGTTGCGACGTCGTGTGTCGTGGTAACGCATCTCATCTCATCTTAATTTAAAAACACGACAGTAATATTTTGCTGGCCGCTAAAACATGGCAGTAATGAAATCTCATTCTACTCTGCCGGCGCCTTTTTTGTAACACAGCAACATCGACTTTGCTAGAAGAAGGTTTGCAAAATAATGAGTAATGACCACATTATAAGCATTTTTGAGTAAAAATAATTGTACTATGTGCTTACCAGTGCGGTCTTCTCCTTGGTGATGGCGGTGACGTCCTTCCAGCGCAGCGTGAGGCAGGTCTCCCAGCCGAAGATGCTGGCGTGGAAGCACAGGTAGCTCTGCGACGCGTACAGCCGCCCGTGCGCCAGGATGTCCTTCTGCAGCGCGCACGAGTAGTCTGCGCACGCGCACGACAACACGTTACACACCCACACACCCACCGACCAATCCACACCGCGCTTAGAGTAACTAGCCAAAAATGTTTCTCGATAGGAGCAAACACATATGCTATTATTTTTGGCAGGTCAATAAAATGTAACGTCACGACTTTTATCCCCATTCGGGCTTGAGTGGCCATACAACACCACAATGTGGAGGTATTAACAAACTCAAAGCCCACGATTCACCAGATAGTCAGAACCCAACGTGACAGGTGGTGAACCTTGTCGCCGTGTATACAGGAACTGACTATTACCTAATCCCGAGGGATAGGTAGGTTTCCTCACGATGTTTTCCCTCACCGTCAGCGAACTGTAAATTATGCACATAGATGAAAATTCATCCATTGGTGCATGCCCCACCGGGGATCGAACCTGGGACCTTCTGATTGTTAGCCCAACCTGTTCACCCCTAGGCTACAGTCGCTTAATCGTACGGCCCGCCTGATGTTAAGCCGTAGCTTAGATACTTGCAATATCAAAGGCATTGCTCGCACGTTGCCAATCTGAAGGGGAGTGGGACAGAGGGAGGGGACCGGGGGTGTTCCTTCCGGCTCTCTCACCCATTATACGAAACGCAGCTGTAATAACGATAATGTATTAAATATAACGCAGCTGGCTAGCTGTGAGAGGGACCACCCTCTACACCACACCAGAGTAGGTAGCTAGCAGCTAGGTAGTACACCAGAGTACCCCGGTCGAGCCAGCCCATGTAATGCGGTCAATGGGAATCAATACTAGGTCATCAAATCAACTCATAACCAACACTATAGTTAAAACTAAGCTTTCTTATCAATATAGCTTTGACATCATCGAAATCGGTCCATCCGTTGCGATTTTTTAACACATTTTATATAATGTGCGGCTCGAGCTGTACCGCGCCCCCGCGCGCCGCCCGCGCCGCCGTTCATTACAAAGCGCGCGCGGGGTAAATGACGTTACGACAACCGCGCGCGAACTTCACTAGTAATTCGGTCACAGCTTCGTAAATTTTTATCGTAGACCAAAAATTTTTGCACTGTATGTTATGGATTTCTAACTCTATAAATCTGCGTTCTCAACTAAACTCGTTACGGAAACCCATTGGCTACAGTTGGCTCTACCAGCTCGGTTATACCAAGTTGTTTAGCAGCTTACAACTATTAGATCGCACAACGAACCAACAATGAGCCTCTCGTCGTCGGGCAGGTCCTTGAACAGCCGCCGGAAGTCGACGGACTTGCTCTTGTACGTGGGATACAGCGAGTTGTACCAGCTCTTCTTCTTGGCGCGCGCGCCCGGCTCCGCGCCGCGAGCGCCGGGGGCGCCGCCCTGCACCGTGCATGGTCAACTTATACACAAACCATACAAAAATACACAAAACACAAAAAATACTTATAGACAAAAATACTAGACGTGTGTCGTTACATTATTTTCACGAAACGCAACGTAACCGGTTACGTCGAGGGCGTCACCGGTTATTTAATAGTTGTAACTAGTTATTTTTGTAACCCTATAGTTTTCGTCACTACTAGCTTCTTGTATACAAAAATACAAACATTGTTATTTGTTACTTTTAGATGTCTATGGGTGACCGGTGACATAATACCTATGATGTAGTTCGGGCTACAGCTAAATAACCTGTTACAAAAATCACTAGTTACTCGTTCGTCGCGTAAACAGTGATTCGGTGAATTAGCTCATAACCATTTAATGTAACCGGTGACGTGAAATAACGCTCACGCCTAAAAAATACGGACAAGTGCGGGTAGGACTCGCGCCCTGGGGGTTCCGTATAAACTTATTATATTAGGAGTTGAATTTTCGGATACGCTGAAATACGGCTTTTGAAAGATTGGGACCCCCATACGAACTGTCCCCCTTATTTTACTCCCTTCGCGCGACGGCGACTGGCGACATCGTTTTTTGCTAAAACGTTGCATCGCGCGCGTTGCCGCTGACAGCGGCGGCTCGTGGCGTCATGCAACATTTTAGCAAAAAACACTTCCTGTCGCCGTCGCGTGAAGTCGTGGCCGGGCCGTTAGGAGTGGAATTTTCCAAAATCCTTGATATGCTCTTGTTATAAATAAACCTTACAAAAGAAAGTTGCACAATACTTAAGAACACTCAAAAAATGTGATTCGCGCACTTAGGGGGTACTGGCCAAGCGAAGACGTTTATATCGAATTTAAGATTTACATCGAATAATATTTTTTCTATCTAATAGGTATGAGATGATATGGTATGATGAGGTTGTGGAGAGAATTTACAATTAAGATTGAAAACCAAGTCTTATTACGCACTTACATAAACGAATGGAACATTAAAACAATACACAAACATTATTATTGAGGTGCTCTTACAATGTCATAGTGTAACTGAAATTTATCTATAGCACGTTTTGTTATACTTGTCCTATTTGGTAAGCAAAGATGGCGCCCAGCGGGGCGATTGCGTAACTTTTTGTCAATGTTTCAATTGGTTTCGTATATAATTGACACAGGATGAACGAAACATTGACAAAATAGTTACGCAATCGCCCCGCTGGACGCCATCTTTGCTTACCAAATAGGACAAGTATAAAAAAACTTACTATACGTGAATGTTTTTTTTTTCACAGCCGGATTGTCCTCCTGGTGATGCTCCATGTGTGATCCTGTAATGTGTGACACGTGGCCATGATCTCTGATCTCACCTTGGTGTTGTTAGGGTTGTGCGCGGGCGCCGCGAGCACGGTGACGCTGAGCTCGCCGCTCGACACCGACGCGGAGTCGCCCGCGCCCTGCCACGTCGACGTCAGTGAATTCTCACTCACCTGCAATTATAAATATAAAAAAATAATGTAACGTCACGACTTTTATCCCCATTCGGGGGTAGTCAGAGGCTTGAGTGGCCATACACCACCACATTGTGGAGGTATTAACCAACTCAAAGCCCACGTTTCACCAGATAGTCAGAACCCAACGTGACGTGACGTATTATAAATATAATACTAATAATATTAGCCCTTTTAACGTCCCACTGCTGGGCACGGGCCTCCCCTCAATGCGAGGGGGATTCAGGCCATAATCCACCACGCTGGCCTAGTACGGGTTGGTGGACACATGTCTAAGACATGCAGGTTTCCTCACGATGTTTTCCTTCACCGTAAGCAAGTGATAATCATAAAGTTATGATTCACACATAGATTTCGAAAAATCCAGATATGTGAGCCTGGGTTTGAACTCAGGACCTTAAGCCCGCAAGACGTGTGCTTAACCAATCGGCTATCACTGCTTCCTGCCTGCAATTACCACACTTTAATTTATTTGTAACTAGCCGTGCCCCGCGGCTTCGCCCGCGTGGAAATTGATGTGTAAGATTAGCCTATGTCTTATTCCACAGCCTACACTATCTAAGTTTCAAATTGCATTAAAATCGGTTTAGTAGCTATGGAGATACGTGGTAACAAACATTCACACACACAAACTTTCGCATTTATAATATTAGTAGGATAGGATTGACAGACGGACCATCTGATGGTAAGTGGAACCCACCGCCCGCCCCCAAGTCTATAGTGATCGACCCACCGATTAGCCGGCCGAAGATTGGCACCGACTCCAAATACTCGACAACACACCATCACGCCTGATTTTCCCGAACGGGTAGGCGGAGATGGTAATAGGAATATTATTTTAGACGTTTTAGTGGTTCAGGTTTTTTTTATATATTGGCTTCTGTGGAGAGTTACCTTGTCATGTTCTATAAGGTCTGCGCCGGCGCCGCCATCTGTGTTCCGTAGCGAGGCCGACGGCGACGGCGATGGAGACCGCGACACGCTCCTGTAACAAGTCATCGTGTGCATAAGCCTTAATGTCTGCAGTTGTCTAACCACCTCGTCACCCTCCCCCCCCGTCCCTGTTCCCCTCCCTGGACCTGTCCTGTTCTGTGTCCCTGTTGACTAATGGAGAGGTTCTAATCAATGGCTCTAACGAAGCAAACAAACCTCATAACAAAGCATGGCATAAGTACCACACTTGATAATATTTTACTATAGGTATACCGCAAGCGCGGTACCGCAACTTAGGTACGACAGCGTCGAGACGGGGGGCTCATCGCTATCGCCGTTCCACTCCCCCACCTCCCCGCGCATACCTAAGGCGTGGTACAACGCTTGCGGTATACCTATAACGCTTGACGAAGTAGTTCGAGCGTTGATCGTTCGCCTCACTGCAACCACTGCTAGATTTCGGCCTTTTTGTAATTTACCCTGGTCTGGGTGTCACTGGGATTGCCCCCAGTCCATCGTACGGTAGCCATAGTACAAGCGTTGCTTAGTTTGGGACCATACAGTTGGAGTTGTGAGTCTGGCGATATTTATTTATTCCATTAAGAAAAGCATGCGCATGTGCATAATTTACAGTTCGCTGACGGTGAGGGAAAACATCGTGAGGAAACCTACCTATCCCTCGGGATTAGGTAATAGTCAGTTCCTGTATACACGGCGACACGGTTCACCACCTGTCACGTTGGGTTCTGACTATCTCGTGAAACGTGGGCTTTGAGTTGGTTAATACCTCCACAATCTGGTGGTGTATGGCCAGTCAAGCCTCTGACTACCCCCGAACGGGGATAAAAGTCGTGACGTTACATTACATTACATTAAGAAAACCGACAGTTTCGTCACAAAAAAACTACACCGGGGTATAAAAAAGGTATTAACACCAAGCGATAAGATACAATTAAGTCGAGCTACTGCGTTTTTGTAACGAGAAAAACAACGCGTTGGGGACAAAGCAAACGTTGCGTGTTCGCGTTATCACACGCGGGCTTATTCAACGACGACGCACTACCCCTTGTTTGCATTGGACTAAACATTCCAACATAACATTATTTTTATATGACTACGGTGGCAAACAAACGTACGCCTGATGTAAAGCAGTTACCGTATCTTAGGGGTCGTCCATAAATTACGTGAGGTGATTTTTGAGATTTTTCGACCCCCTCCCTCCCTCTCTAATCTCACGTGAGATTCTTCAAAAGCTATATTCTAGAGGAGAAACATGTTTTACTTAATTTAACCCAGTTTTCCTGCAATTTTATACTGTTTCTTGAGGTAAAAAAAAATTACGTGAGATTTGCCGAGACCCCCCCTCCCACACGTGAGATTTGGTGAGATTTTGCTCGACCCCCTCCCCCCCTAAATGCCTCACGTAAGTTATGGACGCCCCCTTACCTGATGGGTTGCCGACCTGAAAGGGAGTGGGGCAAAGGGAGGGGAAAATGCTCATAAGCTACAAAAATGCATCTCTGAGCTATTGCAGAAATATACTGTATTATAGTTATGTTACACATAACTGGGAATTACACTGCTTGCTGCATTAGGGTATCCTGTAACAGCAATCCATTGTGAAAAAAAAAACTTTCTTGAAATCTTGCTGATAAGGTCAGCAAGTTGCACGATATACAGTAGCGGCACGTTATGATGGCCGGTTTGACATGTGGTGGGGGGGAAGAAAATGAACCTTATTATAAAGGAATAAGACTGGCCGTTTAAAAAAATTTGAATGTCAAAACATGAATGCGAAAATGAATCTTATTCCGTTATAATAAGGTTCATCCTTTCCCCCTCCCACATGTCAACCGGCCTTCGTAGTGTGCCGCTAACATAGTCTAGAGATTGCCTTAAACTAGCTCGGAAACGAGAACCGGAGCCCAGTTCAATACGCAATACAAATAGCGACTAACGAGGGTACCCAAAGGTCTAGCTACCGGCCAGACACTCACATTTTAATCACAACCTCAGCATCTACACATCACATCGTCACTACACTCTGTCGGCACAATCCACCATATACCACCAGAATCATCGTAACTACTGAAACATACTGCGAGTGAAAATGGCACCAAACCATTCACGGTCCGCTGCAACATGTCGAAAAAACACTTAGTCACTGGTTGCGACACTTGACACTGGCATTCACTCTTTATTTCCACTGCCTTGTGAGCTACGTTGTTTCAAAGTACATTTAAAAATGAAAGAGTATCTTAACTTTACTGTACTTTACTTTACTTCACGGTGAGGGAAAACATCGTGAGGAAACCTACCTATCCCTCGGGATTAGGTAATAGTCAGTTCCTGTATACACGGCGACAAGGTTCACCACCTGTCACGTTGGGTTCTGACTATCTGGTGAAACGTGGGCTTTGAGTTGGCTTAATACCTCCACAATGTGGTGGTGTATGGCCACTCAAGCCTCTGACTACCCCCGAATGGGGATAAAAGTCGCGACGTTACATTATTACATTATTATTATTATCTTAACTTTAACCATTAGTTCCGAATAACCCTAAATTAAACATTTTAATTCGCAACGTTATTGCAAACCAAGAACAACCCAAATAGGTGGGGTGCCGTAGAAGGGGTTTCTGGATTTACACGAGCGCGTCAGATTAAGATACGGGAGATAGATTACATATAGATAAGAACCATGGACCAATTACTAAGGGGACTGGCCCTAAGCAACTCGGCCGAGTGGTCGGCCTAGTACTAACATCGACATAAAGCGAAGCGAGTAGTTCAACTATTTACCGGTTTTCTTTTTTTCATACATATATCTAATAAGGGCACCTCTTTCTTTAGTCTTTACTCTGTGATAAGAACCTCTTAAAATTATGAGCCCTTAATATTGGTGGGTTCGCTCAGGGGAACCAAAAAAATAGACCATCTTAAAATACTCGAACTCGTCAGATTAAGATAAGGGGGATTCATTACTAGCTAAGAAGTGTTAAAAGTGTCAATTTTGCTAATTTGATCGTCAGTCTAAGAAATGGGAGCACCTGGAAGTTTCCTTTTTTCACCCCCTCAGATATTTTTGTTTTAATATAGGACTGCGGTGGCAAAAAAGCGTACGGCCCGCCTGATTTTAAGCAGTTACCGTAGCCTATAGATGCTTACAAATCTGGCGCGCTATAGTAATTTTTTTTTTCAATTTATCATGTTGCAGCATGAAAAGTATCAATATCTGACACGCTTGAGTATTTTTACGTCATTGCTTTTTATAAAAAAAATAAAAAAATTGACACGTATACGCTTCCCCCACCGCTGAAAGTGGAAACATCTAGAACAATGTATTCTCCCTATCATGTCATCTACCGAATCTACTAGGTTTGGACGACGCTCGTGCAAATCCACGAATTGCACGCTGGCCTCCCTATCTATAACGCGAGTAGCTTAGATTGAGTCAATACAGAAATACGTATGGGCTGACACTTGGAAACAGTGGAATAAAAAGTCGTATTCTGTAGTAATTGTAACAAGTTTTTTCTAGAAAAACCGTTTAAGGTGGGGATATGATCTGGAAATTTTGGCTGAATGGGCGGAGCTAACGCATCGCCGGGGGTGTGCTCCCCGCGCCAGCGGCGGGCTCCCGGCAAGAGCCTCTGACAGCGCGGTTATTGCGTCGCTTGTATTCTTATTTCAAAACAAGCCGAGCTACCACAACGTAGTAGGTCTACAAATAAGTTGATAATTTCGCTCTATAATGCAAATCCTAAATAGCTCAGTGGAAAAGTCATCCTACACGACGATGACGATGACGCAGGATCAAATCCTATAACTACCTGCTTTTTTATGTTTTCTAATTTTATTGTATGCATTATCTTTTTATTTTACTTTTATATACCTACCTATATTTTTATTAAATCGAATAATTTATTTATTTATTCATAAACTAAAGTCTAAATAAAATAGATCACAAACGAAAAACGATCAAAAACGTAGGAAAGAAAACTGACGGAGCAATTTACGATACGATTCGAGTTCGAATCCGACAACAGCATAATATTTTTTTAATGTTTATTTATTTACTTATTTTTGTTTATTTATTTGGCCTACTAACGATTGTTTACATTATAAATAGCGTTTTTTCGAATGTGATATTTTCAAATATTTTTTTATTTTGAAGTTTGACATCTTGACAATACCACACTATAAATATAGTATATAATATACAATACAGAAGGGCTAGACAAGTGGCAGACGTCTACAAATTCGCTAACGCTTCATCTATGGAAATGACATAGGTGACGTGATCTCAAGCGAGATCTTCATAGCGACTTGTTGTTGATTTACACAGCTACGTTTGACATTTCCATACATTTTGAAGTTTATTCCATTCTATTCGATTAGCGTTCATGCCACTTGGCTAGCCCCTCTGTACAGTCGGCCATCGCCTTTGATGTTTGTGAACATGCCGCCACCTTCTTGACAGTTGGTGCGACGACTACTTGTGTAAGGGTTGGCACACATTATAATATTTAAAGGAATACCTACTTATTTCAGACTATTTCTCTTGTCTGTCTTCTCCTGCCTTTGTAACTTTTTGTATTTGTCTTTTTTCTTTGTTTTCCTGGTCTTGTGTATCTTTCTTGTCGTTTCTTGTCATTTATTGGCATTTCGTGTGATTTTCTGTCATTTACTTTCATTTTCTGTCATTTCCTGTCATATTTGTCATTTCCTGGCTTTTTCTGTCATTTTGTCATATTTGTTATTTCCTGGAATTTTCTGGCATTTTTGTCATTTATTGTCATTTTCTGTGATTATTGCAATTTTCTGTAATTTTTGATATTTCTTGTCATATCTGTAATGTATATCTTGTAATTTTTCATTTTTCCATCATTTTTGCCATTTTCTGTCATTTTGGTCTATTTTGTCTATTTTTGAACGTAGGCTGTTCGGCTCACTGCATGCGATGGTTGGGAGTTCGATTCCCGCCAAATGAAAATTTCGAAACGGCCGTATGCGTAATTTGTCTCGATCCTGGTATTACGGGGATCGCCTCCAGTCCATTACGGTACCCATAGTACAAGCGTTGCTTAGGTTGGGACCATTCATTCGCGTCTCATGTAATTCTCTCTGTATTATCACAGAATAACTATATGTATATACAGTAAGGGCGAGGCCCCATTACCATTCTTGACTATACTTAAAAGTGCACGACTATTTTCTCAACAATTGTTGACCACTATTGACCACTCTTGACCATTATTGTCTATTTTGACCATTATTTACTATTTTGACCATTATTGACTATTTTTGACCATTGTTGAGTATTTTTAGTCTTTGTTGACTATTTTCGACCATTGTTGACTATTTTTAGTCTTTGTTGACTATTTTTGACCATTATTGACTATTTTTGACAATTGTTGACTATTTTTGACCATTGTTGAGTATTTTTAGTCTTTGTTGACTATTTTTGACCATTGTTGACTATTTTTAGTCTTTGTTGACTATTTTTGACAATTGTTGACTATTTTTGACAATTGTTGATAATTTTTGACCATTGTTGACTTTTTTTACCATTGTTGACTATTTTGACCATTGTTGACTATTCTCAACTATTGTTGACCACTATTGACCATTATTGACTATTTTTGACCATTGTTGACTGTTTTTTACCATTGTTGACTATGTTAGCACATTGTGACCAATTTTGACCATTGTTGACTATGTTTGCCCATTGTGACCAATTTTGACCATTTTGACCATTGTTGACTATTTTAGACCATTTTTGACTAATGTTGACCATTGTTGACTAATTTTGACCATTGTTGACTATTTTCACCATCAACCGTCAACAATGGTCAAAATGATCAACAGAAGTCAACAATGGTCAAAATTAGTCGACAATGGTCAAAAATAGTCAACAATGGTCAAATACAGTCCAGAAAAGTCAGGATAGTAAAAAATAGACAAGAATAGACAAAAAAGTCAAGAATAGTCAAGGATAGTCAAGAATAGTCAAAAATAAACATGAAAGTCAAGAACGGTCAATTACAGTCAAGAATAGCCAAGAATAGTGATGAAAAGTCAAGAACAGTCAATTACAGTCATGAAAAGTCAGGATAGTCAAAAAAGTCAATAATAGTCAGAAATACAATAGGCTAGCCAGGAATAGTCAGCTATAAGGCGACTCTTTCTTTCTTTTTCTTATACTTACTAGACTTAGACTTCTTATACTACTTAGAAAGCTTACAACAACGGAGCTCCAATAGAACTCCAAGCCCAAATGGGCTAGGAGTCCGAGCCCAAATGGCAAATGTTTATTCTTGACTATTTTTGACTATCCTGACTTTTCTGGACTCTATTTGACTATTTTAGACCATTTTTGACTAATTTTGACCATTGTTGACTATTTTTGACCATTGTTGAAAATTTTTGACAATTGTTGACATTTTTTGACCATTGTTGACTATATGACCATTGTTGACTATTCTCAACTATTGTTGACCATATTGACCATTATTGACTATTTTCGACCATAGTTGACAGTTTTTGACCATTGTTGAAATTTTTTGACTATTGTTGAGTTTTTTTTACCATTGTTGACTATATGACCATTGTTGACTATTCTCAACTATTGTTGACCACTATTGACCATTATTGACTATTTTTGCCCATTGTGACCAATTTTGACTATTGTTGACTAATTTTGACCATTGTTGACAATTGTTGACCAATTGTTGACAATTTTTGACAATTGTTGACTGTTTCTTACCATTGTTGACTATGGTTGACCATTGTGACCAATTTTGACCATTGTTGACTATTTTTGATCATTGTTGACTATTTTTTACCATTGTCAACTATTTTGACCATTATTGACCAATTTTGACCATTGTTGATTATTTTTGAACATTGTTGACAATTTTTGAGCATTGTTGACTAATTTTGACAATTGTTGACTTCTGTTGACCATTTTGACCATTGTTGACGGTTGATGGTGACAATAGTCAAAAATGGTCAAAAATTGTCAACAACGGTAAAAAATAGTCACAAATGGTCTAAAATAGTCGACAATGGTCAACAATGGTCAAAATAGTCGACAATGGTAAAAAATAGTCAACAATGGTCAAAATTAGTCAAAAATGGTCTAAAATAGTCAACAATGGTCAAAATAGTCGACAATGGTAAAAAATAGTCAACAAACATCAAAAATAGTCAACAATGGTCATAATTGGTCACAATGGTCAAACTTAGTCAACAATGGTAAAAAACAGTCAACAATTGTCAAAAATAGTCAACAATGGTCAAAAATAGTCAACAATGGTCAAAAATGTTCAAAAATAATCAACAATGGTCAAAATTGGTCAACAATGGTCAAAATAGTCGACAATGGTAAAAAGTAGTCAACAATGATCAAAAATGGTCAAAAATAGTCAACAATGGTCAAAATTGGTCACAATGGTCAACATTAGTCAACAATGGTCAACATTAGTCAAAAATGGTCTAAAATAGTCAATAATGGTCAAAAATTGTCAACAATGGTCAAAATTGGTCACAATGGTCAAACTTAGTCAACAATGGTAAAAAACAGTCAACAATTGTCAAAAATAGTCAACAATGGTCAAAAATAGTCAACCATGGTCAAAAATTGTCAACAATGTTCAAAAATAGTCAACAATGGTCAAAATTGGTCAACAATGGTCAAAATAGTCGACAATGGTAAAAAATAGTCAACAATAATCAAAAATGGTCAAAAATAGTCAACAATGGTCAAAATTGATCACAATGGTCAAAATTAGTCAACAATGGTCAACATTAGTCAAAAATGGTCTACAATAGTCAACAATGGTCAACAATGGTCAAATTTGGTCACAATGGGCAAACATAGTCAACAATGGTCAAAAATGGTAAACAATGGTCAAAATTGGTCACAATTGGCAAACATAGTCAACAATGGTAAAAAACAGTCAACAATGGTCAAAAATAGTCAATAATGGTCAATAGTGGTCAACAATACTTGAGAATAGTCAACAATGGTCAAAAAAGTCAACAATGGTCAAAAATTATCAACAATGGTCAAAAATAGTCAACAATTGTCAAAAATAGTCAATATTGGTCAAAAATAGTCAACAATGGTCAAAAATAGTCAACAAAGACTAAATATACTCAACAATGGTCCAAAATTGTCAATAATGGTCAAAATAGTAAATAATGGTCAAAATAGACAATAATGGTCAAGAGTGGTCAATAGTGGTCAACAATTGTTGAGAAAATAGTCGTGCACTTTTAAGTATAGTCAAGAATGGTAATGGGGCCTCGCCCTTACTGTATATGTAGATAGTTATTCTGTGATAATACAGAGAGAATTACATGAGACGCGAATGAATGGTCCCAACCTAAGCAACCATTGTACTATGGGTACCGTAATAGACTGGAGGCGATCCCGGTAATACCAGGATCCAGACAAAATTACGCATAAGGCCGTTTCCAAAATTTTCATTTAGCGGGAATCGAACTCGCAACCATCGCATGCAGTGAGCCGAACAGCCTACGTTCAAACCACTTCACCAAGCGGGCGTCAATTGTCAATGGACGACGAAGTATGTAGTTCATAATTTCGCTATGTTCCCCAACATGAAATTAGCTGAGTAAGTCAATGCATAAGTTCGTCAAGGCATAAGTTCGAATCATCTTTATATTTCCGAAATCAATATTTTTTTCATGTTATTCTAAATGTAGGCGAAGGCATGAAGGCGACTGCAAACGCACACTGTCACAATGTGTTTGTACATGTCGAAGACAAGCAAGGGCCAGTCGCCTTCGTGAAAAAGATTCCAAATTCAAATCACATTCAATGAAAAAATGTCCAAGATTCCATGATAACGGAGTATATAGTTCATAATTTCGCTTACAATTTCAATGTCTTGTTAGCTCGTAAGTAAATTGATCTGGCTGGGTGAATGCTATAAGGAGCGCAGGTTCGAAACCTATATCTATATTTTCGATTTTAATATATTCTTAGTTCTTATTATTTTTATTTTTATTTGTATTATTTTTATATGATTATTAAACAAAACAAAAAAAAAATGTTCTAAATTACAATTCTTTGTCAAATTTCTTAGGTACAAAGGCGTATACATCATTGCAATATTTTTATGTATTTATTTACAAAAAAGAGATACACGATAATTGAAGCGACTGGAGCGTAGAAAAGTGACACAACCTCCCCGTCCAACAGTCATCGCGGTACTGCCGCCCGTCGCCCCTCGCACCGGATCCGCCCACTTTGTTGGCGAATATTTGGAAAATCATGAATTGTGACGTGAAAAACGATTGCATCGCAAAATCAAGCTTAAATTTTTTAGGTATTATCTTTCTCCATCTTTTGGTGAAAAAACTATTTAAAAATTCCCAGCCGTTTGGAAGAAGATAGAAATTTAAATTTGAAAATTTCTACATTTTGGTAATTTTTTTCACATAGTAAAAGAGCATTTTTCACATTTTTCAAACTTGTTTTTTAAAGAAGAGGGTATAATAAATACGGTGATATTTTTTTCAAAATTTTTACTCCACTCGTCTAAGAGGAGATAGCTTCCAAACATGCCTCGTTAGCTGCCTGTAGAGTCTTAAAACATAAACAAAAACGTTCCATTGTTTATATTAACCGATTGTATACAAAACAGTTTAATTTTGAAGGTGATCTATGCAACAAGTATAATGTAACCATGTCGAAAGCGAGAGAACGGCATATTAAGATATTAGTTCTGTTAGATTACTCCGCAAGGTGCCTAGTCAAAACCATTAAGGGGTAGGGCAGTGACTCCAAGTTTACAAAGCGAATGTATTCTACAGCCATTTAACAGACCGATGACTTTATGTATGGCCTGTGAGGCACTGACCAGGGGACACGGGTCACTTAACGAAATTAATTCCATCAATTAGCTGGTGATGCATAGTTTATTCGGGAATCCCACTCGCTTAGTATTTGGGAAGTCTACGCGACATTTATCCTCGGCAGTGTATGAAATGTAAATCATGAATTGCTCAATAGCGAAGCTCACACAAGTTAACAGGCAATAAAATTATTGATAGCAGTGTCGAGTTCTCCGCGAGGATCGTTAAATTAAATTGGCAATGTTATCGGAAAACGTACCGACATCACAAATCCACTAGCTTATTAAAAGTTCACTTAGCCCTGCGACTTGGCCGCTTTTTCGCCCGGGTTGAAAATGTCTGATCAGACCATAGTAAGTTCCGACCGAGAACAGTATTTTTTTTCTAGGCCGAGACCGAGACCGAGAATTTAAAAAAAACTCGGCCGAGACCGAGACCAAGAAATGACATGTCAAATGGTAAAAATGTCACTCTCACCGATTTTTTTAAAAGATATATTGGTTGAAATTAGGTTTACGAGATTTTCACTCGTCGCCGACGCTATGGTCTTGGGTAGTGATGCCAACATTATTAAAAAACTTAAGGCGTTCCAGTCACGCACCATCAAAAATAAGTTTTTGCTTTATGGCGCCGTCGAGGCCGTAAAGGTTTTAAGCCGATCGCAAACGAACACAAGAATTCAAATTTTCTAGTCATGCGCAGTCTCGGCCACGGCCGCATTCTCCCACCATTTTCGCCGAGACAGAGACCAAGATCTCGGTTGGACCTTAGACCACAGCTCAACATGCTGGATCACTGCGGGTTGGCGGAATTCACACGACTTTCGAGAGTGCTTAGCTTCAAGCATGCAGTTTTTTTCACGACGTTTTCCTTCACCGTTTAGTATCTACCTCGAAATATTCACTCTCCACGCAGACTCCTGCTTACTGCACCGTACTTGGAAACTCTCGGCGCCCATCACTCACGGAGTTACAAGAGAAACGTTCAACAAACACAACACGCGGTTCAATACCACAATAACAGATAATACGATCGCTAATCAATATAACTGTGAATCGATAACGAGGAAAAAATAATTATGTGCGTCATAATATGCTTTTCTTTTTGGACAATGACAGTATTTGACGACCGCTTGGTGCAATGGCTCGAGCGAAGACTGCTCAGCTCACAGTATCAGGTGGGTGCGGGTTTCCCTGGTCTAGGAGTCACTGGAATTGCCCCCTAATGGTAATCTCAGTACAAGCGCTGATTAGTTTGGGACCATACAGTTGGTGTTAGTAGTTCTGGGTATCTCCTGGAACCGCCCTCACTCAGCTCGCATGAGTTGCTGAGCCTTAATTTACGATGGAACACGGCCTTTATATCGCAGTTTAATTTAAACAATAGATAGACAAGCACGTTCAATCATCGTGTGCAGTTAGTAAGGTCAAGCGTGCGGCCGAGAATTTATAACAATTCTTTTGTTAACTAGAGTTCAAAGTATGCACGTAAACATACGTAACATATCTAAGTACTTTATAGTTAACACGGCATAATATCACCTAATATAAGAGCTATTAAGGCTCAAAGTTATAGTTACGAAATACGCATTTTCGACCTGCCAAAACCATTCCATAAGTAGCTACCATATAATGTATGCTTAATGCCTGTATTTCAGACTCAATATAGTATTAACGCGGACTGTGCAGACGTGTAAATTTTATATAAATATAAATATATATATTTATATAAAATTTACACGTCTGGACAGTCCGCATGTAAATTTTATGTTCACGCCAATTATGTTAAGTGCGAATCATTTATGTATTTTTTTTTATTTCCTTGCTGCATCTGGGTCAGTGTAATTTAAGTCACAATGCGTTGTGAACATAATTATATCCAAAAAGGCCGAACTGGACCAAATTACGACACATCATTTAGTCGTACTGACGTTTATATGCAACACAATGCATCCAAAAAGCTTTAAGAGTAAGGAGCGAACATTGGTAGAAAAATAACAGGTCAAGTGGTCACAAGAACCTTAATATAAAGGAGATAAGGGCTTAAATAAGGTGGCGCCAGGCGTTGTTTTTAATTCCCTTGGCATTTGTTTTTATCTGGTCAGTTTGGTGCAACACTAAGGAGACCAAATTGATAATGAAAGAGAAAGGCATTTCTCACCTGTTCTCTTGTAAGATCTGCTGCTGTGTGATGACGCCGGAGAAGGTGAGCGCCTGACTGATGTGCTGTCCGATGGCATCCTGTGATGATATGACCAGGTTCTCCACTGATTTTCTCCTGGATTAAAAGACAAGATATAATTATTATCCAACATTTTAAACTACTTCTGACAACATGCCTATCATCTATTGTTAGAATGGAATAATGTTTATGAAAAAATATGGAATGCAAACTGAGAGTCAAAAACTAAATAATGTAATCATAAATAATATTCAAACTATCACAGTAAACAAAATATTCTAATAATACTTGGCTGCTAGTAATGTGTCTAAAAATCATAATGCCCACCATACATCATAAATCATTGGTTGATCTATTTTAATAAAATATAACTAAACTAAAAATATGTCTAACACAGTCCTAAAAATAATGTAAAATTCATTTTTATGATCATTTTAAAATAAATAGAATGCAATTGGCTGAACCAGTTATAAATTTGTTAATTAGCATTCTCTGATACATATCATACATAAGTATATGTGGTATCAATGTCAATATGAACATTATCAATGTATCTACAATTTAGATACAACTGGCAGATAGTTTTGATCTTATCTCGGAAATTACTAATAAATTAACTTCATCTTACCAAATTTTAATGATTCAATTTGCAAATATTGGTGAAGCTAAGACTATACATAAAATATTGTTGTATTTTAATACTTGCAGAATAAGATTCTATTTCAAATGGCAATATTATTTACTGGGTATAAAGAATATAGCAGAGATGTGACACTTACTCACTCATCACAGATTCTTTAACAGTATGAAGCTAATGCATATACATTTGGTATTTAGGTACCTATTGACTAAGTACATTTTTTTTTTCATTTGACTATTTCTAGTCAGACATGATTTTCTATTATTAAATAAACAACCAATTGATCTATGCCACTGGAGTAACTTAGAATGGATTAGTGATATATCAAACAACAGCTAGCTTCTTATAATACCTACTTCTTTTTTAATGACTCACTGCGCAATGTACAGCCGAAACAATGGATTGGCTGTACGTTGCGCGCTGCCAGATTAATACACAAACACTTTTTTCATTATCACACAGAAAATTGTAAATAACCTTATAGGGAGACAGGATTTGAGTTTCAAACAGCTCATTTTATAACTCAAACCTCAGCTACAGAGCTAGAATCGTGATAAGTCCATGATACCGGGGCTTGAACTTCTGTGGGGAATCTTACTGCTCATATTGTATGCACATAAAGAAGTCACATAGCGACAAGGAATGTCCAAAGACACAATAACACAGACACTGGCATTAAAAATCACTTTTGTTCCTAGAAATGCCTTTTAAAACATTTTAAATTATCTAAAATCTGTATAAATTTGGCGGTAACTTTTCTATCTGCACTACAACAATTGCCAATAAATACACAAATGTAAATGAGTAAAGCAGGCAACCATCTAGTACTATCTAATTTGAAATACACAATAAAATACCTATGAAAATGAGCAAGCAAACAACTTGATTAGCGAAATAACGAGTGTACACATATTTACCGCCCCTCGTCAGCCTATTACCACCAAATTAACTACCAGGACCACATCATCAGCATCTTTGCGGTAATAGCAAGCCTTTTGTAACCTGCACTGCTAAGAAAACTGATTCTCTTCAGAGCAATGACCTTACCGTCAGTACGCCTTTTTGTAACACGTTATAGTAAGCCAAGTAACTAGGAAAGACTAGCGCACCACACAAACAATGTCTAGCGACGGGTATAACAACACAATCGTGCTATAATTAGGAGAAATGCGTATTATAGTACTCACATCGATATGGCGATGTTTCGGCTGTCTAGTTCCGAAGAAGTCATAATAACAGTCCTGTTTAGTTCACTTTTGAATCGGCCATCCGCGAGCTATCATTAACAGCTGCGTTTTTTGCTTTCATCATCCAAATAATAGGTTTTTTTACACAAAAATACGAGATTGATCTCGCTTACTGACTGACTGACTGAAATGCAATGACAGCTAACTATCTGTGTTGCCAGCGACCCAACGCAAAAAGTTCCAAAATTCATCCTAAAACAGTCCTAACCGTAAAGTTGTAACATTCTTTTTATAGTGTAGTGGCGGTGTGAGCCGCAACATGCGACGCTTCTATATGTTGCGTTCCATTCACCGTAATTTTTGCTATTTCGTCCACAAAACTGTTAAAAACGATAATAATGATCACTTTCAGTACAAGTTGATGCGAGTGGAACGAGATTTGTGATCGAAAATAACGAAATTAATAAAACTAACAGTGAATGGAACGCACCATTGGTGGCATCGATGTTGTTGCAGTATCCCTTTAATAGTCCCAGATTACCTTCTAGTTACTTTTTTACATAAATATTTTTCATCCTTTCTTTTATAGTTGCGTTTAAGTCCAAAAATGAGACCAAAAGAAAGATACGTACTAGCAGCATCTAGCAACACAGAATGACAGTTTTTTTTTTTTATAAGAGTAGTTTTACGGCCCCTGGGAACTAGCCCTTTGTAGCCTAACATCAGTATACATATTAAATTTTTTCTTAATTCTACCTTATAACTAACTTAAATCTACCTTATAACTACCTTATTTCTACCCCCCCAAACCCTATCAGTAAAGTGGCGGATACTTTACTGACAAATTACTAGACTGCTTGAGAGAAGCCGAAAATCATGTTTCATCACTTTTGTTCCAATTGCCCTCACTCACGCACATTTATGACCATATAATGGTTAATATTCCACCAATATTACACATTATAATACACGAAAACACAAGTTTTGGAAATTAAAACAAAAATCACAACATGACTTTTCCACTTCCCGCCAAAAAGCCACAGAATGACAGATAAGTAAAGTGTTACCAGAGTAAAAACGGGAAAAAATACATTAGTAGGTAATGTATTTTTTTACACAAAAAGCCGGAAAACGTTATGTAAAATTATGTTTTCAGGCTTTTTGTATAAACATACCCTCATGGTTTTTATTCCTACGAGTTGATACAGGAGCTCAGGAGGACCCTCATGGATTCCTAGACAAAAGGCTTCAATCAAAGCCAGAACCCCAAGGCCCAGGCCAATCGAACATTACAGGGCAACGATATTATGTTGGAGTTGGGCTTTGTTTGGCAGCCAGGCGGACTGGGTCAAGCAAGTTACCAAGCTGGCTACCCAAGAAATCTGGTTCCAGTACTCTTCTGATAGTTTTGGGAGTAAATTAAGCACCGAAGGCTTTTGTGTTTCAAGCACAAAACGAACTTGGTGTAGCCATAGGAAATAAATACAACCAAAACATTTTGTAGCAGCTTTCTACTAGCGAAAAAAGTAGTTCCAGAGATTACCTCCAACAAACAAATATAGTTGCGCATAGCTACATAATATGAGGGTAATACAAGAAATTGGGGTAATATCAATAACTAAATGAAAGCAGTATTTTATATTCCATGTTTTATTTAAACTTTAAGTCCAACTACCAATAAAGCGGTTCTATGATTTATTTTACAGAACATATTCTAATCAAAATACTTTAAAAATATACCTACGTATCCTAATTCATAACAGGTATCGATTATAAGAACTTCTAACATACTGTTTAGGATCAAGTATTAAGCTCGATGCAAACGGGCCACCAGCCACAGCCACTGTTGGCCAGCGACAAGCAGTTTACACGCTTTTTCATGCATTTTGAATCTCGCCGCACACGTGTGGCCTGTGGCGGCCACTCGCTAAGCAGTGTCCGCGACTGTGCTTGTCGCTGGCCACCGGCGGCTGTGGTCGGTGGCCCATTTGCGCCGAGCCTTATATTTTAAAGGCATAAATATAAAAAAGTGAAGATCCTTATAAATTATTATGTTAAATCTGAAAATAAGAAATTAGTCTTAATATCTATTTTTAATACCTACTAGGTACTTCTTGCTGCATATCTTTAACATTTCGTAATTTTTTGAAGAAATTATACTATAATACTTAAGTTAATAAACAGAAAACTGCATTATTTTAGCTACAACTTGTAAAGCTTTTCTGAAACCTGATTCTATATACATTATTACTGATCTAATCACATACTGTCGTTTTTTGCCATCGCTAAGACAACAAGGTCTAAAACTAAGGGATAAATATAGGGTAACGGCACCCAATAATGGCACCCCCCCAATTATTGGCACTTTTGAAGTTATCTTTAAAAAATAAGAAAACGAAACATGGAAATTGTGTTTTTTTGTTAAGTCATAAATTTCACAGTTTTTCACACCTACCTAGTTATTCTATCCGCTGAACTAAGAAATCCCATAGAAATATGTATGGACAATAATTGGTGGAAGGTGCCAATAATTGGGGGTTTTACCCTACCTCACCACAAGATTTCGAGAGTTAGTAGCTAGTAAGCTAGTCTATCATGATGGCTTTAGACATAATTCAGGAACTGGATATTAAGAAAACCTCCTACTTGCAGCAACTAACTGAAATATTGTGGCATTTGTGGTTTAAATGTCATTGGGACCTCTTTCCTAACCATTTCCTCTTTTCTGTCTTTCTTTAATTCAGCTTCAGCGGCTTTCCTGGCGTTGTTGTCACAAGTTCTGCAGGTGCTTCCTTTCGGTGGTTTGAACTTCAAATCAAATTTCTCATAAAATATTTTCTTGTATGTTGATAAACTGGGCATAGTTGTTTCATTTGCATATTTTGCTTTGAACAAATCATACATCACTGAAAGGTTGAGATCTGTATTCAAATATTTGCTCTTGTTCTTATGCTTGCAGTAATGGTTTGAGTATTTTGGAAAGGAATTTATATGGTTGATTATTTTGTTGATGACATCATCCGGCATTTTGTTGTTCCCTCCGCTCGCTTTGCCCCGTAAGTCCTTGAATGAGGCTCCCTCTTTCTTTTTCAACACTACATCTATCCTGCTCTGACATATTTGAAAAGTTTTTAAGAATGCCTTTTTACAAACTTCTATGTGATCGAAGAAATACTTCCTAGTGTACACTCTTTTGGATTCCGTTTGAGTGTAGCATCTAGATTTTGATAATTGTGTGACGTAACCGCTTAGGAAGGCACATCGAGCTTCGTAAGAGCCCAGAGACCAGAATAAATCAAATATATTTTTTCGGTAGTCGACAGGACATCTTTCAGTGCATTTCTTTTTGCATCCACATTTGAATTTGACATCAAACACTTTGGGCATCACCTCCTTGCCTTTAGCATTGATATATTGCTGGTTGGAGTTTGCTTTCTCCTTGCGTTCGTTTCTGGATTGATTTTGGAACTTTCTCTTGCGGCCACATTTTGGTTTGCTTTTACTAGATATTTCTTCTTCTGGGGCGGAAGGCACCACAGGACATCTTTGTTCAGTGTGTGGTACAGTATTAGGCATGGTGAGTGGTATTTCTTCCCTCTTGGCGGGTATATTTTTGTAATGGGGCCTGTACTCCATTGCAACTTGAATACCAGGGTTGGATGGGTGACCTTGTTTCATATCCATTCTCGTATTTTAAACTGTCTGCTGATACCATATTAATTTTTATTATGCATATTTTTGAATCTCTGGTAGCATTGACAAACAATGTAATTGTTCATTTGCTCTAAATTATTTAAATTCTGCTGCCACCTAGAATAAAAAAATAAGTACCTATATTATTACTATTTATTTGAAAATTAGAATAGTTTTTATTCATGCAGATATGTTTGATGAATTATGAAAATTTAAATGATTACACCATTAAATTCAGCTGTTGTGTTACATACAGCTGGTACAGTAGTTTATACAATAATAAATAAAGTCAGTATAAACTATTTATGTGACACACTTGGTGAAAGTTTTATGAAATTCAGTAATCTACCAGTACCTATCAAAGAACATTTAAATAAACCATTGAGAACAAGAACATAGGTATATAAAATGAATGGTAAGTACTTCTAGAACAAGGTAAAAAGAAAATAAACAATACAATGAAAGGTAACTTGACATATTTTTTTATGCAATGATCTTGAACGTAATTCAGCAGCTTACCGTGTATCTTTGAACTATGTTTAGATTCGCTTGAAAATGAAAGCTCTCTCGTGTTTTTATTGACCACAAAACGTATATTTGTATCGTAAACCAATATAATAAATCTAATAAATAAATAAAATTAGGAACCCTCCAGCATAAATCGAATTTTACTTTTTCTTTTTTTTTTGCTTTTTTTTTTTTTTTTTAAAGATTAGTTTTACGGCCCCTGGGAACTAGCCCTTTGGAGCCTAACATCAGTATACTTTTATTACATTTTTTTCTTAATTCTACCTTATAACTACCTTAAATCTACCTTATAACTACCTTAAATCTACCTTATTTCTACCCCCCCAAACCCTATCAGTAAAGTGGCGGATACTTTACTGACAAATTACTAGACTTCTTGTGAGAAGCCGAAAATCATGTTTCATCACTTTTGTTCCAATTGCCCACACTCACGCACATTTATGACCATATAATGGTTAATATTCCGCCAATATTACACACTATAATACACGAAAACACAAGTTTTAGAAATTAAAACAAAAATGACAACATGACTTTTCCACTTCCCGCCAAAAAGCCCCTTTTTTTTTTTTTTTTTTTTTTTTTTTTGCCACAGACCAGTGTTGCCAGTGTCGGATAGTCAAAAGTAACGCAAGGCTGCTGAAAAAGTTACGCATTGAGCACAAAAGTAACGCATTCCCATTAAAAAAAAACAATAATATATTTTTTTTAAACGCTATTTCATCATTTATATGCGTCAGGGCTTTGAATAATCCGTTGGTAAGGCAGAAAGACAGAAAATGATAGTCAGCATTTAATTTTGTTTATGTACATATATTTGTTACCTAAAGTAAACATTTATTTTTAATTTATATAAATTGTAAATCGTGAAATACAATATTTTAGCGTTACCTCCGGTTCGTAATGTTGCTTCCATTTTCATTTCAATATTGTGTAATGTTTTCATATACCTAAAACAATTGAAATAAATTACTGAAACAATAAGATCGGATTGATTGAAGATTGAATTTTCGGAGAGTCTAAACTATAGAGGGTTAACAACATTATGTCGCATGACTTCTTTTGTGAAACGGACTCTACAGCTTAGCTTGGCTGCATTCCGTTTTAGATTTTTTCGTTTTCTAATCTTTGTTAGGAAAATTTCTTTAATATTTTTAAAACTTGATATTCCATTTCGAAAATTCACGCAATGCGTTACTTTTGTAACGCACTGGCAACGCTGCCACGGACAGAACAAAGGGCTTTTTGGCGGGAAGTGGAAAAGTCATGTTGTCATTTTTGTTTTAATTTCTAAAACTTGTGTTTTCGTGTATTATAGTGTGTAATATTGGTGGAATATTAACCATTATATGGTCATAAATGTGCGTGAGTGTGGGCAATTGGAACAAAAGTGATGAAACATGATTTTCGGCTTCTCACAAGAACTCTAGTAATTTGTCAGTAAAGTATCCGCCACTTTACTGATAGGGTTTGGGGGGGTAGAAATAAGGTAGTTATAAGGTAGATTTAAGGTAGTTATAAGGTAGAATTAAGAAAAAAATGTAATAAAAGTATACTGATGTTAGGCTCCAAAGGGCTAGTTCCCAGGGGCCGTAAAACTAATCTGATAAAAAAAAAAAAAAAAGGACAGAACAAAAAAAAATGAGACATAAAAAAGGCATAGAGCAAACAAACTATTTCCTGTGGGTACATGGGTATCAGCCTTTTAGCACCGGTTTTAGTATATTATTATTATTTTAGCTTTGGATGCTTCTACAATCTTGGCATCTTGCCTCTTGGCAAGCTCACCACCCTTATAAGCTTTTGTTAACAGACATGACAGAGAAATATGTTTAATCTCTGTGGTATATAAGCACCATAGATTTGTAGGTACTACACGTAGACCAGACCACCTGTTTAGGGCAAATGGCAACACCCAACTCTATAAATGCTGCGTTCCATTCACCGTAATTACTATTATTTTCGTCCACAAAAAGTGTTAAAAACGATAATAATGATTACTTTCAGTACAAGTTGGTGCGTGTGGAAAGAGATTTGTGAACGAAAATAACAAAATGAACAGTGAATGGAACGCACCAAAAATATCACTGTCATTGGTGGTCATGGTCAAAATGTCGTGTGGAAGGTCTAGTGGTGCGTTCCATTCACTGTTAATTTTGTTATTTTCGTTATTTTTGTCCACAAATCACGTTCCACTCGCACCAACTTGTACTGAAAGTGATCATTATTATCGTTTTTAACACTTTTTGTGGACGAAAATAACAAAAATTACGGTGAATGGAACGCAGCATAGCTACTGTCTATTCATCAGTCACTTCAGTCAGTCAGTGTCAGTCAATGACAGACAGACGTCAGAGAGTAACAAACACGTGCATTTATTTTGAATAGTGGCTACGATATTTTACTTATTTAGTAAAGTTTTTAAGGACATTCAGTATGGCAGACGAATCTGCCTTTGATAAGAAGAAAGCGCACCGCGCGAAACATGCCGGGCGGAAAGCTGAGAAGAAGAAAAACAAGAATAAAGTCGACCAGTCTAACCTGAGCGCACGGCAGAGGAATCCGAAAGCCTTTGCTATTCAGTCGGCCGTGAGAGCTGAGAGGCAGTTCCGCCGACGCGAGGATGTCATCGCGAAGAAGCAGCATATCCCAAAAGTGGACAAAACACCTTTGGAACCGCCTCCTATAGTAGTCGCCGTGGTGGGCCCACCCCGCGTCGGCAAAACCACTGTCATTAATAACCTGATAAAAAGCTTCATAAAAACCAACGTGACGAACACAAACGGCCCAATAACGATAGTGACGTCCAAAAAGCGTCGTATAACGTTAATTGAGTGTAATAATGATGTTAATTCAATGATAGACATCGCGAAGTGCGCTGATCTCGTGCTGTTGCTCTGCGACGCGAGTTTTGGGTTCGAAATGGAGATATTCGAGTTCTTGAACATCTGCCAGGTGCACGGCATGCCCAAGATAATGGGGGTGCTCACACATCTTGATATGATCAAGAACGCAAAGACATTGAAAACAACGAAGAAAACTTTGAAACACAGATTCTGGACTGAAGTGTACTCTGGAGCTAAGTTGTTCTACTTGTCTGGTATAGTCCATGGGGAGTATTTGAGGAATGAGATTAAAAATCTGTCGAGATTTATCTCAGTGATGAAGTTTAGGGCGCTGAGCTGGAGGACGACTCATGCATACGTGTTGGCTGATAGACTTGAGGACATCACGAGCCAGGAGACGATAAGGAAGGATGCGAAGGTGAACAGGGATGTGGTGCTGTACGGGTATGTGAGGGGGGTGCCGCTGATGAAGGAGTCCACAGTGCATATTGCAGGTTTGTATTTTAGCTTTTAGTTTACCTTATATAAAATGTAAGTGCAATACTTGAAATGGCTGGAAAGAAGGTGAAACCTGTAAATCATATTATTGTCTGAAATTTGAGTCCTAATTACAAAGGGTCAGCCAAAAATGTTAAGAAAAATATTTTCATTCTAACACCAACTATATGGTTAGATACTACACAACGTGATCCCAGTGACACCCAGACCAGTGCAAATTACGAAAAAGCTGTTTCCGAAATTTATCTCTGGCAGGAATCGAACCCGCAACCACTTGATACAGTAAGCCAAACAGCCGGCATTCAGACCACTTCACTGACCAGGAGGCTTACCACGAACTCTTATTGCGATTCAATTACAGGAACGTTTCAGCGAATTCTTGTGCAATGACGTACCTTATTGTGATGACAATAAGAAACGTCATTGCACAAAATGTCGCTGAAACGTTAAAACAATACTGCTATAAGAGGGCCCCTGTTTTTTATTGAACTCTTTATATTATGTACTACCTACAATCAAACTAGGCATATTACCCTTAATACGTCACTACAAGCCCTCTCATGGTTTTTTCACGTTCAATTTTTCAGGTGTTGGTGACATGAAAATCAGTGAACTGTCCTACCTACCCGACCCATGTCCGCTCCCAAGCAACGAAAAGAAACGCCATCTCATGGAGCGAGAGAGACAGATATATGCCCCTTTTGCTGGTGTCGGAGGCATCGTTTACGATAAAGACGCTGTGTACATTGAATTGAAAGGGTCCCATTCACACAAACATGAGGACGAAGAGGTGAATGAAAAGAAAGCTTTACTCAAAAATGTTGTGGAGACTAAGGAAACAGTTGATGAGCAGATGCAAGACTCTGGCTTCAAGTTGTTCAGTGGAGGTGCTGTCATATACCCTAATATGGTCAAGGATGATGAATATTTACAGCAGAATAAGAAAGATACTGAATCAGATTCCGAAAATGATTCAGACAATGACAGTGGTATTGATCAGAGTGAGAAAGATGATAAAACAAATAAAATGCCATGGGATAATGATTCTGCTGCTGGTTCAGATAATGATGCTGAAAGTGGTGATGAGGAAGGTGATAAGGGAGATACGAGTTCAGATGATGATTCAGAGGATGCAACCGAACCTGATTTTGGTATGAAATGGAAAGAGAAATTAGGAGAAAAAGCAACTGAAGCATATTTAGAGAGGCAGAAAACATCTAAAAACATTATGAAGCTTGTTTATGGTGAATTTGAAATTGGGAATAAGACTAGAGAACAGAAGGAGGAAGAATCCGACCAGGAAGAAGATGAAGAGATTGGTGGACTTTTTAAAAAGGTTACAGACACACAAAAAAAGAAACATAAGGAAAAAGAAAGATTAGATTTAGAGGAGTGTTCCTTCTTTTATGCTTTGGACAAACCTAACTTAAGGGATTGGACTGATGATAGTAACAAACAGTACTTGATTAACAGCTTCGTGACTGGCAAGAGATCAGCTGATGAGGATGCATCAGAACTCCTGAAATTGGATGATGCCAGTGATGGTGAAGATGAAGAATTGTATGGAGATTTTGAGGACTTGGAAACTGGCGAAAAACATGCCGCTGAAGAATCTGAAGACATCAAAGAGACAGGCACAAAACGCAAAGCTGAACCAACGAAATCCGAGATTCTTGATAAGAAGATGAAGTTAAAAGCTAAATTTGATGCTGAATATGACAATCCAGATGATCATAGGATTAAGGGAGATCATTCGTATTACGAAAATTTAAAAGCTGAAGCTTTAAAACAGTCGGAATTGAACAAATCGGTATTTGAGAACCTGTACAACGGTTTGAGAGTTGAAGTGGAAGGATTTAGACCTGGCTTGTATGTTAGGATGATGTTCAAAAACATGCCTTCGGAATTTGTGACTAATTTCGATTCTACCTATCCTATACTTATTGGAGCCCTTAATATGGCCGAGCAGAATATTGGGTTCGTATCCTGCAAAGTCAAGAAGCACAGATGGTATAAAAAGATTTTGAAAACGAATGACCCCCTCATTATTTCGTTGGGTTGGCGTCGGTTCCAAACCTTACCCATTTATTCCAAAATTGAAGACGATTTAAAGTGTAGATACTTGAAGTACACTCCTGAACATGTCACGTGTAATATGCACTTTTACGGGCCCGTGACTCCTCAGAATAGTGGGTTTCTGGCCCTACAGTCTGTCAACAATAATCCAAACGATATAAAACAAGTAGGGTTTAGAATAGCGGCAACGGGCAGCGTGAACGAAATTAACAAATCAACTCAAATAGTTAAGAAATTGAAACTAGTTGGAACGCCATTAAAAATATATAAGAAAACTGCCTTTGTAAAAGACATGTTTACTAGTACGCTTGAAGTAGCCAAATTCGAGGGTGCCAGAGTTAAAACAGTTTCGGGAATTAGAGGACAAATAAAGAAAGCTCTGAACAAGCCAGAGGGAGGTTTCAGAGCGACGTTCGAAGACAAAATCCTCATGAGTGACATAGTGTTTTGTCGTACTTGGTTCAAAGTCGACGTAACGAAATTCTACGCGCCTGTTGTTAATCTATTACTACCAGCTGGTGCCAAAAACGCTTGGCAAGGCATGAAGACTAAAGGCCAACTGAAGCGCGAGAATAACATCAAGAATGACGCGAATACAGACTCTATGTACAGTGCAATTAAGAGAGATCCGAAGGTTTTCAAACCCTTAGTAATACCTAAAGCATTGCAGAAAGGACTTCCATACAGGTTTAAGCCCAAGAATAAGAATGTAAAATTGCCTTCTGGGAATAACACTAAAGAGATGTTCAAGGATAGGGTAGCTGTTATAAAGAGTCCAGAAGAACAGAAGGTAACAAAGGTAATGAAGATGTTGACGACTAATTACCGCAAGAAGAAAGCTGTGCAGAGGGAAGCGACGGCGGAGAGGCTACAGAAGCACAGGAAGAAGGTAGAGGACGACGAATGGAAGCGTATAAAGCGGCAGAAGGAGTTAAAGAAGAAGATTTGTAGGCAGTTAAGCAAAATGGGTAATAAAAAGAAGCCTCAGATGTGAGTTTGTATTTTAATTTGAAATCTTGATACTCAACTGTCGGAAGTTCATCTATCAGCAACATCATCTGATGGGCGACTCAATCTATATTTATAGAATCTTAGGTTGAAATAAAACAAATCACATGTATCGTGTAAATTGTATTTACCTCTTATCATTATGCACAACTTATGCCGTCGCCGCACATTCGATAAACTTTACAAAGGTACAGGTTACACATAAATACAGATTACATTGGTCAAAATAAAATGTCTATCCAACAATTCGTTTGACATTAAAACAATGGCCAGATGTATCGTATATACCGCGATTACTATTAGTGGGACGAAGCGATATAACATGAAAAGCCTGGAATGTCAACGCGTCGGTCGCGTCACAGGGCTCGAGTAGGCGCCCACGCCTCGGGGCGCCTCGTTAAATACTCCCGCCACTAAAGCTATGCACACAGAGGCGAAATTATATACATTATCGAATTCTCTAACATATTTTACATTAATTCCTTACGTGAAGGTAACTTTATTCTTTGGTAGCGCGAGCCACTGGGACTAAAATCTTGGAAAAATATTACTTTTGTTCGATAGTTGTAGCGTCGGGTCGTATGGAATGTGTTAAATTATTCTAGTTATTGTTCGGTCGCGTCCGTTCCGCATAGCGACGCCAGTTCTCTTAGCACACCGTTACTAATATAATGAACGAGCATGGGCATTTGACTATCATGCAAAATTGATTTTAGGCACACTTTTGAATGGAGAAATCGTAACTGCGATCGTAATCACAACAAATACTGCAGTGTTTATCACTTTGAATTTATATTCTCTGTTACCAGGGACCGCAATAGTTCATAGTAGTTAGTGCACAAGAGAACGAGCATCGCCTGTCGAGTTTATTGGCACTTTAGGAGGTTACGCTGTACACCCGCGGATCGACGCCCGCGCCGTGACATTGAAACAACTGTCAACATGTTATATGCAGATACACCTTTATTATGGAACAGATTCTGTGTTCGTTAATCTTTGCGCACGGATTTGTAACATGCTAATGACATAGAAATGGACATGGAAGTTCCCTTTGACCTCAACCATATACGGAACAATGTTAAGTATGTGAATTAACTTGTATGTAAGAATAAACTTGGTAAGGATAACATCCGCGATTGCTTCAGACGACAGTAAGTTGTTGTTACTCAGAGTTGGGCAAAATTTAATCGCACAATTAACTATTAATTTTGATTAGTTCGCGATTGCAAACAAATCAAAATTAATTGTTAATTGTGACACCACATGCAATTTGCAATTAAATTTTGCCCAACTCTGTTCTTACTTAGTACGTTGGTACTTAGTCCTAATGACACTAAAATTTAGTTATTTTTGTCCAGCCTGGAATGGTCAATTCTCATAAACTGAAAACAATTCGTATCGAAACATTACAAATCCGTGCTTAAAGTATCGGACATCACTACACACTGTCGGGAACATACAAAATCTTACAGATCGGGCCGCACGGCGGCCAACTCACCGGCTACACTACATTTACTTTAGCTACATCGAAAAGCTAGTACACTAATAGTTAACTAAATAACCATCTCCCCCATCCGTTGCATTGTATACAAATTGAATGTAGCTAATATTTATATATGTGTGTATATATAGATAATTTTATTCTTGATAATGAAACGATGATGTGTACGTATGATATTGAGTCGGGCTTTATTGACGATACGTCATAGCGTCCGTGTATCGAACAGTGCACCAAATATAGATCTCGTCTAGTCTCCTATTTCTACACACGTGCGGGGAAGCTACCAATATCCTAGAAGATTTATAAATATGATTTCACATGACTTCCACAATGTTTAGTTATATCTATTGATGTTTTATCTTATCTCCGTAGTAGATATTTGGCTAGCTTAAATATTTTCTTAGTTAGCTTTTTGAGTAGGTATTATATAATATCCAATGGCATTAGTAAATCTTATGAAATGTAGGGTAATTTTCTCAAAATATTTGGTGTACTCTTTGTTACACAAACACTCGCTTATCTAAGACCAAACCAGATTGGTTCTACGCGTTGACTAGCCGCCGCAGTATAATCTACAGAGCACTGTGGTCACGTGACCCCCCGCCCCCCACTTTACATTATATCGCACCAACGTCTTTATATACTCTATACATCGTCCTTCCCAAATATTTATTATGTGTATATTCACTCACTCCGTGTAACAGCACTTTGAACATGGAATCGATACAATTTTATTAATTTCGATTACGAGCGTATCAAAAATTGCGTATAGTGGTTTAATCATAAATAGTAAACTTAGTTACCAAGGACCAAGGTCGGTTTTGACTATTAAATATCTCTAATTTCCACTATAAACCCGGCAAAATTTGAATAGCTCGTCAGGTTTACTTCAGACGTCTAATTCCAAATTTTTATCTAGGATAAAGATTAGTATCCTCATTAAAAATGACACCGGTGGCGTCACGTCATCTCGCTTACTTTATTAATACTGTTACTCGATAACTTTATACATTACACACGAGGCCGACGGAGCCGGCCGCAACCCTCACGTTCTATAAAATAATTGTGATAGGTACACGACAACCGTAAGACGAACGACTTATTGAGGTAATTTTCATAATAAACCAGTTTCCATTTAATATATTTTAATACAATGCCTATAATAACTTAATAAATAATAAAATCTAGTTAATAAATAAGCGGCTATCATTACAATGTAATAATAAAAATAAAAAATCCTTTAAAGTTTTGAACACATCTTAGCTAAATATTGCTATTACACCTACAGTCGATAGAAATGATATACAAACGATAATATTTACAATATATTTGCTACCGGTTAAAAGATTCACCTTCAAATTAACAACATTAGCTTTAGCTATACAATTCATTAAGATTTATTTTAATTAGCTATTGAAACGGGTGACGTAAGATTGGATTGATGATTCAGACGATCCCGTCTGCGATGAGTTTACGTGCATCTATACAATGACATGTCATGCATGTTTACAAAACACCATAATTCAATCCCACGCCACAAGAAATCTACAACATACATCTCACGAATGACAGCCCTCAGATTGCACTTCGACTCGAAGATGCCATTTACAGCTCGAAATTATTGCAGGTTCCTTCCACGCATATACTCAACAATACAGACTATTATACACGAAGTATATTATACACGCTGTACGTTATATACTCGTCGATTATAACCGGTATTTGTTCAATACATCTACAGCACCACAACATTATTTGTTCCAATGGTCGAAACTAAACCTAACGTTGCGATAAATAATGTAATTGCAGCGACAGCAGCAATTGATTCCAGTTATCCTGGAATAAATAACTTTGCAGTACTCGGAACTCAGTTTAATAGGGTCATCAACATTAGGGAATCTTGTAAAACGCTTAACAAAATATACCTAGCTAAGTTTCGACTGACCTACTAGCGAGTTCGATAAAATAGAAGAATACAAACAACTGCAGTTAACACTGTACATGAGACTAGTATGGTGTGCCGTTTGCACGCGAATCAACTGCTCGCTAAATACCAGTTTTGACAGTACCTGTTTGGCGTGGATTAGATCATCAATACGGCAGCAAAAGGGATAGGACATACGCCAAGACAGTCTTTGTCACGCATTATGTCGCACCGAGCCTTTGTCGTACCTAATGCATCGATTTATCTCGCGTTTTGTCTTCACGTTACGTTAAAGTAAAAGTTCTGTGCCGCTCATAAAACAGGTTTTATAAATAAGAATGACAGCGACAGTGAGAAGCGAATCACTGGTGGTATTGCGATTCAAAGGATTATAAGTAAAGTAAGTTGTAGTAGGATTGTAAGTAGTAAGTTTGCGTTAGTAAGTAACTTTTGTTATGTACTACATATTTCGCTGCCTGAAATAAATGATATTATTATTATTATTATCTTCGCGTATCGTTACTGCTGTGATATGGATCGTGAATCGTGATACGCGTGATGATGTAATCGGCGCCATTTTTGATAGTTTTTCATACTCTCAAAACTCATATAAAGGGGGATCTCGTATAAAATCGTTTATGCTATGGTTACATTATAATGCATGAAACTGTCGCGACGGAGAGGCACACATCAACTACATAAAGCTATGTATATACAGACCTCATCGAGGCACTTGGTAGACAAATTTAGACCTTGTGTCGGTATGTATATGATACAAACAACGAGTTTAATTATGCTATATATATTTTATACATGGTCACATTAAGATCTTAGCAAGAAATATTGTCAGAAATACTGAATAAATAGTAATAGCATGTTGAGTAACTCTGTGAGACTGTCCCACATATATTTTTATAGGTTCATATTTTACTTAAAATTACAAGAAAGTTATGTAAGAATTCTTACCCCCATAAAATTGTAATCCAAATACAATTAGTTTACAAATATTTTTTGCAGAATAAGTACTTTGTAACGGCATTGTAAATCGATTCGATACCTTAAACTGGTTGAAATGTATCATATATAGACCAACACAGTTTGCATTCGTAAGATACACAACAGTATGGCAACACCATTGTGACGAGTGTCCAATAATACTTGATAGACGCTACAAGTCCGTCATTTGTCCGGTTATAATCACTTTAATCTCTCACAACACAGTAACGCTAGTTTCCTGAATTTACACACTGCAATTCTAACAACACACCATGAAAATAATAAATTTAAATGGTTTTACATTTTGATTATGTCTATGAAATAATGTCTTGTATATTATTACTTGCTTGTATGCATACAGGCATTTAATGTGTCACATGAGTGTTCCGGCTATAAGCCAAAACAAATTAAATGTGTCTCGATAATATCAAAACGTGTTGTCATCCTTCTCAGCTCTTTATTGTGTGACAGGGATGGCAACAAATTCAGTCTTGGTTGTGATGTTTGTCCAATTTGCAGAGTGTAAAATCAGATGAAATATACATGTATATTAGTTAAAATATAACTAATATTTGGCATCAGAGTATGACAATGTTCATTTGTCTGTACCATGCTTTATCAAAGTTGAAATATTTTAATCTACTTTAGTATTTTTTTTTTATATTTGGATTAGATTACCATTTACAGGGTTTCTTAGGTGGCCCGAAATCCAGAGAAGGCATAAAATAGATTAATTTTATAGTCAAAGACT